>CM021770.1:27031282-27070545 GCA_011076525.1 Nettapus auritus
AAAGAAAAGAAAAGAAAAGAAAAGAAAAGAAAAGAAAAGAAAAGAAATCCAATATCTCCTAAATTCCAAAAATATCTTCTGAATTTTCAATGCAAAAATATTGGTGAAAATTTAAAACGTTAATTTTTCAAGCCAAATATATCAATCTTTTTTGATTTTGCATTTTTGGCTCTTTGAATTGTGCTTGGCTGATTCATTCAACCAAGTTTCCAAATCTTAGTTCTGTGCAGGCTGTGCTTTGAAAAACAAGATCCATCTGGTAGATTCAGACCACAACACCAGAAAAAGGATTAAATCACACGATATTTTTATCATTTTCATTCCTAATCTTAGGAAGAACCCAGAACTTCAGTCATGATGAGAAAAAAAGTTCTCAATTTTAATGGAAGAAATTAAATGCCCACTTGACAGCACATCAGTACTGTGCTGGGTATCAGTTAAGACTTTGCAGAGCTTGTAACCACTCTTAATAGCTAGCCTAGGGAAGCAAACTCTATAGCAAGGCGTTGCATCTGACTCAACTTCAAACAATCATAATTCAAATAAGGACAAAACACTATAACACTGCCCAGTAAGTGAGCAAACAACCAAAGAGTTCCCTCACTATTAGTTCAAATGCAGAATAGACTTGCTTTCAACGGTGGATGAAAGACAACAGTCAGGCATGTAGATTTGCTAACTGCAAAACTTTTAAATCTCTGTATGCCACATGGCCTTTCCCCGAAAAAAACATTTCTTACCTGGGGAACTGAAGGAGAGTTACCTTTACCATCGAAAGTATTGTTAAGCTGACAAGTGTAAAAGATCTGCATTTCTTCCAGTAGAACCAGAAATGGGATGCATGCAGCTAACGGTTCAGTATAGCATATGTTCCAAATAATAAGCAGCTCCCAGCTGATCACCCAGAGATAAATATTTCTGAATTCAGTGGTCATTCGGTGTCTGCAGCACCTCTGAGGACAGCCAGAAGTTTTGATTTCTCCAAATCGCTGTGCCTAAGTGAGAAAAATAAATAAATAAATAAATAAATAAATAAATAAATAAACCTGGGAGAGCATTACTTTGCCAAAGAGTTTCCAATTCAAACATGATGTGTGTAATTAAGGCTGTTTGCTTCTAACTTCTATGTCCTCAAGACTCAGCTTAGAAACATACATATCTATCACAACCTGACACGTTCAATGAGAGACGAAACACAGGGCTGAACTCCTTTCATAGTGGCTATTTTTAACTAGAGAATAACTCAAAATACAAAGGAAGGAAACAAGAAAAGGAAATCATGCAGGGACTGTCAAGAGCATGTCAAAGTTGCAGTGTCTATGACAAGAAAATCAGCATGAGGCTTTTTTTATTTCTTATCCTTCATCTTCAAGACTTAGCAGCCAGAAAAAAAAAAAAAAGAAAAATCTTAAATATATGATTGATTTGTATGTTAGTTAAAGATTAACTTTATTTGTTTACAAAAAAAAAAAAAAAAAATCAAAGAAAAGCTCACTGATAACTTCCCATGGATGGCAACAGTCCCTGTAACAGATTTTTAGTGATGGGAATTAAGTATTAGGAAGAATTAATAAATTTGGTTCTGTTGCTATTGGCTTCAAATTTCAGGGACCAGATGACACCCTGATGCAAATAATCTTTTAGATTTTGTTGGTGTTTAATTAATTAGACTGGAGACAATGTAAGCTTTTGGTTAATGGTATCATATAACTCTGCTGTACGACTGCTTCTCTCTTAAAATTTCCTTGACTTGAGGGTAATTTAGTTAAACAGCAGTTAGCCAGGCTGTTGAGGAAATCCAGATGGCTGATTTTTAGCTGTTTGAGACAGCATATTGGTACTAAAATGTAATGGCAGTAGTTGCAAGAACAATTTTTTTCTTCTTAAGGTGATGCTCTGCTTTGCAGTCAGGAAATGTTCAAAACTGCAGGCATCTGAAAGTACAAAACAAGTTTAAATGCAGTTTAAATCTCAAATTCTGGTTTTAATCCAGTGGAGTCAATTATTGCATTCATTTCATTGGAAGAAAAAAGTGCAGAGGATCAAAAGTGGTGGAGGCAATATCTCATCCTTCATTCAAGGTTGAGTACAACTCCAGATAATTAAACCATTCGAAACTTAAAATAGTAAGAGAAGCTTTTGTTTTAACACTAGCTGTTCTTCCCTTTCTCTTGGGTATAGAAACATTTTTGTGATGCTGCCCCTTCTTCAATAGTCTTTTCTGCTGGTAATGAAGGTGACATTAATTGCCCTCCTTCAAGAAAGCCAAAATGATCTGCTGAGGCTGTTGCTGTTGATACCTCTGATGAGTATGAATAAGTTTTCCTGAAGACAAAATAAGACAAATACCTAGAGACTGAGGAAGAAACAACAGCAAAGATAAATACGCTGTTTCTGTTAGTTACGATCTTTGCTCAAAGTGGCTGTGTAAGTGGGAAATGGGTTCTCTGCACATCCTTATCAGCTGCCTAGAGCCAGGTAAACATACCTTGCTGTCAGGCTGTCTCTAAGACATAACTGCCTCCCTGGCCCCAGACTGAGAGCAGCAAAGACAAAGATACAGTCTTTTTTGGTCAAACCAGATTCTTTCATTTCATTAAAGGCAAAGAAGGAAGAAAGTAAACAGACTTGGAAACAGAATGAGCACGCAATGAGAGGTATGCAGCAGTGGGAGGATAAGTTATGCTCCAGGTGAGAAATACTAATTTTATTTGTGTGGCAAACTTTGGTCAGGGTTCCTCGGAAGGTCAGAGAAATAAAGGCTGAATGATACTCCAGTGGATGGATGCTGGGCCTTAAAAGCTTGAAAGAAGGGCAGAAGAGGTGGACAAGGTTACTTGTTTCTGCACATTTGCTCTGTTGGCCTCAGAATCAAATTTAAAAGGAAATCTCAGAAGCATTCTCTCCATCTTCCACTCAGCTTACACTTTTTTCTAATGCATCTGTTTATATCAGGGATTGCCAGTGATTTATCATCAGGGCCTAAGCCGAGCGATGAAATGGTACCAGCACATTTAATGTTTGATTCTGTCCACTTTTCCATTTTTAATTTTAAGCAAATTTTATAAATAATTTTTTTTTTTTTTTTTTTTTTAATCCGGCCAACATAAGGTGTTAAATCTGTGCTCCCCATCCAACCTTGACAACAAACACATTTCCCTTTGAAACTCTTACAGGAAGCTTTTACTTTGTAAACCTCTTTTCTTTCTTTATACTCTCTTTATGTTAAAAAATAAAACCTAAGTGATGCAATGCATTTAACCCGTGCAACTACAGCTATTGATTTAGCATCCAGAAGAAATATATTTTCTATTAATTCCATATAGAAAAATCAATGTAGTGTCCCAGAACTTAAAGATTATCTTACTCAAATTTATACAAAATCTTACTCCTTTATATGCTGTGACAGTATCTTATTTTGTACTCTCTGGTGGAATGAAGACAGCAGAAGCCAAATGGTTCCTGAACCAGACAGAGATTAAATGATCCCTCAGCTCCAGAAACAGTTCTGTTCTGATGGTTTTCTGCCATTCTCTCTGACTTACTGGGGGATGTCGGTGGGATGCTGGTGTACAGCTGGAATACCTCATCCCATGCATCAGGAGCACCATAACACAAAGTTCAGAATGCACATTTCATTCATCATAACAATAACTGGGTGTGTCCATGGAGACATAAATAAAAATGACCTTAGATAATATTGGAAGGGTCTCCAGGACTCACCATCATTAACTGCCATGATATTTATGGCTGCTTTGCTGTAATGAAAAGCATGATATTCTCTTGACTACATTTCTTATTATGAGTTTAGTAGGCTAATGTATGAAAAAAGTGTTTGAAAATAACGCAGCTGAAGTTTTTGTTTTGGTAATGCTAACACTAAGCAAGGAAAATACTTTTTCTTTGCTTCAATTTTGCCACTACTTCTCCATAACATGTCTTCAGTGACAGCCAGCTATTTTTTGAGCCAAGAATGGACAGATCTCCAATTACTTTTCAGACATCTGGACTGTCCAAAGACTTTCCATTTCTCATGTCAACTTTCTGAAGCAGTGAGGCAGGTTTCCCTGCAGTCCAGCAGCCAGATGGCCTCCAGTAGGTTCAAAAGTGTGAGCAGGGTTGAACAGGAACTAACCACACAGATTAACTTAAAGCCATCACAAAACTGGAGCCCGAGGAGCCTAGCGATGGCAGTACTCAATGCTATTCTAAGTATCATGTTTCATAAGACTTCTTTTCTCCAGATTTATCTCTCTTCCTGCCCTTTTTGCTTCTTTCCCAGTATCCCTTAAGCAGGATATCAAAACAAACAGTACTCAAGTGGGAGACAAAGATTTGACTCTGTGATGTTCAAGTGAGTTTCTGATTAGGCTACGCTATCCCTCAGTGCTCCAGAAGGCATCTCAATTCTTCTAGGGAAAAATCTTACATGAAAATTAAATAGCAACCTAAGTCTACAGAGAACTGCAAAATCACATCTGTATTGCTGATATTACTGTCTTTAGACAAACTCCACAAAGGACTTCAGACAAGTACAAGGTAAGTAAGCTGAGCCATAAACATTAGGTTATTCACGTAGAAGGCCAAGGTCATGCTGAAGTGTCTTCCTATTTTTCTGTTTTTCATGTTCTGTGAAAAATCAATATTCCTCTCAGATATGTTATATCAGACATTGGGCTGAATAGCAGTAGCTTTGCACTGCATGTCCCTGACAATCTTTGGAGCTGCCAGAGACTTGGATAGAATTCAAAATAATGATGGATTCCACTAGAGAGGCTGAATTAGAAACTTCAAACCAGATCTACTTCCTTCATTTGAAAGCAGTGGACTTACTCTTCAATTTTTTTATTTTTATTTTTTTTTCATATATTTTTTTATTATTATTTTCAGGGTTAGGGTCAGCCCTTTACAAGGGCAACAAATTGGACCAATTGAAGCATCATGTTCTGAGCAGGCAATAGCGAGTGAGCTGATTGCTGCAGTGGAGCTGGAGAACATTTGAGAGATCGGATTAACCTTACGAAGACCGAGTGGCTCACATAATTGGAAAAGAGAGTGGTTCTTACCAAGACCAAGTGTTGTCATGCCGTATGCATGACAGCAAAAGAAGACAGAAACGAAAATAATTCTATGCACATGTAAATTGCCAGCAGTCTGTACTGCTATTGAGCATATAGAATCCATGACCAAGCTGACATTACTGTTGTGTTTAGCAATTGCAGTATAATACCCAAGTCCTATTGAAAGCAAGAGAAAAGTGGTGTAGCTTTCACATTATATATCAAAACAGTCCAGAAAAAATGTCACCTTTCCTTCCTAATCATTTATCCCCCTTCCCCTGATCACTATGCAATACACGACCAAAACAAGAGCTTAGAGGGAAAGCATATTCTTGCCCAAATAAAACTTACAAGATTTTGAAATCTTATGTCTCTTCCTTCTACATACAGACACAAAAGACAATTTCCAGAAACATAAAATCCCTCAAAAACTAGACCATATTTTGCCTAATTTTGTACTTTGTTTTGTTGTTGTTGTTGTTTGTTTTCATTTTCTTTTTTTTTTTTTCTTTTTGCTACAAATAGAGCTATTTCTTCAAATGAAGAGAAATTTTAAAACAAAAAGCAAAGCAAAAAGAACCTCTAAAGTGTACGAAAATCAGTGATTATTCAGTGTGTCAAAATCAAGCTGTGGATAATTTCCACATCACCTTATTGAAAGAACTGGAACGTAAAATTGAAGGCAAGGTGCCTCAAGATCAGTTGTAACTTTGTCATAAAATGGGACTTTTCAGATGAATGCCACAATTAAGTGAATATATCTTGACAGACAGTCCAGTCAGGGAATGACTATGAGCAGTGATGTGATGCTAGTGTGAGAAAAGTTGATGCAAACCTGGTGAACTGTTCTACAGGCCAACACATTGATGGCATACAGAGACACTCGTTAGACTTTTGTACACCAGGCACCTACCAACTGTTCGTCAATGTTGGAAATGGACTCAGTGACTTAAGGAAATCCAGTGCCAGAGTTACACAGCAAAATTTATCAATTTAATTTTCACCTGAAATATGTGCTAACCTCATCTCTTTCTTGGAGCAGGTTAAATTTCAACAACCTCAGTATTTTCTGATCTACAAATATCTCCAAATCCCTGCTTAACTCTCTTACAAACTTCTCAGATACTATTGTCCTTTGAAGTTATAACTATTTGGTTTAGCTAAGCATCTTATCATGTCTTCAGCAACTCAGTCTTAGTTGATTAATCTTTCTTATTACGTGAAAAAGGGAGTCAGAAGAACAAGAAAGAGATCTAAGGGATCATAGTACATTATTTATTATACAGGGACATCAACAGGCCAGAAAGCAAAATAATTTTCTTGCAGTCCTTGCAGCAATGAAATGTAAATGACTAATGCATGTGTTACCATGAAATTTTAGTTCTGATTTTCTGTTCTGAAAAACAATCCAAGATTTAAGCTTTAAGTCAGAGCTCTTTGCAATTGTGTTACACCCTGACTTGTGTAATATACATGTGGGTAATACCCTAACTGAAGATATAAAGAGATAAATGTCCTCTACACAACCATACCTACAGCAAGCATAGTTGACAGTACAGAGTAAGAATTTGTTGTGCAAACTCATTCTTCATTATCAATTATTCAGAATTTTGGCCACCATTTGGAGATGAAGTTTTGGCATATTAGGTCTGTCTGCCTGGCCATCCAAGACTGACAAACTGGGTATTTTCAGACAAAATGATTATTTTGTCATTGCTGAAATCATTTTGAAGGGAAAACATGTAACACTGGCTTTTCTGACTTGTAAGATCCTAGTCTTCATTTCTCTGGAGAGTGATCTTTCCCTACATTCTTGAGCAGCTATTTATGTCTGGGGAGAAAATAAACTCTTATCAATGTCTTTTGTCATTCCTGTGAAAAGCTCTCCAAATTTGATCATGCAATAAGGCTGGAAAAAATGCAACTTAGATTTCACACATTCTGTAGCCTATATAATTAGCCACTCTAATCTCCAAAGATTTCACCTTCCTTGAGCTCACCTTTTGCTACATTTATGTAGCAAAATTAAGGCTCTTTATTGGTAAATGTTAAGAAAAACACTTAAAACATAGAGGAACTAACAGCAGTAACAGACCTGAACTAAGATTTTAAATATTCTACCCTCATTTATCCTCTCCTTTGGGACTGGCAAAATACCATAGTCGCAATTTCTGTATAGATGGGTTTGCTTGCCTTATTTGATAAATGGGTTCAAGTTAGGCTATGAAACTTGCAGGCATAATACTTTTACAGTATCTTTCGCTTTGGTAACAGATCTTAAATAAATCAACCTGATCAAATTGAATTCAAATGAATTCCTTCAACAGATATAAGTGTTAACCAGATGTGATCACACACTGTTTTAGGCAAACAAGAAAACAGAGGAGAAAAAAGATAAGGAAGCCAATTTTAAGGGAATAAAATGAAGAGCTTGCAATCTCTGCAGAAGAGCAGCTACATCTGCTGCAGAAAATATCTCCAACAAATCCTAAAATACATTCAAAATTTCCACATCTGTTTGTTCTCTAAAAGAAACCACCTGTGAAACACACTGGCCAATGATGGTCTCACTGATGCTTCATGTTGGTCCGTATAAAGGATGAAGAACTGGGATCCACCTTAAGGCACTCATTAGTTAAGTACAGAGGGTGGGTTGGCTTATCTAGAGTAGCCAAAATCAACTGGGAAGGTGCTATGGGAGGGAAGGAGTTGCTGGCTGACTTTTAGAGAGCTTAAGAACATATCATTTCACTTTTCAGGAAGACTGGGAATTTTTGCAGAAGGCCCACTTGACAAAGTCAGGAGCTTCTTAACAAACTACTGAAATTAAATGCAAGAAGAGAGAATACAAGGAGTGGAAAGGAAGGCAGGCAGCAGGAATATGAAAGCACTTATTTTGCAAGACTGAAAAAGTCCAAAGCCCAGCTAGACCAAAAGCTAGCTAAGGATGTCCAAGTCTATAAGGAGATATTCAAGAGGTATGGTATTTTCAAAGGAAGTTCTGAGAAAACGTGTGTGTGCTGCTGAATGGGGAGACAGCATGGTACTGGATGACAAGAAAAGCTGAAGTCCTCCCTGCCTTTCTTGCCTCAGTATTGACAGGCAAAGCCTGCCCCTGTACTTGTAGGTATACAAGAAGAGCCTAGAAAGAGGAAGACAACCCTCAGTGCATGAGGAGTAGAGCGTGAGGAACAGTTTGGGAGGCTGTCACACTGAGCTGCAATGACTAATCATGTTACACGTTGGTGAGTCTGGTTACCCCAAATTAGCGGCATATTTTTGTCTCTAGTCTCTTTAGTCATTACTTCTGTAGGCAATTTTATCTGCAAGAGAAGGAAAAGTGGAAAGGGAAAAAGATCAAGCAGCTGGCAAGCATTAGGTACACTGAGCTGTTCCAGTCTTGTTCCTGCACATGGTGTTCTAAGTTGGGATAGTGAATTTGTATGCCTGGAGTAACAGAGGGGATTGGAGAGCACAGCTCAGTGCTGTGGTATGAAGAAATTCTTGTCTCTTCCCTTCTCTCTCTGTCTCTCCTGCTCACAACTCTCCCCTTCTCAAAATTAACATTCAAATTGAAAGTTCAAAAGGTGTCAGGGCTAACAGGGTTACTCATGCAAATCAAAGGCCAAATCAAACACCTAGCAATCTGACCAGAGTCATAATGTCTGCATTAATAAAAAAAAAAAAAAAAAAAAAAAAAAAAAAAAAAAAAGCCAGTCAAACCCAATGATTAAGTCATTAGTTATAAAAGCTCTTCATGTTCTAGCGACTTCTTTTCTCTGCTTGGAGAGCAATGTGCTACTCTGAATCATAATGATGTAAAAAAAAAAGTCATATCTGAAATCCACGGTTTTGTTGTAATTTGGTACCTGCAATGAGCAAGCCAGCAGCATGTTTCCTAAAGATATGACACAGCATTTCTCCTTTTTATCTTAAAAACTGCACCACTGAAACAACCTTCATACTGATTCAAACTCTAGATACTAATGGACCCTAGCATTATTTTGGTAGGAAGCTGCTATCAGAGATGATTCCTCCAAAGAAGAGAGGGAGGAAAAGCTTCTTTCCTGAGGAGTGAAAGCTCTGTGCAAGGGAATGTGAATGGCAATTTGCTATTTGACTGCTGATTATATGAAAATTTTTAGATAGAAACAATAAGACTTTCTGACCTGCAATTTTCTCTTTTCACAAGAACTCTTTCATTACAAGATGAAACAAAGTCCCATCCTACCTTATCACAAGCTTAACTGTAAAGATATTTTTCTCAAGGACTTTCTGAGCCACAAATGTATCTGATTTCCCAGTGCTGTTGGCCTTGTATCCTTCCTGGTGTTTGTTTTGATAATTCTTACCTCCACATAACCAGCTTTACCATCACTGCTGGCTGGATGATCAGCTAGTCTGAGTCTGTAGTGCCATCAGCACGGGTAGACTGATTAGGCCTGACTTACAGCATCTATCTCTGGACAGCCTCATCCTTTGTGATCCAAAAATTATAGCTTTTATATGGTCAGTGTTTTAGGAAAGCAAGTTTTGACGCATTAACTTGAAGAAACTGCCAGGTTGGCATACATTGGTGTTATAGTCTGCATTTGTGGTTCTTAAGAGTCTGGAGATAACTCAGAAGATGAAAAGATACCTGGCTATAAGGCACCATTTGAAAGATACTTCAGAAAACAAGCCATACGGCAAGCTATCCAAAAGAAGGCTTTACACAAGGCAGAGGGATCAGGAATGGAGATGCTTGCTAAGAGAGCTTTATTCCCACAGCTCACACCAGCTGATGCAGAGCTGAGAGGATACTGGTTTTTAACAAGATACACCACTCATCTCTCAGAGTCTTACGTAGGCAGCATCCAGCCCTGAAAGTGATGCACATCAGCTGCAACCTCAGCAAGTGGGAATGTGGCTAATTTGACAAGAGCTAGTGAAATATTCCATAATCATGATAAGAAAGCAGAGGATTCAGAGAGGTTTCAGCAGGAGAATTTCCAGCTCCCCGTGATCAAGAAACACAAGTGAGCTCCTTGCTGATGACTTTCTACTTCACATCCCCTCCATCCATGGTCAAATTCATTACCTTCAAGATTTTGGAAATTATACAAATAATGTGTCTGCAGCGATCTTTCAGCCACTATCATTTATGTCAGATTATTACTTTGTTAAAAAAAAATCCATCTTCAAACCAAATGGATCCATTTAAAGCATCCAAAAGAGGCGAACAATAGAGGAAATACTCTGAAAGAGACCTGTTGTCGAGCAGAGCATCTCACAGTCTTCCATGAAGAATTCAGACAATCTTAAAATAATGAACAAATAAGAATACAAATCGATATTAGTGTTATCGCCAAGGGTACAGAAATGACATTAGTGCTAAGAATGCTTTATTGTATTTTGTTTATAAACTAGAATGTGTCTGTGTACCTACACTGCCAGTCAGCTCCCAGGAGGGCCTCAGGAGCACTTCTTGCTGACAAGTTGTGTTTACAATAACAGAAACTACTTGCATTGAATCCTTTTCTCTGGTATTTGGCTTCCCACTGTCTAACATACAGATACAAAGAGAACTGTGGGAAAATAATTATATATTCGCCTTCTTGTCCAGGTGTGCTCGTATAGTCATGTGAAATTCTTGTGTGAATTTATTTCTCACAGCCAAACAAGACTCACAGAAATGCCTTTTTGATAGCATCTCAGTAAGCCTCATTATTTTCTCTTGTCAGCAGCAACCTCATTTTGCAATAGCAAAAGGTAGCAGAAGTAACAGGCTTTGAGATGATCATGAGAGGTGTGTAGCTGGGGCTGTGATGGAGAAAGGTGCCCCTAATTTTGGCTGGGCACACAGTAATAATCCCATCCAGACTGTGCTCAAAGAGAGAGTTCAGACTGACTAAATCTGACAAATCTGTGGCTCTAAGATGCAGTACGACTCCAAATTCCAATGAAAAAAAGCACCAGAAGCTGAACTTAGGTGCTCATAGAGCAGATCATTTGCAGGGGATAGGCAGCATAGCCACAGACAGAGCATCACAGGGAGGCTGGAAACATTAGTTGAAGAGACATGCAAGACTGCTGCTGAACCGTTATGTAGCTAAAACCTTCCCTACACCCACCTGCACTGTGCTTATTTCAAAGCAGCTGAAGAATGGTCAAATTTGATTGCAAGAATTTGCAAGAATAAAAGTTCCCCAATCTGCAATTAGATTAGAAAGCATCTAGCCTAAGTTTTGATTATTATTTTTTCCCTGAGAACTGAGCTCTCCTAAACCCTAAGCAGAAACTCGCTCAAATTTTAGAATTATTCATCATCCAGTTATAGACAATGAGTAGAGTTTTCAAACAAACATAAGTAATAATGATTTTAAAAAGTCTTGAACATATAGTTCCTGAGGCCATCTGGGGAATCTAGAGTGAAAAATAAACACTACTTTCCAGGGATGTGAAGGACAAATATTTTTTAAAAAATCAAAAAATACAGGAATTAACACAAAAGATAATTATATATATACTGTATATATGTACACACACACATATGTAAGTATTAAAAACACAAGCACACAAACAAACAAAACTTGTGATTTTTAAGTTCAGCTCATGATTACTAAGCATCTGCGTATGGTAGCACTATTTTTAGAAGTTTATTAAACAATTATATGAAACAGTCATCCTTTTTGCAGCCTTGATTTGAGGTTGTTTTTCTGAATGAGGAAAACAAAATGAAAATCTGGGTGTTCAAATAGAGAAAACGTTTGCTTGTACCTAAGTGAGGTGCTCTAGTTAAATCCAATTAGAAAGAAACAGGTTTTTTTTGTTTGTTTGTTTGTTTGTTTTCCCTTAGCAGCAGCTGAAACATACTGAATTTTACTTTGAAATACTTTGCTCAAGCAAGCATATGCATGTACTTTTAAAATACTGTTGTTGATAGTTCAATCTATGAATTTAACACTGAACATATTTCAACGTTTCCATCTTAGGTCAAACAGCCAGTTATTTGCATTTAAATGGATTACCAGCATATATTTCTCCTTACTTTATGTACTTTTCATGTACCTGTTTGATATGAACATTTCTACTGATCCAGACAGGATTTTAGTAATCAGGGCAGGAGACAGGTTAATGTACTAAAAATTAGACTTAATGCTGTTCCCATATATATTACCACATTGATGTCAAATTCTTCTATAGAGCAACTTGTCTCAGCTCGTTGGTATCCTGTTGCACAAAAAGGAGCTTTGAAGGATAGGCTGATGTAGCACCTTGATATAACAGAGATAGAGACCTTATAGAGATGGAGGCTGGAATATCACATTCCTATGAAGTCAGCTCTAACCTTCTTTTCCTCCTGACTTTTAATCATTGCAACCTCCGTGCTGCCAGAACAACATACAATTGCTTTAGAGAGTAGCATGAATTCCCAGTTGAATGTTACATGTCTTAACTGTTCTGTTACAGGAGCTCGGTGGCAAAGGTTGAAATGGGCCTTATGGAAGCCCGTTCTCAACTGCCCAGTTTTTATCCAGCATGCTGGCAACGTCACCCACTGTCTTTGGCACAAATGAACACAATAGTTTGTCAGCCCCATGGCTATGTTTCAATGCAAAGAGGAAATATATGTTAGATGTGAGTGGGAACAGAAACCAACAACCAACAACAGCAACAACTTATACTTAATTTCTGCAAAAAATCACCCAGAAATGCTGAGGACTGCCCATATTTAGAGGTTCATGGGAGCGTGTTAGGCACATGATGATAAGAAAATTTCACAGGGAGGTTATGCTGAGGAGAATGAGCTCAGCCTAGGGGACTTCTCTGGGGTTTGTCCAGCATTATTCTCTATACTTTAATGAAATTTGCTCAAAAACACATAAGCATGTTTGCTGACTGTTTGCGATACGTATGCAGTCATACATCATACATTTCTTTAAACAGAAATATGCACAGCAGGAGGAGGTTATAACATCTGGAAGAGTTTGGTGAGGCTGTAGCCATTTCCCATCCCTAATCTATGACCAACACTTAGATTCCCACCCTTGGGAAGAGCTGCTCTTCTCTAATCAACCCTGCTCTTGCTGGGGCTCCTGACATTAAAATAGTATTAATATTATTATTATTATTATTATTATTATTATTAATAATAATAATAATAATAATTGCCATCAGTTTGGCAAATCCTTCCCTGCATCTGTTTCTACTTGACACACTTCTACATTTGGAGGGAATAGGAAGGTTTTTAAACATAATATAAATACAACAACAGAAAAATCAGAGTTTGAGTAATCTCAGAGACATATTCACATCTCCAGCTGAGCAAAACTCAGTAGGAAATCTCTTGGCCAACACTCTGATATCTACAAGTCTACTTCGGAAAAGCTAAGTTGTCCAAATCTTTATGCTATCCACATTTAAAAAATCACCACCAGAAGGATTTATGGCAGGTTGCATAGGCAATTATATTGCTCTATTTGTTACTGCGGAAACACATTTTGTGACTGGTGAAAGCTATGAGAACAATATTCAATGAACTTCTGAGAAACAAGATTTTAAAATTAAAACTGAACACTGGTTTTAGCCACATCAGAGACTTTTAGCCTCAAGCCAGTTGTGAAACGCAAGGGAGTCAGCAGGAAAGTTCCAATGAGTCTTGCTGGGATTGATTTGGTAGGACTAGCTCTGTTTCATAGGGTGGGAAAATAAAAGTAGAGTTAACTAATCAATCTAGTGCTCTTGCAGCTAGAGAGCTTTGCTTAGAAGTGGGTGCAATGGAGAGTAAAAGCATGATGGCAATAACTCCTACTCTCCGTGAATATTTTCCAAGCAATCCAGCCATATCACATCAAGCCATCTAGACCTTGGTCCTTTAAGTAGCTCTTTTAAAGCTTAAGCTTTCCACATGCCTTTAGTCATGCAGCACTACTGAACTTTCCAGAGGTTTATTGAAAGATATAAGGACAGATCTGTATATGCAGATGGGTGACTGCAGCAGCTTTTGCTATCACATTGGAATGCATGTGGGCAAACAACCTGAGTGCTGCTGTTCCTGGCAATGAACACATTTGATTAGATGACTGTGAAGCTGTCAGTAGTTTGATGTATGCACAGACCACCTAAGTGACCTAGGATTTCTTCTTAATTCCTGGGCCAAACAGAACTTTTTCAAGAAAATCACTCCAACCTGTGATAACCCAACCACCAATAAGTGATTAAAAATTGAATGAGCTCAATATCATTCAATAACCACACAAGGGGTTTGGCTCAATACCCCTAACCATGTCTTCCAGGGATTAGACTTGAAACAGTGCCAGACCCTGCAGGATAATGACTTCTCTTTTTCAATTTTTAAAATAAAGTTATTACCCATCCCTCAGTTTCACTGAATGCACTAAAAAAGAAAATAGATTTTCCATGCTGCACATTGCTGATATTTGGGGAAGTGGAAAAGTTTCCAAAGGATCAGAAGTTTTAAAAATCTATTTATGGTACTTCAGATTTAGTTTTCCATTGTTTTGGTTACAGAATGATTGAACACCCAAATAATAATAATAATAATAACAATAATAATAAAATCTTGATTATACAGCATTTCCCCTCTTTTGAGATTTCTAAGCTCTGAAGATGTTTAAAATTCCTCCACTCCTTCCTCTTCCCATCTGAATCAGTAGTAACCTCCTTTTTCATCCCTATGTTTATTCCCCCAAGTCATTCCTTCTACAAAGAAACTCCCTACACCTATCTTTACTGCCTGAGGTAGAGAGCAGCAGCGTGCTTTAGTTCTTTGCACTATAATACATCTATTTCTTTCTGGGAAACTGTTTGCAGTCCATCTCCAGAACTGTAGAATACAGCCTGTACAGACACATGAAGACAGTAACATTGCTCAGGTCATGATTAGAGGAAGGAGATCTTAATAAAAGTGCTTGAAAGAGCACATTTCCTTATGTGCATGTATCTGTACATGTACATATATATTTACACAAAACTTAAAAATTGATAGAATATTGAATCAAAGCCAACCCAAATATTGCAACTTCCATGAATAAACTAAACAAAGATAGTTTGATCTCTCTCTCTCTCTTTAGTCACTAGGGAAGGAAAAGGAGGAAAGAAGAGCAGGGTTTTGAATTGGGAAGAGCAGATTTTCAGTATAGAAAGTTCCTTCTAGATTTTTTGTCAGGTTTTTGCAAGCCAATATATATTTTTTATATTGAAGGTGGTTTGTAAATGAAAATTTTGCTGGTTAGTCAAGAAATCCAAGTAATGGGACAGGGAGGTGGAGGCAAGACAGGGAAACCAAAAATCTTTTGTTACCCAGAGAAAGCTATCTTTCATTTCTAGAGTGACTTCACAGTGAATTACAAATGGAAAAAGAAAAAAGAAAATGTGTTTGTTACATAATCAGGCAAGAATCTCTTTGTAGGATTCTTCTGGACTCTGGGGAAAAACGCTGATTTCTTTCCCAGTGACCAGGCACAGGGTTTTATGGGGCATAGATTGTGTAAATAAGAATATATATTTTGGGCAAATTATCCAGTCATTTGAACAAATTTATAGCAGTGAATTACTACCCTGTGTAAAATTATTCTTGATTTACCCTAGTGTCTTCAGGAGGAAGACTGGGGCTTGCAGAAAGCTGAGGCACTTGGTTCCAGATGTGATCTATGCAAAAACAGCAGCCACAAAAGCTGAGATGTGTGCGTGAAAGTGCCAGGTACTGTGAGCTTATTGCTTACCAAATCAGATATTCACTGTCAAAAGTTCAAAAATTGACAATAACCTTAACGGTTGCATCTTTAAACTTATTTATACCTTACAGAGGGAGCATATAGTATCTCAGTTTTGTCTCTCCATAAAGTTTACAGCCAGCAGGAGATAATAAAATCTAGACTGAGCTCATATTGCCGAGAGAAAAATCAAGACCTGTATGTGTCGGTGGCTGTCAGGTGAGATATTTTATACCTCATTAGTGTCGGAGCAGTTATTGCTTTTTCTTCCTTCATGAATAGACCATGTGATAGCATGCTTCTCTCTTACACTCCTAGCCAATTTATCACAGCAAACTTGGCTGTAACAGAATTAGGATATTTCTTTCTGTAACCCTTTTCCTTTCAATACTCACTTCTGGTAAGGCATGCTACCCAACTGTGTCTAGATGCCTATCAATTTATTTCTAATGCAGCTTTCTCCCTGGTATCTGGGTGTGGGAAACCGCTCTGGTGTTCCCTTCCCCTCAGACCTCCACACTGGTGCATGACGCTTCATTCACAGCTTCCTGGCCAACTTTGGCAAATGCCCTCCCACGCCAGCATGGCTTGGGAAGGCTCCAGCTGGCCGTTCCTAGAAACCTCCTGAGGCTCCTGGGAAGAGCCGTGGTCCCACGTATCCTCCCTTGGGAAGGTTACGGTTCTCAGAGTCACTTAAAACACCAAGGATTATTCAGGACATTGGGTCAATGTCGCCCCAGCCAAGAATGCTCTCCTTTGTAGGAGGTGGACACTTCTGTTCTTCTCTGAGATCTGAACTGGAATGTTTTTACTTAGGTTTTGGCAAGGGGAAAGTTGCATTCATTTGTTTGTGCTGAGATCGTTCACATCTCATGGATACCCCATTATTCTCACGTAGTCCAGGGGGAGATGCAGGGGAAAGCAATGTCCATTAATGCGGCCAACAGACAAAGCAAAATGGAGTAGGATTCTGTAGCCCAATAGCTAGAAAGCAAAGCACACAGATACATCCAGTCCCTCTTCCCAGAACTGTTGATGTGCTTTACAATAAATACACACTATTTTAAATCCATACTGAGCACTCCTGAGGTGCATGGCAACTGCTGGAGTTTTTTTGTGTAAATTGACTATTTCTTTCACTCTCTGTTTCTATTAGTGGGAGAATTTTATCAGTTAAAGAACCACAGCTAAATATTGTTTTCCCTTTTTAAAAACACAGTTATTATTACCTTGGATTTTGAGAGGAGGGCATGAAGTTGTGTAAGCTTTAATTAATCCACTGAACCATCAGCTTATTCTCCACTGCAAATACTGCCATCTGCTACCAGGCCACGTATTGATAATTAGTGTCTGCTATGAGTTTGCTTCCCTGACATTATCTGATTAAGTAATTGGTCTATAGAACAATACGCGACATAATGCACCATTGTTCTATTAAATGTGATCTGTTTAAAACAGTGAAGAGTGCACTAACACTGTTTTGTTTCTATGACTCATACCTCAACCAGTACCCATCAGGAGCATGACAAAAGACTTCACCGAAGAATGGGAGAAAACAAACAAACAGAAAAGCATATGAAAATCATGTCAAGACACTTCAGCATGAGTGCTGTTTACTTCAGAATAGCTTGTAAACAAATATAAATCCAAGCAAAAACATTCACAAACACTGATCTCAAGAGGAAGTATGGATCAACATCAACAATCTATGTATAATAAATGCCCTTTTAGAGAAGCATGGTGAAAAACAGTTTGTCATCAAAACTCGGGGGTTTAATAAATCACTGGAAGGTAGAGTCAGGAAAGAAGGAAAACAAGACAGCATGTCATCTTTATTCACTAGTGTGAGATGTGGCTGCTTCCAAGATTACTTCTGAATGGAGCTTGGGAGTCAAGTGAGAGAGGAAGATGCAGCAGAGGGGAACTGAAACGAAGCCAAAATTTCAGCACTGTCAGATCTTGTGGCTATAATGCAGTCTTCTCAATATTTGGCTGAGTGAGGCATTTTTTAAAATTTTCTCTAGCTCTTGGCCTCAGGTGATTACAAAAGACTGATTTTGTTTTGCAGGGATTTGCAACCCAGCCTAGGGCAGAGGAAAGGTTAGCAATGTGAGCCCCAAGTGCATGGAAACCACAACAAGCATATAAAAAGTCCAAGCTTAGTAGCCTGGAAACCTCACACATCAGCATTGTTATTTCAAAACACAGAGGTCAAGATTCATTTGACCAGTTTTACATACCAACACAATCAGTATCTGCATTTGAGCTAATTCTCTCCACTCCTTTTATAGTCAAAAGAATCCTGCTCCTCATGTTGGCAACACAAATGTTTTCCACCACATTTATCTAGAATCATTTGCAAAATCACTGCCAACTCAACCACACAGGCTGAAGACTATGAATCTGCAACTTAAGTTTTAGTTCTGGATCAGGCTTTCTTAATGTTAAGAGTTCTTCGCTCTCAGCAGGCTCTTTCACAGTTACAGCTAAATACAGTTTTTAACCAGAAGCCCTACTTTTGGTAGGCTGGTGAGTCTACAGTGTCCTTCTGCAGGAGCAGAAGGGTGCTGAACACCCTTAGGGACCCTGGGCAGCAGCCCCAGAGAATTGCTCTGAGTCCTGTGCCACCACAGTGCCCAGTTTGTCATGCCCTCATACTACAGCAGGCAATGCTCGCAGTCTTAGTTGCATATTGCAAAGCCTTCACCTGACTCTTACAATTGGTGCATTTTGCTACCTTGTTTACAAAGTGACCCTTCTCTGGGGATGCTCAGAGGAGTTCACTACTAGATCTTTACAGATTAGATCGCTGAAGCACAGGGGGTGAGCAACCTTACTCAGGGTTGTTCAGCAAGCTGGTGGTAGAGAATGGGTAAGGATGAAAACCTCAAAGCAGGGTTGCTCCACTCAGCTCCACACAGCTTTATACTAGGCCATGGGAATCAATCAATCAATCAGTCAACAAAGGCATCTTTTTTACATTTTTCTTTGGTAAATGAAGGGAAAAGCAAAGTGAGTTCAGCTTAAATATCCTTCTCTCTCCACTGGTTAAATATTTGTTCAGCAGCTCTCAGTCCTGCTTATGTCTTCCTAAGTGATGTTGAATTTGGTATTCAACCACTTTCCCTTCTAACCCAAATTCCCCTTAGGCATCACTCTGCTTTTATTTGTTCCACCGCAAATAGCAGATGAGCTATTCAACATTTGTCAGTCTTGTTTATTTCTCTAACCATAGAGACATAGGACATTCACCAGTGTCCAGGAGATATCTCTGGGAGCTAGCAGTGTAAGAAAGATGTTCTGGTGTTGTCTAGAATAACTGAAACTTCAGTTGTTCCTAATGACTGTGACCCAATGATGGAAACAAATCCATAGGGTAACATATGAAATTAGTGCTAGCACACTTAAGCTGTCGTCTTCTTCTCTCCTTTCACTACTGTTCTCAGTCACTTCTCTTCCTATCCTTTTTGTTAGAGCTCATCTGTGTTTCTTTCTCTTATCTCTTCTGCTACTTGATGCTGATGCATCTTCTCACTCCATGTGCAGGCTCTGACCTCTTCAAACAGGCGCTTTCAGTATCTTTGTCCAATTGAAACTCTCAGATATTCTTCACCATCTAAATCTCTCTAAAATACAGAAATGGTGACACACAAACAGTGGAGCAACGGGTTTATTAGACTGAATTATGACCTTTAACCTGTTGGGCTGAATTTCCCCCTCCCTCTAGATCCAGGGTATAGGAATAGCCCGGTAGAGTCAGACCCTATGGGCCTATCTACAAAATGGGTGACAGCAGATGTCTGTGGAAGAATAAATCAATGGCAAGCACAGTGCAGTACTAAATATACCCACAGCACTTTGACTCAAGGCTTTTCTGCACCAAAGAAATTTCAAAGTATTTATGTCTTGTCATATTTGAAACTTAGAATTGTCAAAAACTCATAGATTTTCCAGAAAATCTCAACCCCTACTTTCTATTACTCCTAATCAGGATGAAATCCCTTAGGATTTCTCCAAGAAAAGGACAGAGGGGGAATGCATCTTCACAAACTGGTTAAGAATCTCCTAAGGTCCCACTTCAGAGTTTCAGGCTTTCATTCCAGGTTACATTACTGTGCAGTCTTTTCATTCTTGTTTTGCTCTTGTTTTCACATTAACAACTGAGTTAGCACAAACACTCTTCCTGACATCATGTGTTGGGAGAGCATATATATTGAACTAACCCATCTTGTTTTTAAAAGCATTAGTGATAGCTGCTAGTTAGAATTAGCTCAAACATCTTCCTCTAACAAATCAAGGCATCTCCCCTTGCTGTGTTGAAATCACTTGGCACTTAGATCAAAATATTTCCTTTGTAGTTGAACTCCAGGGAGTATTCACATCATCTCACTTCAGCAATGTAATCTAAGTAAGGATTTAGGCTGAAGCCTCCAGATAATCCATGAAGAGTTACAGAGACCTCATTTAGAGGCTTGAATAACCTCTCTTGGCTCTTTCAAGTAGAGTGAGATTCCATACTTGGGGATCTAAGACAGAGATCATAGAAAGAAAATTTGAGTGTCCTAAATGTCAGACTAACATTATAAAATACAAGATGTTTGATGCAGAAGACATATTTCAGTCATCAGCAACAGTCCTTGGTAATTTAAAATAGAAAATAATATTTCAGTACTGTGTTTTGTTCAGTATTATGACTTGAGTAATAAAACACAGCCTTCAATGACCTTTCTTTTTTTTTTTTTTTTTTTTTTTTAAATTTCAGAACATTTTCCAAAGTGAAAAATTAATCACAATGTAGCTTTGTACGAGCACTTCTATCAAGAACAATTCTATGATTATTTTTTTTTTGTAAACACATGAATAATGTGTTTTTTGAAACATCTTTTTCTAATGAAAAAGTATTTTGTTTTATTTTTTTTTTTAATTAAAAACTTTGCAACTGGCTCTGCTAAAGAGCCATGGTTATACACCTTAATTTCTGTCTCTCTCTTTTATATTTGAGGCCATGCAGAAACATGGTGATTTTTAAACAGAAACAGAAATGTCTTTTCCTGATCCTTTGTAGAAATTGTGATTACTCACTAAATTTGACAATTCAACTAATATCAGAATTTCTCTAGTATTTGAAAAACAAACAAACAAACAAAAACCCACCTCTACCTCTTGCCCCATGATTTTCTTTCATGTCATTTTTTTTTCTTTTTTTGTCTTGCAACCACAATAACCAAATTAAAAAAGTTACCAATTCCATCTCTCCTCTTGCGCCTAGTGTCTCCCTCTTATCATCTCACTTAAACCCTCCCAATCACTTTTACAGATGTTTGTCTCTCTCCTTTAACTAGATATAGGAACTTGAGTAGAATTTGGGCTGCCTGAACATAATTTGTATGGAGCTAGTAAGCATTATATTATAAACATAGTTACCTGTATTTCTATAGTGACTGAGGCTCCACCTGGGACCACATCCTACTTATGCCAGGCAGTGTATAAAGAGCAAGATGTAATCCCCCTAAGTTTGCATCTTAAAGGAGAATGCAGTTTCTATGTAAATAAGTACTGGGATTAATTTGGTGGTATCTCTGCTGGTATTTTGCTCTGAGACTACAAGCATTTTTCAGTGAGAAAGGTCACAAGACATGAAAGAAAGGCAAGATGGCTCTACAAATACAGCAGCTCTCTCTGTACCTACTCCCTTGTAATTAAGATGTTGATTTGAGGGGGGAGGGAAAACATAACACTTGGGAGTATTTTATTAATTATTTTTCAGCTTGAGTGCACAAGGTTAAATGTAGCCTCAGGCAGCTTTCAGTGATGTGACTCACATCTCCACAATGTCAGAGATCTTAGTGACACTAACAGCCTCATATTTTCTGAAGAACAAACCATCCTCTGGTGTATTAATTAAACCCAAGCACATCCTGCAGAGAAACAATGCAAAACCCTAAGAAGTTTTGCATGGTAAGTTTAATACCTATAAAACACGTGGTTTGACAACTGCTGAGCATGAAATCTCTCATTAATCCCCAGAATGTGGACAGCATGGGTAAGAACTGAGTGTTTCCCCACTGCAACCACGTCTTCAGTAAGCAGAGGTTCTGGTCATGGGGGGCAGTGGCCTCCTCCAACGAAGACAGCCAACAGATGACCTGCTTACTTCCAATCACAGCAGCACTTTCTGCTAATTTCCTTGTGTATCCAAGTGGGATTTGGGGGCATTTATGAACATTCTGCTAGAGCTGTTTACCAAAACGCAGCTACATATTGTTTTTTGAATTGCCCCTAATATTTTTTCCATGTTTGCTAACCACATACAGAAAAAAATATTTTCTTTGCCACACACACACAAAAAAATCTACCCCAAAACCAAATTAAACCCACAACCAAAACACCCACAACTCAAAACAGTTCACTTTTTCATGTGCTAATGCTGCTGAAATGCCTCAGAAGAGCTGTAGCTCAGTTACTGCCTGTCTCTGGTTCGCTCTTTAGTCCAGTCCATACCCAATGCTACCACAGCTGCTGCATGACCCCAGTCCATGCTCATGAGCTCTCCTGAGTCCTGTCCTGTGCCTCCTGGAGGACAGAGCACAGGGCATCATGGAGGATTCAGTCTGTTGAAAGAAATTGTCTAAGGGGAAACAACCTTTCCTAGTCTGAAAAAAAAAAAAAAAAAAAAACAAAAAAAAAAGTTCAGCAACAACATCTTTTATCTGCCAGGTTTCCCATATGCAGGCTCACAAGTTGATAATTCTAAAATTAAGGTATCGTGGCAAACAGACATATCTAGAAATTCTGTTGATGAAAATAGGAACTTAAAGACTTAATGTCTCAAAATTAAATTTGATAAAGAATGCAATTCCTTGTATTAGAAATGCCTTTTTGACAATGTATAGAGACTCAGAAAGAACAGATAACAGTAGCCTTGTCCCCAGTGTAATCTTCCCTTCTTTAAGAGTTCTGAAAAGCACACCATTTTTGATATTTTGTAAACTTTAATTGAGACATTTTCTGTTTTCTATATTTCTAGCACTAAATTATAAAGTTTCTTTCCTCTTCCCCCATTTAAAATTTGACACTGTTGGAGAAGTTTGGAAAACAGACTATCAGAGAGCTCCACTTTGCATTTGTTTTGACTTGTATTTCAAAAACTGAAGAAAGCTTGAAAAGTTGCAGAGAGGTGAAAAAGAAAAGCAAGCTGGGATAGCTAAACTTTTATGGTTTGCATGCATATTTATTAAGCAGCATTTCTCCTGATACCTTGAAATTCTTAAAAAAAAATGATATTGTGAAGGAAAGGGACAACATAACCTGATACTTCAGAAAGACTTCTCAGATATCTCGGGTGGTTACTTTCACAGTTGGTTTGTAGATTTAATTCAATTTAATCTGGCAGAAATAAGCATATTATGGGATTAGTAACAGAGATCATTACTGGCATGGACAGCTAAAAGTTATTTCACTGAGGTTCTGCAGGTACCTTCAGTGTTCACTCAAGGTGATATGCTCTTCAACCACCTATTGAAACTGAAAAAAATGATAAGAATGTTTATCCAGTTAAGTCCCCAAACACAAAGAACCTAAAATATCAAGAGCTTCATGCAGACTTGTTTCACTTAATTCTCTGATCTCTTGCGTGCTTGGCATGAGCTTGTGAGAGAAGGGAGAAACATGGTCTCTGTGCCAACTTTTGTTCATTCTTCTCAGTAAGCTGCATTTTTGATCTGACGACACATAACCCTGTTCTTATGTCCCTGGGTTCAGTGCCTAATAGCACAAATAGGTTTGCCTCAGGACTGAATCTTTACTCACTATTTACACACTATTCTATAACTATTTTCTAGGTTTGAAGATTCAGATTCTACAATTTTTGCCATGACATCTACCACTTCTACTGGAGTATGAAGTCATCATCTTGATTTGCAAGTAAGCCACACAGAACTACATTTGGGTTATGCTGAATGGTTTCATATTTGCATTATTTAGCAAGAATACTTTTTACAAGTGGGATGGCATGGCTAGAAATTAAAAATAAATAAATAAATAAATCCCATTCTATATACTATTACAAATCTCTCATTTTTGTGGCCAAAAATGGATTTCCCCTTTGAACTGATTTGCTTAGGTAATTGAAACAGATATTTGTTTCATTTCAGATAAAATCCAAACCAGATATCAGTAAGAAGTATGTAGGTTTTGTAGAATATAAGTACATGCAATGATGTAATTCAGAGCCATATAGAGATAAAACCTGCAACTTTGAGAAAAGCTGGTGTAGTATAATAAATGCCATAACATCTGTAAAAACTCGCAGGTCAGGATCCTACAGGGAACCTCTCTACATCTGTTTCTCTGCAAAGTCCAATTCTTTCCTTTCCATCTTTCACATACTTCATAGCAGCTCCCTCAAGTGGCCATAGAGAAGAGCGTTCTCACTGCAACCCACAGCAAAGCCACCCACAAGTGCCATGTGGGTCTCTACCCTTAGGGATCTGCTTTTTACAGGGTTAGGATCGATCCAAACACATTTTGAGATGTTTTGGATGCAAAGTCAGAGTAGGATGGGCAACTGCAGTAAAGAAATAGAGGACAAGAATAAGAGGAACAGACAGAATAAATATCAGAAAGCAGATGAATGGATTGACTTCTACTGCTTGTTTAAAATGTTTTCTAAGGTATTTTGGAGTGATTTAATTCAGGATCCTTGCTGGCCTGCTGGCCTCCACTGTAAACATCATTTTCCCATAAATATATTTAAAGAAACTTTTCCTTTACAGAATGCTGGAACAAAAAGCAGAGCAGGCTCCAAATTAAGTGCACAGGTAGGTGTTGTATTTCCAGAATGTACACAGAGCTACAGCTTAGAGGGGTTTTAATTGAGGTTAAATTTCTAAAGTCTCCCAGTGAAATACAGCAAAGATCTTCAGATCTCAGTGGTGGTGTGAGGAAAGCCAAACTTTTTTATTTCCTTGCATGTCTCCTTAGGTAATGGCTCACCTGAAAGATAAGGATTTGCTTCTAACCCCACCTCTTATAGACTTTTTTTGAGATGCTGGAGGAAGTTACTCCACTCTTCCAAAAACTCCTACTTTTTCTGTATCAATTTAAAATATGCTGTGCACTTGCTCTGCTAGCTTTGGATCCTGGAAGGAGCCAATAAATAATCACTAATCTGCAGTTCAAACAAAGGAATTTTGCAGATTGATTTATGGTGGGAAAAGACTCAAAATTCAGAGCCCTGGGAAATATAAGCATTATTCTAAAAACAAAAGAAGGAATATGCTTTGCACATAGTGATTACCTTTGCTTCATTAAAGTCAGAGCAACCATGACAATTTTTGAATGTTGAAGAGGTGATTTGTCTACCACTCAGAAGTACAAATTCCCCTTTAGTTTTGCCCAGGGTTTTTTAGTACCTCGAGTAGAACCATCTCTCCTCTTGGGTGTCTTTCAATTAATCTACTTCCCTCAATGATTATTTTTTCCTTGACAAGTGATAAAGCCAAATAAAGCTCTGTGTAGTCACAGGTAAATTGACTCAGGTTCTTAAACTAACTTAGGTTGACTTTTAGCCAGTGGTTTTCAGTCTTTTCTGACTTGCAGACTCCTAAAATATTTCAACAGAGGTGCAACCTCCCTCCTCCCCATGGAAAGCAAGCTTAGACTCCTAACAATAGTTTTTTCTCCACTGTGTATCACAGATTCCTTTATCCAATGTTGAAACTGACTGCTACATGCTATCTGGCAGTCTGTAGCACAAACATATGTCTGTTCTGTGAAAATGAACTCCCAGTTTTGGGTCTTTGAAATATACATCTGGATCTACCTTATGAAACATTAATTTATTGTATTTTCAACCCTTGGAGCCTGATTATGGCGGCATAAACCCGTTACATCAATAGAGCTGACGGATCTGCTCAGGTGTAAAAACAGGAACAAATAAATCCCTTTGTTCCCACAGTCCTTGTTGTCAAATCTGTTTTCAGGGCAATCAGAAGTTAGGCTACATTAGCAAATTCAGACCATGACTTCATTTTATACACACTAATCAGATACTGAGTCTATTTGGCAGACATTTTGTGTAATGTGAAACACAAACAGAGCTGAATTTTCTCAGCAGTTCCACCTTAAGACTTCATTTACTTGGTAGTTTTCTTGTGCAATATTGTGCATTACTTTATCCACTTCTGTTCTTGCAACAGTATTTGAATAACGTGGTTTTTGTAAATAGATACATCTTTCTCATCCAGTATAGGAATAAGCTATGTGTTTTTGAAAAGCATTGCCACTTTATTATGTACGATTCTCACCAAAGGGAGAAACAAAACACCATGTTTTGTTCACTCGCTTGTGGCCCGTATCCAGCAAAGCACTTAGCCATACATTCGCGTTTCCTCCTGGACTGGGGGCCCGGCTATTGGATAACCCCAAACAATGCACAGATGCACCAGGAAAGGTATGTTATCCTGCACCACTGTAAATTAATCATAGATACTTACGGCTGATTTAGACAACTGGAATATGACAATTATGTGATGAAATGGAAATATCCTTTATGTGATTATCTTATAGAAATCCAGAGGCTAAGGGGCGCTGGGACTCTGTTCATAATGGAGGTATGTAACAAGCAACAGTATAGCCTCAAAGCACGACAATTTTCTCATAACAGAAAATTGCTTTACATATGGCACTTCTTATGTTCCCTGCTTATCACATTTTAGAAATTAAAGCATTTGATGAAAACCACTGGACTATAAATTGGTGCCTTCAACATCTAGCTTTTTTCATTCACAGTACGACCTGCTCATTATATCCCATTAAAAGGGTAAACATGACAAGATAATGGATTAATTTTGGTAGCAGCTATACACTTTGATTTTTTATTATTTCTACTTTGCTGGCAGAATAGACTCACATTGAAAAATCCAAGAGCTCTTTTCTGTTGCTAATCTATGAATGGCTAGACCCTCAGGTTCTGCAATTAACATTTAGAGATAACAGAGAAATTACTCACTAGACAAGCAGGCATTGGTCATAGATGTTTTATTTGTTTGTGGTTGTGGTTTTGGTTTTTATTTTTTATATATTTTTTTTTTTTGCAAAGTTTAATTTTGCTCACTAAATATGCTCTTCTGCTTTTTTTTTTTTTTAATTATTATTATTATTATTATTTATTTTTAAAATTATCTCAATCTAAAACTCTAAATTTGAACACCTCTGAAGCTGGTGGTCTGAATTTATATTGAAACCTACACCTAATCCTTGTCAATAGCCCAGATCCATTTGCCAGGTGAACTAAAAGCACTGCTTTTCTATCTGAGTGATTTAAATGCATCATTGAGTAATCATATTTCTGGTCCACATGCACAAATTTGTATCTACTTCATTGGGATTTATTAGCACAAGTTCATGTTTTGTGTTTATGTGTATTCTAATGCTCAAAGAACAGAACGAGCAAAATGCTGAATACAGAATGAGCAAAAAAAAAAAAAAAAAAGAAAAAAGAAAAAGAAAGAAAGAAAAAAGAAAAGGTAGTTTTTTTGGTCCCTCAAGTTAAAGACTATTTTTAAGGTATAGCCTCAGCATTCCTTCCATCAAAGGAAACGAAAGAAGCAAGGGGAGAGAGAAAGCACCTTTTAAAGCTCCTGAAGCTTTCATTGAATCAATGATTCAGGATATTTCATTCTCTCTCCCGCTTGCTCTGAAATGAAGGAGAAACAATGAGCAGATTTCCATCAAACAGATGGTTTTTGCATGCAGAATTTTCTCCATGTAATGGTAGCTTTGACATTACAATTAGCTTTGTGTAATATGATGCTAGAGGTATGAGCATAGGAATCATTAAATGTCTTTATGGGAAAAAAAAAAAAAAAAAAAGACATTTTAAGGTAAAAAACACCCCCATAAAATTAGACTTCTAAAGATACTTCACTTAGCACAGGACTGCATTGGCAGTAAGGTTTTAATTGCTCAAAACCCAGTATTTCCAAGTTGTCAAAATTATTTGCATTAATTGCCTGTTTAGACAGACCAATAAAGCTTCTGTATTAGCACACTGTGTACCCAGTTGTGATTAATGGTATGGTTGAACTTCATATGTCTTCCTGTAATATGATTAAGAGGAATAGTCTATTAGATAAAGTTCAGAACAAAGATAAATGCACCTTTTTAGTGAAACTTCAAGTCTTAGCACAATTATTTATTTAAAAGGCACTGGGAAAAAAATATTCTTCAGACCAGCTCTTCGGAGATGCATATTGGTCTAAATTCCTATTTAGGGTGATTTACATCATAGCAGAATATGGTTTCATTTTTCATCCTTACTGTAGAAGCCAGTGCCAAACCTCTTTTCCTCTACTTCTACGTAAATAAGATGCAGCTCCATCAATGCAAAGAGATTAATATTTTGTGCTTCACGGTACCTGAATCTTTCCATAATGAGGCTCAACAATAAATTCTTCCAAATTTATCTTGCTTGTAATTTCTTATGTAGCTAATTAAACAGCGATAGCTTTTGTATATGCAAAGGGCAAGATGCGATGACTGCAAACAGATGTGGAAAATTTGCTCTTCTGGCCAGTGAAATTTTTCCCTGGAGGAGGAAATAGGGAGGTATTTTTGTATTTTGGCATTTTTGTTGTTGCTATTCATTTTTTTTAAGCCATCATTACACAGGTGGGGTGTTGAAATTGCTGGGAAACAGCTTTAACTGATAGAATAATACAAGCATTCTTGATCTCAGGCACAGTACCTGTTGTACATCTCCAACCAGGGTTAGCAGTATTTCACTGGAGGGGAATTTAGTTTATAACTCCTTTTTGGAAAATCATGCTTTCTTCTTCAACCCCTACTCTGTTGGCTGCAACACCCTTAGCCTGGTCCAGCTGGGAAAGCTAGCAAGAAGCTTTTAAACCCTTCTAGTTGTTTAACCTACCAAAGTGAAGTATTAATTACTTTAGAAAGACAGTAGGCCACTGGAAAAGCTCAAAAAGAAAAGCAGTGTGAAAGACTTTCACTTTAGAGTGAAAGGCAACTGTCTATGGCATAGCAGTGAATATGCTTAGGCTAGAAAGAGGAAACAAGTAAGATTACATAATGTGTTTTAACAGCAAGCAGAAAGATTACTCTGGCATTATGACTTTTTTTACCTGAGACATGCTGATACTAAAATAGGAAAGTGTATGAATGTGAAGACATTACACCTACATTTTACACACGTGCTTGTAGCAGGGCTATTGTTCCTCTGGACTTTTCCAGACACTTTCCTTATTTCTGCCTAAAAGTCTAATGTTTGGGGATTTTAAACATTTGCCTAGGTGGTTGTTTGAGCAGAAACGTCTAGTTTCTCTCTCTAAAAACCCCAGCTCTCCTTTGCCCATCCTTAGCCCTCCTTCATTTCATCCTTTTATGAAAACAGATTATTTACTATGAGCATGTTCAGTGTCCCATTCAGTAGGATTTTTTTTCCTTGTCAGCTGGAAACCACACAAACTACAATTAAAATAAAACCAAAACCACATAAAGCTACTTGATATCAATCTTTAGGGATGCACCAGGACATGTTATGTCCTATGTACTTAACATGCCATGGAATAGTGAAATTAGTAAGCCCATAATCACAATGTTCAAGTGGTTTTTCCTCTGCTGTAATTTGGAAAACATTTTTATCAATATTGTCACAAATTAAATTTTCAAGGCTGCAGGAAGGTAATAATAGCAATAGTAAGCTCATAGTCTTTAAATAGGTTTTTCAAATTGTTGCACTGCTGCACGTTATGTATTGTGACCTGAAAATTCGGATTCTTTATGTTGGTTTTTTTTTTCATAGCTACAAAACTTGCTTCTCATTTGAGAGTTAATAGAGAAGTGTCTTCTCTGTTGGTAACAAATGCAAAGTAGCTGGGGAAGTTTTGGCAATTTCACTTCATGAGCTTTTTCACCAAAGTTTTAAATACATATGTCTGAAAACTCTTTTGCATTATCTTTAAAGTGTTTTATTTAAAAAAATATAGACGCCAAATGAAGAGTGAGAGAATGAGCTGAGGATTTATCATTGGTTAATAGGAGCCACCAGAGACATGGGTGCTTCTGAAGAAGCTGTGAGAAACTTGTTGATATTGTACAATCTGTCCATCACATCAGAGAAAGGAATGAGTTGGGGTAGACAAGAGATTAGCTCACATCCTGGAATTAAAGGCTTAATATTCTCTACCAAAGTTGTTATTATCTGGTAACTCCAGATATATTTGTAATCATCATTGCTAATTCCAGCAAATTCCATGGTCTAGTAACACAATAATTTTATTATACGTCTCCTCTGGGAGTTATAAGACAATATAGAAAAAGGCACTGCTTGCAGCCTTTGTGCACACTCTCCCTATACATAATTATGAATTAAAGAGTTCATTTCTAGTCTGCATCCTTCTTGCTCCTCTTCTCTAATCTCTTTCTAGTGTTTTAGGGATGGGATAGTCACTTGTCTACACAACATTATACACTAGGGAATCCACTCCATAATTTAGGAAGGGATCTGAGTCTCAGATGGCCAGATTTTTGGCCACTATAAAATCAGCACAGCTTCATTTCTTAGACTGCATCAACTGTATCTTGGTCCTTTTCTTTTACTGAATATGTGACTTGGACAGAGTGGAGAGCAATGAAGATAGGTAGTTTAGAATCTGGTATGTCTGATCTATGTCTGTTAAACAGAAGTAGCAGAGCAAAAGTTATGACGGTGATACCAGTCTTTCTGGGATTTATATATGTATATAGGAACCCAAAATAAAAATTTCTTACTGGTTTCTGAAATGCATTCATGAAAAAAAAAATAATAATTTAACTAAAAGACAAATATACTTCAACCAAGGTAATAAAGTTAATAAAGACCAGATTATTCTTACTCTTAGCTGGGTAAAAGAGGTTTTCTTTTCATGAAAGCATGCTGCCTAACATTTCAAAACTTTCTTATTCCCAATAAAAATTAAAGCCCAACAAAGAGCTAATAAATTTCTGCAAACTACAAAAGTGGGATACAGTCCACCATTCAAAGCAAAGTGTCATCATGTTCAATAATGCTAATGTGATGACAATGATCAGCAGTTGATTAAAACTACACATCTCTGTAATGCTTTCAACATTTTAATCCACATATTCCTGTTAGGGTACTAAGTGTTAATATATAACTCCACACAGTACTTTCAAATAACAATTAGTAATTCAATATTTCAAAGTGACCAGAACTGACCCCACATAAATATAGAAAATAAAGAATAAAATATGTTTAGGCAAGTGAATTTTACAGAAAGAAGAAAAAAGAGGCAATTAGAGGCAATATTAAACTTTAGTCCATGGACAGCAATAGCCGTTGAAACAGGCAGGTAGAATAATGAAGGAGAAATGTTTAAAGAACCTCACGAATACGAAAAGTTTTTAATTACTGCTTACTTTGACCTACTATGTGACATAATTCAGGACCCTACACAGACCACTACAAGGACAAGGACACCTTATGGAATACCTGTTGATTTCAGTGGCCCAGTGTGCAAGTGGCTGTGTGAGAAGCTCAGGTGCTGCAGAGAGTATGGGGATTGAGACAGGGAGCAAACACAGGAACAATAAGCACCATCAAGACAGTTTTGAGTTTGCAAAACATTATATAATGTGATGAAGCCTGAGATATACTGACCACTGAAAGTACACATTTAGCCTTTGGTAGCCTTTGATTAGCAGTTAATTTCACTTTTGAAGCTAAACAGACCTGCTGACAAAGCCAACCAGTGACCAAGAAAGTCGTTTGACTCTAACCTCTGTCTACCCAGACAGTCACCTATACTAACTACCTCATCAAGAGCTGACCAGCTGTATTGCACAGGTCATACATTTAATTCAGTCAAGAGCCAGACTGTGGCAAAAGCACTTCTGGAAAGATGCTTAGATGTGTGAAAATGTCAAAAGACTGAAAATCTAATTCCTCTCTTTCAGTGGTTTGACTCTTATTGTTACAAATGTCACCTTTATTTCTAATCTGCATTTATTACCTTTTACTTTATCTCTTCCATCTATGTATCCGTGTTGGAATCTGCTTCACTAGATTAAACTGTTTTACATTCTCTCTTTCAACTGTTCATTGCCACTGTTCTTTCCCACGTCTTGCAGTAAGCAAGGAGAAAACATTTCATATGTCAGCATGAGGGAACTCAAAGGTCATAATCCCCTCAGGGTTACTGCAGAAAGAGAGGTGTATTTTTCTCCCCCAGAAAGGCACCTCATCCTCTTCTTCTCTGTCCACTAATCTATGGCCAACATTCTTGAATACAGCCACTGAGGCTACAAGAACCAATACAAAAATCAAAATTTTATCATTCAGAAAAATGAAAAATTGACCTCTGAAATCAATTAATCTTTTTTTTTTTTTTTTTTTTTTTTTTTTTTTTAAATCTATCATCATAGTCTAGAAAGCTTTAGTCCCAGGTCCCAGTTTCATATTTTATTCTGAAGTTAGTTGTTACAGCTCATTTCATACTAAGCACTGGCTTTTCCCTTTCTCTTCTTTCATAATGAAATACAGCCTACAGAGGACAAAATTTAAGAAAAAAAATAAACTGGTAGAAACAGGAAAAAAAGTAATTCTCCTTTTTGAGAAAACAAAACCACTAGCACCAATAAAATTCAAATGTCATCTCAAGTTAGGCACATAGGATCGAGCTATCAATCACAGAAAAAAATTATGCTTGCATCTGCATAGTAGAAAAACACATTTCATCAATTTAAGACCATAAACAATCCCACAATCCCTCCCAGCCATTCGTCTCCATGCTCTTTACTGGATTTAGTATGATGAAACCAAAGGATATTTTGGGGAAAGCATATTTTTCTAAGTTTATTTTAGGACATCTAAACAGGACTATTGCTGCAGGAAGTGTGAAATAATTCTTCTACTCTATTTACTGTAAAGAGCTGCAGCTCTAGAATTCTGTTCACTTTAGGAAATAATATCTTAAAGACACAGAACTACTAGAAAGATGCCAGAAGAAAATCACAAAATTATTGCAGATCTAGAGAACATGACTTCTGAAGAAAGAGCTAAAAAACTAGTGATGTTTAGCATGAAGTTGGACAGGGCAAATCTTGAGGTAAATGAAAGGTACTTGTGAAGAAGATACCTCTGTTCTTTATATAAGATGCAATCTCAAGCCAGAAAGATTGAGGTGAGTTAGTAGGAAAATCTTCTGAACACTGAAACACTGGAGGCAAACATTTGACAGGACTGATTAGATAAAGATGATCTTGCTCTGGAGCAAAGGAATTGAGAAACTGATCTCTTAAAATACTGTCCAGTCCTAGTCTCCTTTGATCCTATCTCTTTCCTATCAGCTCAATGAATTTTGCTGTAGCATGTGCGCTGTGACAGCCCTGTTAAAAGAGCTAAATTCTTTAAGTGATCATTTCTAAATGTAAAATAATTTAAATCTCTTTTCATTGTATGTGTGGATTATTCTGTGAAGATCCTTTATCATTACTGTGTTACGTGAACATTCATAGGCATCAAATTTTGACTATATGAGTTTCTGATTGATAATACAGATGTAACATTTATAATGAATAATCATGTGAGACTGGCTATTAGAAAGGTTTTAGAGTGGAAGAAGGAAGGATTTTCAGCTTTTGAGAAAGAACTAGAAGAATAAATGAAAATGGGGAAAAAATCATTTTATGACGTGAAGAATTTTAAAAAGTAAATGCTCAGATAACAGATCAACCACAACCATGCACTTTAGCTCAGTAAAGCAGAAAGGAGGTACCAGCCAGCACCTTTTTATCTTGTATGCACACTGCTTTGCATAGTACTAATAGGAAACAACAGGAGTGACAGCACTAACAACTGAAAAATGAGTTTATAACCAAGAAATACGTTGTCTTAGCACTGAGATAAAGCTGTAAAGCCATGTTCACAAAAGAGATCCAATGACTTGGTTGTTCATTCTTTGAGATGTGAAATCTGGAAATATTCAAGAAAATTAGTTTTAAGAATGGTTCTTCAGTCTTTCAGTTTTTTTAGCAAATAGCTGTGCTATAGCCCAGAATATCTAAATTAGTCTCAAGGAGTCTACTTGCAGAAATACAGAGCTCTCTGCTGGCTAATTTATCGCAAGTTAATTAGCTCGAAGGTAGCCTGCTTCAGATATTCAATATACTCAAAACTAAACACCGACAGCTTGTAGGGTAGACATAACCTTACAGTATTAAAAACATTGCCAACCTGATCTAAAAAACAACAGACTTCAAAACACAGGTTTGGTAGATCTATCAAAAGCAAGGCATTCCAGTTCTGTCTAGAAAGTAGTGCTCTCTTTCCATTTCTGATTCAGTTACTTCTTTTATAAGTTCAATTGCTATTTCTTGTAACCAACTTTATAAAGAAACAAGTGAAAATGCTTGAAGGTTTATCTGCTACAAATTACAGCTCAGTGATATGACTGTATCTTATGAAGAATCCTTTCATTCTGATAAGAAAACAAAACTCTGACTAAATACAAGCACAGTACTCAGAAGCATTGTATGGTTGCACAGCATATTAGGCACTAATACTACTAAAATGCTGACCCAGAAAAAATATCCACATTATTCACATTGTGTTCCATGCTATGTTATCCAAGTAATAAATATTTTCTCATTTGCAGTATCAGATGTGATTCACTAATCTAGAAAATTAGATTTCTGAAAGAACACGGATTACACTTGCCAAGTACCAAAAATCTATCAGAATCACTCCATTCTTTTTAATAAACTTTCTCTGTGCTGAAGCAATAGAGAAGGAATCAATACTATTTAAAAAAAAATAATAAATAAATAAATCAATAAATCTGTGTTATCATTCATTTATTCAAATGGGGATCTTAGTCTTAATTAAAATAGAACTGCAGAGACCCAACAGGAGCTCATATGCATAAGTCCTACAATTACTTATTTATTATTTTAATGAATTATTTATTATCAAGAGTAATTTTTAAAAAGCTCACTGAAGTATAATTAAAGTCATGATAGACTCAGAATGAAAAGTGCACGTATAGAACATTTTTCATACATCAAACTGAAGTCAAGATGATTTTGGTGCGTGTTAATGTTTAAGTAATTCTATTTCTCTAGAAGTGCCAATATACAGTTACAAACACACTCAAGGAGGGTGAGAAATCATGGAGAAAATGAAGGTCTACATGACCAAGGAAGTGGAGATAGGAAACAATCAACTCTCTAGTCTGATGATACACCAGCCAGGCTGGTGGATTTCTGAACAACAACAGCAGAGGTTGAATGGCAGTTGTGCATTCATGACGAGAGCCCAGCTACCTCCACCCAACTCCTGAGTTAAGTGGGCACAGACCTCATAAATGCAACTTGGACTGAAAGATCCTAGCACCTTCTGGTGATCAGGAATGCTTCAGAGGTGATTATATATTCAACAAAGTTGCTACAACAGTTCGTGTTATTTGGGGACTGGTGCAAATCTGGCCTAAGATGACGCTAAAGACTACATTGTCATAGTCTACATGAATTGAGTCTGGTTTATGCTGTTTTTTAGCTAGCTACCCACTGATGCATTCTCACTATAACATGGTCAAGCCACACTAGCATTACAGCTCAAGGAAATTTATTATTCTAACATATTAGTCCAGAAATATCAATCCATTGCTTTCCTCAAGCATTAAATGTACATTGATTCTAATTAAAAATGAAGCCAGCTGTTGTCCTTGGATGTGCACAGATGTGTGATAATCATTGCCTATACTGCAAACTGGGTACAGATGTAAAGACAAGTGTATTTAGCCAGATGGCCTACTGAAATTTTTTAAAAGCAGCTTCCCTTGGGATCAGACTGTTACCAGACCAAGCAAGAAGCTGTGTTTTGCTGTGGAGTTCAGTGAAGAATAAGGGAGAGTGCAAAATACAGTTCAGCAAACTGTTTGCAGCCGTTTCTTTTCTTGATTAACATTCAGTACAACCACACTGAGAGTTACTCAAAACCTTCATCTTTCCACGTTTACGACTTAAAACATATACCATCATACCCATGGACTGCTACTGGACTTTCTGATCCTGTCTTATTTCAAATTTTACAAGGCCAAAGGTAAAAATGTTTACTTAGGATCTGCACAGAAAAATCTCTCAGAAAAGTTTGCTGAAATATCTACAGCAGAGCAAACTCAAAGGTGAATCTTGCAGCTTTGCTACACAGGCATCACTGACTATCAGAAAAGCTAAAAAGCTTTTTTTTTTTTTTTTTTTCTTTTTTTTTTTTTTTTTTTTTTTTTTTTTCCTGCTTGCAGTGATCAGATGCTAAATGAAAAAGAGATACTGAGATATTTATATTGCATCTTCTTCAGCCCTAAAAGTCTTTGTAATAGTTAATACCATGAAATTTAGTCTGAATATTCACATATAGAATGACATGAAAGTCTTTTCTATCTTAATGAAAAGGACGTAAAGGTAGAGCAGAGCCCAAGCTTGCTTAAGGTAACTGGCACAGAAATCATAACATCTCTTTGTGTTAGGCGTCAAGACATACCAGGAAGACAGGAAAGAAATGGATGAGGCTGGTGATGGCAAGCACAGTACATGCTCTGTACCAGGCCCTGGTTAGTACACAATATTTTTAGGTTACTAACTTTACTGAAATGTTTGAATAAAACAAGATAAGAAATCAGCCCAGTCTGGTTTGCAAGATTTTGATGAACATATGGTACATCCTGCTGGTGAGCAAGTCAGGAGACCACACTTTCTCAGGTGGTCTCTTGGAATACTCTTTGTAGGTTGTACTCATTTCTGCTGGAGGAGAGTTTTCTTAAAAGCAACAACAGAACAAACAAACAAACAACAACAACAAAAAACTAACCTCATAAATGAAAGGATAGTATATTGATGAATAGTGAAGAAACATCTTAAGACTTAGTTGTGGGGGAAAAAAAAAAAAAAAAATCTACTGGCTCAGAAGGGAAAGTCAACATGAGATAATAGAACTGTTTATTTTCCTGTTCTATCTTACATGGTTCTACATTACAGTTCCCAGATATGGTGACAATGAATTAAATCTTGTCTTTTCACCAAATCTGATTTGGATTTGCAGTTTCCTTTCTTTGTTATAATCTGTGCCTCAAGAATGAATTGACTAATACTTCCTCTATAATGGCAAACTGTATTACATCAGTATTTTCTAGACTCTTTAATTGTTTTGCTGACATTTGCAACAGCAAAAGAGGTAAAGTGAACAGTTAACAAATATGGGGAAAATGCACCAGATAGCACCGTGGCTAGTACCAACATACACTGCCATATAAAAGTCTGATGAATAAGACTACTGAGACAAGAATTATTTCATATTATATCAAGCTACTTTCAAGTAGCTGCTGACAGCTAAATTATAGTATTTATGATTCTCACCTGCCTGTCTACCCATAAATGTATAGACCCAAGTTTTAACCTCTCAACTGTCAATTATTTCTTGTTTTTGTTTATATATATATATATAAAATTCAGAGTATTGATAAATACCAGTAGTCAAAGGTAATTTTAAATAAGATTAAAACATATAATTAGCATGTTTTCAAAAATATATATCTTTAAGTCTTCTTGTAGTCATTAAGGATGCAGCTTTTACTGCAAGCTTTCTAGGTCAAACCCTGAATTCATCACTGAATTGTCTGCTTCTGTAGTATCACTCCATAAACATATTATTTCACAGTTATAACAAGGCCTAAGGTATATTGAGCTTAAAGAGAAAGGACTGTGTTTGTAGTACACTATTAGATGGAGCCCTTTCAAGGATCCTGAGACATTTCAACAGAACATAGGTACAAATTAATCGTGGTCAGCAAGACTCTCAAACAGCAAAGACAGACATCTGATAAACAGTTTGAGATTTAACAGCTACCTCAGAGGATTTCTGAGTATTATATACAGCACTAATCTTCCACACACCGATCTAGAGATAGAAATAAACCATGCATATGAATATTTACTTTTGCAATGAAAAATGGAATAGAGTGATATTCCCAAACGTGAAATTAACCTTAAAAGAAATTTCTCTCCTATACCTGCTGTCCTAAACTGATTTTTAATAAAACAGTAGATTGTCTTGGCTTTAGTGACAAGGTGAACTGGTTAGCTTGGAGACGAGGCAGAGGAAAACTGCCAAATTCTGCATATAATTGTGTTAAAAAAACAAAAGCGGCATGCAGAAACCTCCAGTCCCCATGTCTGAAAAGAGAAAATACTTTCCTTTCCCTTCTTGGTCTTGACTGAGAGCTCTTTTATGACAATGATAGTTTCATGACAAGATTAGGTAAATTGTAACGGAGAAACAGTAACTGAGTTTGTGTGCATTGACTGGGCATTTGAGCACAATAATGGCTGGGAGGTTTACTCACCCTCCTTCCCCTTTCATATCAACAGAGCAACCAAGCACTCTGTAATCTTTTATAAGAGGTGAATTCAAAGGAAACCAGATTTTAGCCAACAGAGGTAAAAGCTCAGAAGCCCTTTATCTAACTTAATAGAATTTTCTCAGTTCCCGTAGCAAAGAAACTCTCCTTCCTGTGTCAGTGAGTACCCTATACTAGAATGAAACGGTTTTTATATTAACTTTTATAAAAGCTTAGACCCTAAAACCTTGTGCCTTGCATCCCACACTTTGCCCTTCTAACTAAAAGCCAGTCTGTACTGATACACAAAGATGGTGAAGAAAGGAAAGAATTCCAAAAGAGAATAATGCTATGACATCAGACTCAGATTCCTGGATGAAAAGACTTCTTACAAGAAATAATACACCAAAGAGCAAGAAGACTGCAAGATAGAGATAAGACGAAAGGAAGGTGGATTGTCATCTTAAGACATCAGCTTGCAAGACTTGTACAAATACAAGACAAACCTTGGAACATATTGTCTGGTTGCACAGAAGCCCTGGCACCTAAAACCACAAGTTAGGCCAGAATTTTCTACCTCATTTCCTTCTTTGTCTCTCCTTTTCTCTTTTATATTTGCAGTAGGTCTTGGGGATTCCAAACGATTTTAAAGTAACCATGTAAGGAACGATTGCCTCCCTTGTGCGTCTACAGGGATCTCAACTATAATCTGGATGAACCACCTGGGCTATTTATACTAAGATAGCTTCTTGGGGTAGCAAACTTCTCAAAATCTATTTGACAGTAGATAGGTGTTTATTTGCATTACATCCATTAGACTCACTGTCTGAAGGCTTGTAACAGAGTCCTCAGAAAAGAGACTTTCAACTGTTGTCTAAGGCATTTATGTGTGCTAGCATTCCTCCATGGAGACAGATCTGTATGTTGATTGTAGGACTATCAGAGAGATGATAGAAAGAGAAAGGTTATTTCTCTAAAACGTGACTGTAGTTTCAGAAAATCCTGCTGTGCTTCATAAAGCTTAAAGAAATGTGATATTTATTTTATCTCCCATGGGATATCATCCAGCAGAA
>CM021770.1:27070645-27090145 GCA_011076525.1 Nettapus auritus
GCAGCTGAGGTCCCTTGGCTTATCCAGCTCCAAGAAGAGCAGGATAAGGGGAGGCCTCATGGCGGCCTGCAGCTCCCTCATGAGGGGAGCGGAGGGGCAGGCGCTGAGCTTTGCTCTCTGGGGACAGTGACAGGACCCGAGGGGACGGCATGGAGCTGGGACAGGGGAGGGTCAGGCTGGGGGTTAGGGAGAGGTTCTGCACCCAGAGGGTGTTCGGGCACTGGGTCAGGCTGCCCAGGACAGTGGTCATGGCACTGAGCCTGACAGAGGTCAAGGAGCGTTTGGACAATGCTCTCAGACACAGGGTCTGATATTTGGGTGGTCTTGTGTGGTGCCAGGAGTTGGACTCGATGATCCTTGTGTGTCCCTCCCAGTCTAGGATATGTTATGATTCTGTTCGATACGATGTCTTCCCCCTTGGAATGGCTAACCATGAGAATCATTAAAAATGGGATTGTGTTCTTATAGAAAGTATCTGGGGCATGACGTTTGGGAAAAACTGGGCTGGGAGCATTTAACAAGGACTGACTACCTCAGATAGATTCTTCAGAAAGTCTGGAGTATTTGAAACTCTAAGAGACATTGCAACCAAAGTCTGTCCAATACCACTCTCTCAGCCCTGTTTTGCACATTATAACCTCAGTTTTACTGTTTACTACCCTCAAAGGGCCTAGAAGTCTATTAAGAGAAAGCTCAGACAGATTTCTTCCTTCTGGAGGCTGTGGAATTTGTGTCCACTTACAGTCACTTATTTCTTGCAAATGGGCAGCCCCATGTAGCATACTGTGCGCACATACTGACTTTTGTGAAGACATGAACTTTCTATTTACCTTTTCAGTAACCCCTCTGAGGGACTGACTGTGAAATGATAATTCATAACCAAGAGGTGACATGACTTTTTCTTAATGTTTTCCATAAATTCTTGCATTAAAAAGGCAGTATTTCAAGTCCAGAGAAGAGCAACGAAGCTGGTGAGGGGCCTGGAGAACAAGTCCTACGAGGAGCGGCTGAGGGAGCTGGGATTGTTCAGCCTGGAGAAAAGGAGGCTCAGGGGTGACCTTATCGCTCTCTACAGGTACCTCAAAGGAGGCTGTAGCGAGGTGGGGGTTGGTCTGTTCTCCCACGTGCCTGGTGACAGGATGAGGGGGAATGGGCTTAAGTTGCGCCAGGGGAATTTTAGGTTGGATCTCAGGAAGAACTTCTTTACCGAAAGGGTTGTTAGACATTGGAACGTGCTGCCCAGGGAAGTGGTGGAGTCACCATCCCTGGAGGTCTTTAAAAGACGTTTAGATGTAGAGCTTAGGGATATGGTTTAGTGGGGACTGTTAGTGTTAGGTCTCAGGTTGGACTCGATGATCTTGAGGTCTCTTCCAACCTAGATATTCTGTGACTCTGTGATTCACAGGGCAGGAAACAATTTCAAAAACAAATGATTGTTCCTGTTCAAGTAAAATATCTTCCAGTGGAAAAACAATTTAATATTTTTTCATTATCTTTAAAACAGATAAGAGCTATATAATGAAAAGGTAGAACAAACAAACAAACAAACAAACAAGAACACTGTCTCCCTTGGCTGTCCAAGAAATATTATACAATGATAATGCTTGAGACTGTCTTACTCAAGGCTGCAATAGCTTCATCATCCTGCTAAGGCTTGGCAAAGCAAAAAGAACATACATCAAAGGAAGCAGCAAATGTTTCAGTCCCAAGCTAGAGTGCTGCTACAGTGTTAAATAACACAATCTTTTGGATTCCAGGATACGACATGCTTCTGAAACACTGTTCCTGCTCTCATGAAGCATCCCCATCCCAACCAGAGCCCTAGACTGCTCATTGTCTATCCTATTCTCTGTCTTATTGCAGCCTCCCCCTCTTATTTTTGTCCTACCCCTTAAGGATCCTCCTCTCTTCCCAGGGCAATCTGTCCACACACTGCTCTCTTCTCAGCCTCAAACATGTCTCCACTTTTGTCAAATCTTGGCTCCACCCAACGTCTTTCCTCTCACAGAAGAGCTTGTGCCTGATGGCCAGTTTTAGGATGCCAGCTTTGACCTAGTAAAACATATGGCCCATAAAATGAATTAGCTTAGACAACGTGACTTGTTCTTCACAAATCAAGTCAGCTGTTATTCATCCTGTATGCTGTCTGTTCTTATGTTCATGCTTTTTATGTATTGCTTCCTTAATAATTTATTTCATAACTTATCTAAAGATTAAAATTACATGGAATTATTTATTCCCTTGCTACTCTACGTCTGTGGAGTGGACTGTGGTCATCCTTTTCCAGTTACCTGGGATTTGCCCTATCAACTCTAAACTCCCAGGGTTAACCATTAATAGTTCTGTGATTGCTTTACAGATTGCTCTACACCAGGCCTGTGATTTTTCAATCACACCATCCCACCACAGCTTAAAATGGGAACTAGGACCTGTGATAAATTTGAGGGCATAGTTGGCTTCTGGCAGGGTTTTGCTAGCAGTGAATTCTTCATTAATCAAAGCCAGTTTTGGAATCAATGCATACAATGAGTTCAAGGATCAGAAGAAAAAAAAAAAAAAAAAAGCTTCTTTTTTAGTTAATCAGCCAAAATAAAAATAAAAATCAGATAGGTTTAGTAGTACAAGGACATAATCTTTTTTTTTTGTTTGTTTGTTTTTGTTTTTTTGTTTGTTTTTTTTCAGGTGAATTCAAGAAGAAATTGCATTTTGAAATGCTTCTCTCACTACTCTTATTTGCAGTGAATGAGGGAGGGGGGAAATAATGACACTTATAGACCCTAAAATTAATATTTCTGCTTAGAGATCAATATTGAAACAATCTGGAAGCAAGTTCCACAGACAAGCTATACTACTGTTCCAATGGACAAAGCATTTTATTCTTGGGTTTGATAATTCAGAAGTCAGTGGATTGCCCAAGACCACATGGGAATCTTCACCTGAATGTGGCAAATATTTCACATGAAGTTCTGTCATGTCACCCTGCACAGGATGACAGGCTGGTACTTTCGGCTTTCTGATAGATCTCTAGCAGTAACAAACTGGTAACTGAGTGAGGACAGAATGTTGGGAAGGAGGGCAAGACCAAACTTTCAAGCTAGACATACAACAGTGACAGCTCTCCATATTAACAGACAGAAATTACTGGGATATTTCAGGATAATTCTGAGCACAAGTGAACACATGCTCAAGATGTTCATGTTATGCTAGCATCCTTTTTTACTTATTTTATCTGTAACAAACCTAAAGATGTAGACTACATTGTAAGTAGACTGTTTCAGACTTATTTTCATATCGATAGTAGGTGGATTCTTAATAATAACTACTTTTATAGCAACCATACTGTTTTCTGCATCTGTGCCATTTTGTTCTGGTTTCTGATGTTTTTCTAATGCTGATTAAGGTAAGATGCTCTCTAATAACACTACAAGTTAAGCTTAAGGAGGGTAAAGATTAGAGCCTGACAGGAAAATTTCTGATGCACATTTTAATACAATAATTGGTAGTTAAGTAAGACAGAGTGGGTCACTAGAATCATCGGCAGTCAGCAATATTCACTCCCTCATTTATTTCTGCATGAAGTACTGAAGACAAGACTGCAGTGTAAGCAGCCACCCATTCAAAAAAGTAATTATTTCTACTGTGGTCTGTACTGCCCTGCTCCCCACTGGTAAACAGGTAAACCAGAACCAAACCCAATACTTCAGACAAACATTAATAACTGCTTTCCTTTGCCTCACAGAATTCACCTGAATGCTTCAGGATGACAGTTGTGCACCAAGACACAGCTCTGTCTATGCTACCAGCTTCACAAACTATGAAATGAAATTCCATTTAAATTCATTCCCCTTATTCAGTCCGGTGAAGTTATCAGGATGACTTGTGTTGTATGTTCTCCTTAGAAACAGATTGTGTGATACCATTTTCCCTATATTATGAGGACGGGGGAGTGAGAGGCTGAAATTTTAGTGAAGAATAATCTTATTCAGATATAGAAAGAAAAGTGTGCCAAAAAAAAAAAAAAAAAAAAAAAAAAAAAAAATCTTCCAAAGCAATGTGGTTTGTGTAACAGAAAGAAGAGGAGAAAGAGAGATGGGCTAGGGAAAGATTTTGGAAAAAAAATGAGAATTCCTCCCTCAAAGTTAACTATGAAGGGACCAATCTGCCACATACTGAAATCATCTCTCACGTTTATTCAAGATATGTGCTAATTTTATCATTACCAACCTGACCTAATATGTCTGGCTATTTATATATATTTTGTTGAAAATTATTCTGTTAAGTTTCTTGCTCATGGTTATTTTTCTAACAGAGATGAATGGAGTATTTCAGAACAGAAGCCACTTAATACAGAAATAGTAGCTCGATGACAGTAATGGCACTTATAAAATGGGTACTAACTCAGGGTACGTCATGTTCATGTTCTCTATGCTAGTCTGAACAGTGGATGCATCAGTAAAATGTTATCTCATCACTTGAAAGCATACATCAGTTTAAAGGATGAAAAATAACCAGTATCAGGTACGGGATTTATATCTGAGATTGTAAGAAGTGAGGATCTAAACCTACATCTTGAAATCAAAGTCCACAGCATAATAACAAAGAACTGATTTGGAACACTGTAACTGTTTCTTAGAGGAAAGCACAGTTCAATCAAAAATCAAAAGAAATGCTTTGGGTAAAAGAACTGATTTAGGCAAGTTTTCTCTTTTTTTAGATGATGAAGAGAGAGGAGAATGCATTTAAACAGCCCCAGATGATTCACAGCCTTTTTGTTCCTTTTTTTCCCCCTTTCTCTTATAAGCAGTATACTAGGAAGCATAAAACAAAGCATTCAGTTCCAAAAGATCCAAAATAAAATACAAATCTTAAAAAAATAAATAAATAAAGATATCTATTTCCGGATGAATTTGGGATTACTTCTGAACAAGAGAAAAACAACATCCAAGATCCTTCACAGGATGGGATTTTCACTTTCAAAACAGTTTTCTGGCAGAGTCCACTGCTCAGAGCTGGTAACAAAACTCCAGGGTCCATAAGATTTTAGTCTACTCACACACCAGGGAACAGCATAATTACTGAAATACCAAAGTGAGAATGGGATTTAGAGAGACATCCTTTTCACCTGAAAAGATTTAGGAAGAAACCAACAGGTTGACTGAAACAGCACGGAGCTTTGTGTGGTTTTGTTGTAGATCCCAGAACTACAGCATCAGGCAAAAAATCAAATAAATAAGTATTTCAGCTGATTCCTCAGTCCAAGACTTTTCAAGGTTATTTCACTGCAAGGGTAAGCCTGGCCTGCAAGAGTCGCAGTTTTGGTGAAGTAAAAAAGCTCCCATTGGCTCAGAGGAAAAAATAATCAACCCTTCAGCTTACATGTGTAATAGACTACAATTGATGTTTGTGGTTTGTTTTTTAATTCTTTGTTTGTTTTGATTTATACTTACAGATTGCCTCTTGCAGCAGAGCAGGAGGCATGAGAAATGTGGTATAAGAAGTTTACAGAGTCCATTCAGAATTTGTTCTCCTCTTGTAGAAGGGGAGCACTGAAACAATGAAACCACCTCTCCTCACCCTAGTAACTCCACTCCACAAAAACAAAAGGGTTACATTTTAAGAAGCAGGGGCGTGTCACAATTGGTACTTCTTAGATGTGTTTGGAGGCAGTTCTGTACCTCCTGTAGTAATATAAAAGCCCAGGTACAACTTGTTTAGGATCTTGTTTTGAACATCACCTGCATCACATATAATAAAGCAATACTGTCTGAGGTATTATGGAAGGACAAAGAGGAATGTATGTTTGCCTTTTCCTGTAAGCCTTAATGTGAACAATTTATAAAGTAAGGTAAATACCTCAAAGTTACTGGCCGTTCAGTATAGAAAGGTCAAAACCAATCTTCCTCTAATACTCTGAAAGCCTGAGTCAATTTGAATGAAGTCAGAGAATTTGCTGATCAAGATTCAAGTACCAAAACACTGGGCTGAATTGAGAGGAATTGCGGAAGGAATCAAACATGCAAGGACAAAAACAATTACAGCCAATGGCTATATTTACTTCAGTGAAGAATTCTGCTCATAAAATATTGATTTTTGCCTTCTTCACCAAAAGAAGTTCATTTTTAAACATAATTCAAAAGTTAGCATTAAAAATGACAGGTTGTTGTCAATTATATTAATTTGTATAGCAGTAGGAAGGAAGCTGAGGAAGGAAGATCTTTGTATTAACAGCTGTAAGAATTCAAAGTCAGACCTTGAACAAGGAAAATTTTTCATAAAAAAAAAAAAAAAAGGGGGGGGGGGGGGGGGAGGAAGAAAATGAAAGAAAAGGCAAGGGGGATTAAATCATCAGCATCAAAGATAAAACCTAGAAACAGCACCTGACATGGTAGGAACTGCCATAGCACTACAAAATTATGAATTTGCCAACACCAGATACACTGGGTCTTGTGACTGTTATTCATTATCTGTTCTGATTTTAAGCCACAACCGTATTTAGCCTTCAGCTACATAGACCCACACTACTAGCTCCCTTATTTAGACTCAGAGATGATGTTAACCTTGTCAGAAGCCACAGCAAAATCCAACAGGTATTAAGAATTGTTGCTGTTAATCCCGTTTACTAATGTAAATACAAACTGGTTAAATTTTCTGTTAACCTGCAGTGAACCAATGCACCACAAAAATGTGCAGACTCTGTTCAGTTGCTGCAAAAGTGTTCAGCAGATACCAGCTAGCCCTTACCCACTGCAAGCTGGTAATAATAACAGAAAATAAACAAAAAGTTATCATGCCAAAACTCAGTGACTTTTCATTTCTTTCTAAGCAAAAAGAAATTGAAGGTGACAGAACTAATTCCAGCCTAGCTGAGGACACAGCATTACCATTTTAATAAATTCACAGCCAAGAACTAATAAGATCACTAGGATTTTCTTGTTTTTACCACTGTTTTTGTTTTGGTTTGGTTTTATTTTTAGTAAGGTACTACTTAAGGAGCAGTCCTTAATCAGAAAGGACAATATTCAGCCACTATCTGCATCATTTAACTGGCTTTTGAATGTTATCACATCTGAGTGCAATCAAACCAGAACATTTTTGCAGATGTAATGCTGAAACCCTAACAAATCCTTTAAAAATCTACTCTGAAATATTTCTCTTTTTTATGATATTGTGATAAATGTCATGTTTCTATATGTTAATTATATCTGAGAATGGCTTTTAGGTCCTTTACGTTTCTAGTTCTCTGGACTTGCATGCCTTGAAGCTTGCCCTGTTACCTGCCTTGCATTAATCACATGGCTCTACTTTCTGGATGCAGCTGTGCTCTCAGCTAGTAGTCAGTATTATGGGATGCACAGCATCATTCATTATTACTGAGAAGCCCCTCTCTCTTCCATAGAAGAAAATATTGTCACAGATCATATTCTTATTAGGAAATTGTTAATACTTGCTTACTTGGTAAAATATCTTGTATAATTTAAAAAAGAATACTTTTACAATGTGGGTATTTTCAACTAATGTATTGGTTGAAAAATATATACAGTATATGTCTATCTAATATTTTTAATCCTGGGAGTACTTTGATGCCTTTTAAGATTGATTACAGGAAGACTGAAATGATCTGTGTTACACTGGAACTGATGGACATTTGGTAGGTGCTTGTTATATATATATATATATATATATATATATATATAAAAAATCCTGCCCTGAAGAGTTTACTGTTCAAGTAACTCTAGACTCACCAGTACATAGAAAAAAAAATGTCCCAATTTTGATGTGGGTCAGGTCATAAGTTTTAAGGATCACTGTTGTGTATTTAAGTAAATTCAACAGCTCTAATGCATTATTATGTTACAATGTAGTGGTATGATCACTGTGTACCATGCCACAATGGAAACTGTTCTTTTTGAAGTGTTACAGTGATGAGGACATGTCACTAAGCTATTCTGCAGCTTTGTCCTGCTAACCATGGAGCAGGACAGCAGTTCAGAATTCCCTTCCAGTGCTAAGTCCAATACGGAAAGTCTCAGCCAGACATTCTTATTTTCAAGAAAGAAAAAAGAGTGGAGGAACAGGGCATAAGCTGTAGTGATAGAGATTATTACCTTAAATTGACTTGACCATTCTTCCAAGGGAAAACCATCATTTCTGATTCACCTGACTTCTCAAAAGGACCTCTTATCCTTTTTTGAGGTCTTGAAGTGATGAAAAACTAATTGTACTTATTCATAAGTTGTCCTAGCAACCATTTGCACTTATTTCTAGATTAAGCCTATCTTCACATTCCAGCCACTAAATTATCTCACATCTTTACCTCTTTCTATCATACATCTTCTCTTCACATAGGTATTTTAGAGATTGTTAGTCATCTCATAATTTCTTTCCAAATAACACAAAGACCTTGAGCTTTTAATCTCTCATTTATAAGGTGCCTTTACCATATCTAAAATCACTGCTATTGCTGTAACTGTCCAAACTCACTAGGCTTTTTAGAGTACTCACATTGCTACTTCTCTTCCCATAAATGCTGTGTGCAGAGAAAAGTGCTTCTATGTGCTTCAAATTAAAATCCCTTTTCTCAATAATCTTCAGTGATGCTCTGATGAATTCCAGAGGTGTTAAAGGATGACAGAAAAAAATAAATAAATCAGTGATTACACAAAACCAAGAAGCCATTGTGGTGGACAGAAAACATCCGCAAGCCAACATGCTTGGTCCACTTGGCTGGGGAGATGCAGCATCCCATGCTGTGGAGGGGACAAGTAGGCAGTGGAGCAGTCCCACACTAGTAGGTCTCTCAGGAGAAGATGCTTACATGGGTAAAATGAAACTGAAGATGTTGGTATGAAGACAGATGATAGTTGTAGCCTTGAAGGAATGTTATGTCCAGGAATTTAAGATTCCACAATTTTAAAGCAGAAGCACGAGAACTCTAGCTTATGGAATTGTTTCCCTCCAGAAAAACCTACCTGTTACTGTAGAGCTGACAGGACAAAGACTGGGCTTCCAAGGACCTGGTATTCTGGCAGATGGAGAAATGCAAGAGTGTAGGGATACTATACATATACAAACAAACCAAAACAAAACCAAAAAAAAACCCTCAAGCCAAGAATGATAAGTAATTCCAATGGCTAAACATACTGAAAAACGACTGGAAAGGAAAACGGAAGAAGGAGATGAATACACGCACATCCATATTTCACTGGACTTCTCGTAGGTACTTAGGAACATTTGGAGATAGCATAAATAATTTAGGAGTACAGGATTAAAGAAAATATATTCACTGGAAAACCTTCACTCAGATTCTAGTTTGCTTGCTGCAGAAAGAAACACTGCAAGAGTGCCTTAGGCATGGTCTAACATGAAACCTTTGGGGTGATTTTATAAAGACATAGCATTACCAGAGACTTCATAACCTCAAAGCCCTGAATCCCCCTGCAGTAACCAAACCAGGCAATGAACTCTTCTCAGTTTGATCAGTCACTGTGACCCTGTTTCTGCTATCCAGGTGTCTCTGCCTTTGGTAAAGGTCCATGCAAGTCTTTTACAGCATTTTGTCCTGACTGTGATATTTCAGGACCGAGGTGAAGCAGGCAGCTCAGAAGAGAAGGGCAACTTCTTAATAAATAATCAGGGAAAACCCTTAAGCAACTTTCCTGTCTGCTTCTGGAATTTGCTCAGTGTTTGCCAAAAGGAAAACACAGCCTTTCCCATATATGATTTACACCACTGTAGCTGTGCTGATACAGCAAAGCTTGGACATGGCAGACTCATGCCTTCAATGCACAAGCCTTCATCTACTCCATGTACCCAGGGAAAAAAAACCACTTAACTGCCATCTTCTTGTACCTTGTAGATCAAAGCCAACATGGAGCTGACCTAGGCATAAATGCACCTTCCAGGTCAGGCACAGATACAGGGGGAAAATGGGAACTTCTGGGGTCAACAGCTGCCTTTCTCCCTGGCTGTGAGTCAGATCTGGCTGTGATGTTTCAAGCACATCACAAACAGTTCAAAAAACCTCACACACCTCAAGGACAGTCAAGCTCTTCTGTCACCCATAGCTAATGGATGTGTCTTTGATCTATGAGTAAATGTGTCCGTCTCTTTTCACCAGTGTTATTTCAGTGGTTCACCTCAGTGCCACGATGCTGTGACCTTTGGGGACAATATAGAAGTCCTTTTCTTTTCCTCATATATATTACATTTGACAAAGCAGAGTAGCATTTCTCAGTGATCAGCTTCTCTGCCTTTTATCGACATACTGAGAGTGAGGAAAATGGTACAAATGCTTAAAATACTAGACACAAGTTTGAGAACCTGTATCTTTTCCTTAAAAAATAAACAAACAAAAAAACTTATATCATACAAAAACAGCAGCATCCCAAAGGAAACTGAGAATAGTAAATATAAAATGAACAGGAATCATCTGTGTGATTTTTGGTTTGATACTTTTTGTTTAATTGAGCAAAATAATTCACATTTTTATTTAACAATCATAGTTTTTAGATTTGCAGCAATTGAAACTGAGCTGTACATTTTTTCTTGGGTTGTTTTGAGGTGGCCCTGTACCTATCATCCTCCTCACCCCAGAAAGAAAGAAAGAAAGAAAAACACAGGTCAGAAGCAAGAAATCTTTTTTCTACCTACTTGACTCAAAACAAAACAAAGTAAAGGAGGGGTAGACAAGTCAGGATATTAGAAATAGAAAGAGCCATTACAGAGTCTCTGTGACCATAGACCTTCATTCCCAAGACTCTCTCCTCATTCTCACTTTTTTGTGGTCTTGTCCTGATTCACTTTTGCAGTTTTGAAAGTCAAGTTGACACCTTCAGCCTGTGCAGAAGTACTTCATATCTGATGGGAATTTTACTAAGACTAGATATCAAAAATTTAGTGATAACACATAGACATGTTTTTGTCAGAGATTTGCACCATTACCTACATAAACTGACAGCTCTGGCCCATCCGCATATCCTTCCTTGCCATCTAATAAAGGCAAAGGGATTTTCTTTGACAACTCAGCCTCTTTCCTTTTAGATCTTCTCCCAGTTCTCCTACGGTAATAAGCTTCAATCTACAAATGCTGTAATATCTCAGGGATAATAACATGATGAAAAATATTACTGGTTACCAGGTGAGATGTCTTACATTCAAAAGCAATGACATGTTGAAACAAATTGGGGAAAGACTGTGGGAATCTCATGCTGTAGAAACATTTGTGGGCTTGAGATGTTGCGTACAGTATAGGGCCGCATGCTATGTGGTAGAATATTAGTTAGAAACTAAAGGATGAGTGACAAACACTACTCACAAAGAACATGGCAAAAAGGGAATTTCTGAACAAGGGGAGTGCCTGTTTTTGTCTGTGTCTAATATGCCCAGAGAAGCTGTGGATATCCCATCCCTGGAGGGGTTCAAGACCAGGCTGGATGAGGGCCTGGTCAACCTGATGTAGTGGGAGGTGTCCCTGCCCATGGCAGGGGCGTTTAACTAGATGATATTTGAGGTCTCTTCCAACCCAAACTGTTCTATGATGTGTCCAGAGGGGAAAAAAAAATAAATAAATAAATTAAAAAAAAAATAAAAAAAAAATAAAAAGATTGCTGAAAAATATAATAAAAATAAATAAATAAATAAAAAACATTCCTGACCTGCACTTCTGCAGACTTTCTCATCTAAGCAGCAGAATGACAATCATCTACAAGATCATATAAACAAAAATTAAAAAAAAAAAAAATCCAGCTGCACTGGGGAGTCCTAGCACTGGTCAGTCCTGTGCAGAAGGGACTCAGCTGCTCACTGCTGCTCACCAACCTGCCAGCAGCGAGCAAACCATGCACTGGTTCGTATTTGTGCTGGGCAGCAAAAGCTTGCTCTGAAAATATCCCCTTGTATCAAGTAGCATTCACGATATTCAACAATAAAAAGTAGCTAGCAGGGGCTTCGTGTAACAACACAATTTTGTAAAGTCTGCTTATGATCATAACTGCATATAATCATGAGACATTTCTCTGTTCTTGGACTTTTACCTTATGGGTTTGGGAAGCTAGACAATGTGCCTTGTTTTACTAACCTTTCATGAATAAATAGACAAATGTTTTTTGTGTTGTTGTTTTTTCTTCTGTGAATTTCTATAGCTTTTAAATACATTTAAAAATGTTTTATGGTGCCTAAGGCCAAACAAAGCACCATATGACCAACAACATGAAAAGTCATAAAGGCAACAACAAAACATTTTCAAACAGATAGCTTTGACAGATTTCTGCGAACACAAGAGTCACCGTCAGGTTACTGTGAACCCTGCCAAATCAGTTTTGTTGATAAAGCATTTTATTTCCTGAAACAAGAGATGCGTTCTTTTTCACCACCACATGTTTTTATAAGTCAGTTTATCAAAAATAATGTGCAAACTCGCTCCACTGCAAAGGAGATGAGATGTGGATATGAAAAGTAAAGTAGCTAAACATGAAAAGAAGGAGAGGCAGGCAAGGTAGCAGCATTGTAATATTTGGAAAATAAACCAAGGCGCAGAACAGATTGTCCAGTTTCTTATGCCAGGTGAAGATGTTGCCTTTTCCTGAAAAAGTGAGACTGAACACCAGGCTGCTCCCATCCTCACGCTGGACAGGTGGTGCTGAGCAGGAGCCATATCATTGCCATCATCTCCCAAAATGACTGCTCTCCTTGTTTTGATTATTTTACATGAGCTGGTCATAGCTGCCTCTTCCTGCCTGACACTGCTCTATCACCTTGTTAATGGAGGTTTTACTATTCTCCATTAAACTGCTTATCTCCTGCTGTGTTACGAATAAATGAGCTCATCCTGAAAGTAGTCACCATAGCAGATAGTATGAGAAAAGGAGGCACATGAAAGCTTTGAAAGTCAGTATAGAAACAAGCAGAGCTGGACTTAGCTGGAGGTCCAAGAAGGAACCATTCTCCAAGATGATGCCTGTCTTCATCTAGCAAATAGTGCCTGCAGACTGGGGACGCATACTTTTATGAAAATACTTTGAAATTCTTATTTTACACAGAGGCCCAAGCCAAAATTCTGAGTTTCATCACCTGAGAGAGGATAATATAATAACTCAGCCAGCACTGCTATATCGGGGCACCGAGGAGCTCTACCTGAGCCCAGCACAAAATAGGTGGTGATTGACACACACAGCCCTCACAGGCACAAGCTTGATAGAAAACAAAATCTGACGCCATCTATTTTGAAAAGTGATCTGTAGCCATTGCAAGGAGCAAGGGAGTAGGTTCAAAGCCATACAAAAACACCAGCCCTCCGTATTTGAGAACAAGGGAAACTTTAAAGAGCAAATAAGTGGTAATTTATAGATTACGTTTTTTTTTTGTTTGTTTTTGTTTTTTTTTTTTTTTTTTTTTTTTTTTTCAGTGAGTGATTTTTATTTTTTTTTCCCTGTAGCTTGTCACTGCATGAGATCTTGACTAGAAGTAATTATTTCAGAAGATGAAGTATTTCACTGGAATCAAGCACGAGTGGTGTTGGAGGTAGTTTTGTAGCTATGATAAACAGTGCTGAAGGAAAGGGACAATTTCCTTCTGCCTTGTTTTACATGGAAAACAAGAAAAATATAAAGAGAAAGGAAGAAACAGCAGCAGTGAACACCAAGAGCAACACAGTATATATCTCATTATATTAAGCATGATAGAGGCTGAAGTAGAACTCATTGGCCTTCATTGACTTCAATGAGCTTTTCATCAGCCCCTTACTGCAAATGTGGTTTAAAATGACAAGGAAATCATAACAGCGGTGACATTATATAATTGTGTTTTGAGATAGGATATGGCTTGTAAATATCTTGTATGGCTTTTTGTAAATATCTGATTGAATTAAGAAGCTGAATAAGCTTGTGCGGTATCTATAAATCATAAACGTTCTGCCAGATAAGTTGACAGTGATGATGTGACCCTGGCAACAAAAAAATTAAGGATGTATCAGACGCTATTCACAGGCAGCGAGTCTCAGATTAGGGGTCAGGGTGTAAATCGATGGAGGTTCAAAGATGTCTAGAGAATAAGGCAGATGAACATGAGCTGATGACTTCACTCTCAGTGACAACTGTTCACGATGGTCACTTGTGGTATCATCCATCTCTCAGCCACATCAACAGCAAGATTTTAGCTTTGTAGAGGGCAGTATTAAACATGGAGTCCTAAAAGTATTCCTTAGGAACAGAGCAGGGAATCCGTAGACCTGATTATTTTTATTTTTATTTTTTTAGCTCTTTTATGCAGAAGTGGTGTAGCAGAAGTGGTTCCTGCCAGATAATTCAGCAGAACCTGAAAGCCAGGACCTTGGTTCATAAAACTGCACTGAAGTTAACTAATTTACACTGACAGACACGACACAAGAATCTGCTGTAATATTTAGCATCAAAACTGGTTGCAGAAAAGGTATGTACACCTCCCAAAATGATAGAATGCGAAAGAAAGAATAAAAGTAATCAATGCATTGTAGCATAATCACTACTCTACCTTACAACCACGCGGGAGTTGTAAGATCATTATGTCCAACTGGTTAATTTAAGGAAAAGCAACTTAAGTGCATATGGTGACTCAGATTTTGTTTTGCTTTGATTCTGATGGCTTTAATTTTACTGGAAAAGTACTTGTGGGTGCACATAAGACTAATGACATGCAGTCCAGTTGTTTGCTACTACAGTCATCAGCCCTATCATATCACTGCATTCACGTATTTAATAAATTGTGTCTACTAATTACGTTTCTTGGACTCATTGTTTCTTCCAGGATGCTGACCTATCACTACTATGATGATGGCAATTCTCGATTGTCAGTTTATTCCTGATCCATTTATGGTTTGTTGTTCTGGCCTTCCTATGCCTTGATTCATTTCTCTTCTGTTTATCCCCAGCAGAGTATTCTCACACCCCTTCTCAGCCTTCATTTTCTCTGAGCACACATTAAGTGTCCTTAGTCTTTTTGTGCACAATACTCTGCATTTGCCTGATTCATCCTCTCAGACTTTCTTTGCTTATGTTCTGATGCAGTGGTGGCTCCCAGTCAAATGACTTTCATTGAATGCGCCTGGATTTTCCTTCTGACTATCATCTCCACTTGATGCCACCTGAACCAGTAACAAAAATTCTGCTTGTAAATCTTTCCATGCATGACTCTGTACTTTGCTCTATTCAATTCTATCACATTTCTGTTGCTTCAGTCCTCAAGGTCGTCCATTTCTTCTGGCACGGTATTTCAATCCTCTGCATTGATACTGTCTCCAACAAATTTATTTAAAATATTTCTACGTGGTATCAAGTTTATTAATGGACATACTAAGCAAGGCCTATGCTTGAGGAATTTAATAGTAACCTCCCCTCAGTCCAACAGTTTTCCTTCCAGATATACGTATTTATTTTCAATAGTACCTCCCCTTGGTCCAAGTTTCCTTTCCAGATCAACACATTTATTTCCCTTTCAGCCGCAGCTGATTCCCATCTCCTCCAGTTTTAATAATTACCCTTCTGTCAGTCTTGAATACTTTACAAGAAGCACAGAGAAATACTTCTAAAGAACTTCACTTGTCTAAAGTTTATCAGAGGAAAGGCTGGGTTAATTTATGATCATTTATCTTTATTGCCTTCACTCACTTTCCATTTACTCTGAATTGGCTCTTCGAAAATTTTGCTAAATCTTTCATGAAAAGTATTTTTTTTCTTTTTCTCCAAAAAACAGTTTTCATTTACAGAAGCATACATGGAGTCCTCATTTTGCACTTGTTTGGCAGCCAGCTGTTTTTTTCATTTCCTTTTATTTGTTTTTGCCTCACTGGTTCAGTGAGGTCCAAAACACATTTCATCTACGAGTCACAAGTCCCCAAGCAGACCCTACCAACAAATCATCATGCTACACAAACAAGGAAAGGCACTTGCCCTACCGGAACACAGGCTTTTCTACCAAACAAGCTGCCTGCATCAGCTCTCGCTTTCTACATCTTCTCTTCTGGCTAGCTCAGAAGAAATTGGAGGATGTAGGAATAAAATGTTGGAGAAACAGAATGTGAGACATTTTACCCTTCACAGTAAATCTAGCTCAGTACTGAATTTAAGCTGGCACAGTCCAGGATTTCCCAAACTTCTGTACAATTAACTCCATTTCAGAGATGCAGGACAGCAAAGCCTGAGTTATTACCACTGACTTCAGGAAATGGAGGTGCAAGTCTGTAACAGACACGAACATACAAATGACTTTCTGTGGTTTCCTATAACCCACGTAATTCTACCAACCTGAAAGGCTGCAATCCACTTTCCCAGTGGATTTATACATAATGCAACTTAACAGGGGAAAAGGTTTCGTCATTGACTCTTGCAAATTTGAGCAACAGTGCTCATGAAGGTGAAAAATAAATATGTTCGAGCATTAACAGAATCAACCAAAATAATGCATTATTTTCTGAACTAGAGTATGCTCTGTGCATGCTAACAGTGCTCTAATTTCATTGCTGCCAAGGGTATTTCAACATCGTATTTACTATAGCAACCCCTGAAGATGCTCTTCCTGCCAGTAAAAGTTAGGTCTGTGCTTAGAATAATAATTTCTTAATAATACCAAATCAGTGTGGGAGAGTAACATCTTAAAATATAAAACTAAATACAAATTACACAAGCAAAAGTAGGGTGAAAAGGAGCCCCTTAGTTCAGAACCCCACCAGCCAGCAGCATGTTGCACTGTCAACTAACGTAATACAAACTTAAAGCCATACATCTTCGAGATGTTGACAACCCTACGCTGATAGGAACCATAAAAGCACTACTGAGAGCTCATTGCTGAACCCTTCCAGAAAGCATCCTTCATACTAGTTGTTCTCCAGGCTTGCAATACCAGCACTTCTCTGAAGAAGAAAAATAAAAACTTATTTTCTGTATAACCCAGTGCAGCTCTGTAGCATAAATATTGCATAGGCCAAAGCCATTTCAATGCAATGTTGTTTAGAGGCTAAGAAGATTAGAAAATGGTGGTCAACTTAACATGCTTGTATTATTGATAGAGCCTTTACTAGCTCTTCTGGTCATAGTGCCAGAACAGGGAATACTGATGTGGAAAAGCTCAGCTGTTGCTTGTAACAGCTGCTGAAATCAAGTGTAATGCTAGACTGAGTATTTAGAATTCAACAGGAACTACAGGATGGCAGAAACTGCCATGATACATTCCCCACCCAGTCCACACATTTTGTAAGCTTGACTCCCAGTAATAATTCGTAATCAAGCAACACTCTTATTGACTTACAAGGATAATTCTACTCCACAATTGACTCGTGAACTAAGAAACTCTGCATCTTCTCATAGTTCTGGATCATTCATTGTAGAAAGGATTCAATCATCTATACCACTTCTCAGGGTCAGGTCCAAAGACCATTAATCACGTAATATTTTTAACAGGATGTATTATTTCTCCAGAAGCCTATTTTCAGTGATAAAACATTTCTGATCCGTTTAAAGGTGTTTTAATGGCCTTGTGGTCTCAGTGGTTGCATAACTTCTGGACAGTCAGTGCAATTTTGACTCTACCCAAGAACCTGGCTTTGCAGGGCCCTTCAGGACCACTTCAACTAAAAACCATTGGGTTCTCATGTGCAAGAACAGCTCCAGAGACTGATTTGCCACCTGCCTGTGTGAATCTGGCTCTGAAGTGACCTTGCTATTAAGAAAGTTTTGAAGATAAAACTACTTGTACTTTCAAGCTTATTTATTTATTTTTACCCTCACCTAATGTTGGCACTCCAGGCCTCTCCTGGAGGCTTCCATCCAGCTCTTCTGCCTGAGGATCAGTGCCACGTGAGCAACTTCAGGAGCCATTCCTGATGATGCCTTACATCTCCTCTACAAAAACAGCTAAGGCAGAAGACAGTCCAGGTTTCTGATATTTTGAAGAAGTTTTTCAACAAGCCTAAACTTAAATCCAAGAAATAAGGAATACAGCAAAGGCAATAGCAATATGGTACCTACAACTGACATGTTAAAGAGCTATCAGAAACAAAGTCTTAGAAATAATTTGCCGTATTCATCTGTCTGTGTTGCTCGTCTTGTACAAGGAGCACCAGCTTTAACAAGAGAGGGTGCCTAGGTACAATGTGTTTCTGCAACGTGAAAGAAAAGGCAAACCTGGCACGTAACTGGATTATGCAATTCCAGTGGTAATTGCACAGCAAGTCTAATTACTGCAAGGTTATTCTAATTAATCTAATGACTTCAAGTATGCCTAATTATGAGAAGAATGATTGCAAGAGTTGCGGTAATGTGGTAGATCAATATTGTACAACATAGCAAAGAAAGAAAATGTACAGATTTTGTGATTGGGCAGGAAGGCAAGGGAAGCTGATCAGACAGAGAGGAAAAACATGGATGAGGCTGAGGAATCATCAAGGAAGAAGAGGAACGCTCTTTAGGTGCAACTGCCCTGTAAGTTCTGTTCCCATAGTTCCATCCTCAAAGCAAAGGCCTTAGGCACAGGGTCTCAGCTGAATGTCTCAGCATGATTGGAGCAGAGCTGCCAGGGAAATTAAAAACCCTGCAGTGAAATCATTTGCACATTTTTTCTTCTTCACAGTAAAGAAGTACATCAAAGTTTGTAAATTGAAGAGAAGGAGAAGGCCGGGATGAAAATCACAAGGCACAAATTTATCACACAAAGGTCTAGAGAGTCAGATATAGTTTTTAAAACATTAATGAATTTGCCCTTTCTTCATCACCTCTCACACCTGCTTTTACCTCATGTTCTCACATTTCAGACGTAACTGTGAGATTCCTTCTAGCACAATGGAATTGAAAGAGTGAGGTTCTGCCCTTGACAGCACAGTCGGGAAAAACATGTTCTGCTCAAGGGTATCAAAATGGGTATTGCTGGGTAGCGAACTTCTTGCTTTTATAGTCATTATCAAGCTTTTTTTTTTTTTTTTTTTTTTTTTTTTGTGAAACACTCCACAGTCACTGCGGAAATCAAGGTCCACCATATATTTATTTTAAGGTATAGAACAGATCATAACACAAGGTTAAAAAACAACAACAAAACCCACAATCCTTAACAGAGGATTCAGAGTAAAGGAAGGTGCAGGGTCTTACTGAATTTCAGTGCCAACAGTGGAAAAAACACCCAGTCTCTGAAGTGCCAGTACACTACGCTACTCAGTGTGAAACCCAAGCAGCTCACACACATGCCAAGTGGTAACTTTTTAAGTATATAAAAGTTGCTACCTATGAGGCAATGATAGCTGAGGGTTGCTCACCTATCATATAAGCTATTGGAGCATAACAATACTGAAAGTATGTGAAAGTGTGAGAAAGCACAGTATTTAGAAAATGGGGATTTCAGCATATCCAATGTTTCCAGCCCTCTCCTTTCCCAGAAACTGGAAACATTTCAGGTAGAAATGGCTTAATTCATGCCCATTCACTTCCTTCACTCGTTCAAACTTTAGATACCATTTCTTCTTCTTTTAGTTTCAATTTCCTCCCC
>CM021770.1:27090545-27122252 GCA_011076525.1 Nettapus auritus
CCCCCCCCCCCCCCTTTTTTTTTTTTTACTAGTTCTGGTTATTTTTTTTAATTTTTTTATTTATTTATTTTTACAAATTCAGGTTATCATACCCATCCCACCCAGTCTCAGTAGCCATAAGTTTTCTCTGCACATTCTCCAACCTCCCTACTGATAGAACTGATAGAAGCACTAATTTGTATATAGTTGATATGGTTGGCCTGCTGGGCTGCAAACGCACACTGCTGGCTCATGTCAAGCTTCTCATCCACCAGAACCCCCAAATCCCACAGGGCTGCTCTCAATGAGTTCTTCTCCCAGTCTGTACTCATGCCTGGGATTGCTCCAACCCAGGTGCAGCACCCTGCACTTGGACTTGTTGAACCTCATTTGGTTCTTGGGGGCCCACTTCTCAAGCTTGTCCAGCTCCCTTTGGATGGCAGCCCTTCCTTCTGTTGTATCAACTGCACCACTCAGCTGGTGTCATCTGCAAACTTGCCGAAGGTGCACTCAGTCCCAGCATCTACATCACTGATGAAGATATTGAAAGCACCAGTCCCAAGACAGACCCCTGAGGAGCACTGCTGTCATTGGCCTCCACCTGGACATAGCACCATTGACCACTACCCTTTGGGTGCATCCATCAAGCCAATTCCTTATCCACCAAATGGTCCACCCTTTGAATCCGTATCTCTCCAGTTTAGAAGTCAGGGTATCCTGTGGGACCATGTCAAAAGCCTTACAGAAATCCTAGTAGATGACATTGGTCAACTAATGCAGTCACTCGAACATAGAAGGCCATCACATTGGTCAGGCATGATTTGCCCTAGGTGAAGCCATTTTGGCTGTCTCAGATCACCTCCTGGTCTTGCATGTGCCTTAACATTGCTTCCAGGAGGATCTCGTCCATGATCTTGTCAGGCAGAGAGGTGAGGCTCACCGGTCTGTAGTTCTCTGGGTCTTCCTTTCTACCCTTTTTAAAAATAGGAGTGCCTCTGAGAGAGGAATCTCCAACTACCAACACCCTTTTTTCTTTTTATTTTATGGCACTTGTTTTTATATGCGTGGTTTGCTGTCCACCTTTATCCTGTTGCCCTTTCCTAGGGCTTGGCCATTACCACTGTTGATTATTATCCTCTCCTTTTTTGAGCCCCAGAACATCTTATCTATTGCGTAGGGGCACTTCAGGGGGAGGGGGGGATTCCTCTTTCTGTTCGGAGCAGAGATGAAGGTCCAGCTTCCGCTGTCCTGTGAGTCCATTCATTGTGCCAATTCAGAGTCTGAGGCTCCCTTAACAGTTCTTTGTGAGGACTTAAAGCAGGGCTATTGCTCAGCCTGTGCCAGTGCTCGATACCAACACATTAAATCTCTCGCTTGGATTCCTGGATACTTCACAGCCTGTTGAGCTGCTCTCACAAGACACCAACTTGCCCAAAAAGCTCATTCAGCTCGGCACACTTGCACCCACGACACCCAATTGTGCCTTTGGGCCCTAGCGGGCCTTCCAGCTTCTGGAGTTCCCCACAACGGGAATGTGGGCAGCTCTTTCGATCCTCAGGGGCTCTTGTCTGCGTGCGGGCATCTGCCATGAAGGGTTGTGGCCGCTCCGCGTTTTGGTCTCGGTGCGGCGGGCAGGCGCCATTTTCACTTCATTATGAGCCTGCTCCGCCTGCGTATAGGCACCTGCCATGGCGGGTCGTGGCCGCTCCGCCTGGGTTTTGGTCTCGGCAGGGCAGGTGGACGACATTTTTACTTCAGTATCAGCCTGTTCCTCGTCACTACGAGAACAGAGGTACCACTTCCCTCCTTTCTTAGCGCTGTCTGCCCGCCGCGCTGCCCGGGCGCTGCCTTTGTACGTGACGAGAGCAGCGGCCCCCGCCCCCGGCTCCGCCCCGGTCTCGGCAGCCGCTCGCGCGAGGACTGGCGGCTGCCTCGGGGCTGGAAACCCCTGGCACGTCGGGGACCCGGAGCCGATCCCCTCAGCGAGTGACCAGGAGGGCTGGTCTTTGTATGGGTTTAACAATCCAGAGAAGGAAAATAAGGTTCCTATAAGCAGTTTCCCAAACAGAGGGTCTTGTCCAGTGCTACCTTGGGGTGGTGGGAAGTGATCTCTGGTGGGGACAAATACACTCTGGGTCCTTATTCACTGTGGCCTGGACTTGAAGTATTTCTCAGCATCAGAAAAATTATTGAGTCTAGTTTTGAAGCAGAATCAACAGCAAAAGCCTTGACTGTCAACCACACTTGGGACTCTTCTTGCCAGTCTACCAGTGTAAACTTGTACTTAAGTCCCTGTCTTGCCATACCAAGAGTACAAGAGAAGAGGTTACCAAGCATGTAACATTTGATTACAGAAGACACACAGTTTCTTATCCAGGACAACTAGAAAGATCTACTTCCTTCAGTTCATAACATTTCAAACAAGTCCCAGTTTTAGCTTTCCTAAAAATCAGGTTGTCCTACTGTGGGGAAACGGAGACTACAAGAGGTGTACAAAAGGCAGGGAGTAGCATACTAACATTCACTGGGATAGAAACAGGCTTGCTAATACACTAACATCTAATCTTCACCTCAGAGGTGGTTACATTCCCCTCTCTGTGAAAAGCTCTGTACTATACACGAAGAACACAGACACAGCAACTTTCATCCTAATTCAAAAATTATTAGCTCATAAGTGAGAAGTGCAAAAGAAATATTGGACTTACTCGTTTTATGATCTTCTCAATCATTTTTTTTTTTTTTTTTTTTTTTTTTCCCCCCAGAGGGGAGTGAACAGAGCACTGCTTTTTCCCAAAGCAACTTCCTAATGAGCTAAGAAGTTTGAAAGAATACTAACACTTCAAAAAGGAACTTGAAAAACAGTAGCTATTTATTTGGGGGGGGGGAATCCACAGAAAACTGTTCCTGTTTGATTAAAGGTTGTAAAAGTCCTTCTATCATCTGGGTATAATAGGCAGCAGGGAAGAATTCAAATCTACTTTAGCAATATTTCTATTGAATTTGTCCCTCCCAAAAGAAAAAAAAAAAAAAATCATGCACAAAGTAAAAAGCACACTGCAGGTTAACATTTATTTATTGATTGATCCGGCATTGAATAACTAAGTGTTAGGCATTAATTTATTACAGCTGAGCCATATTCATGAAGTACAATGCAGTATCCTTACTGGGAGATCCTGTCTCTCACGTACACACCAGTGGTAACTATTCTCTAATTATTAACCCTCTTTTTTCACATTCATGCTCTTTCTCATAAGCATTACATTCTGATTGCCTTGTCTACTGCCACATTTCAGATTAATATGTCTCTCTCATTTTGTCAAGGCATAATAGGGACTTCTCTGAAAGTCTGTCAGATATCTACATTTCAGAGCTACTGATCCATATGAAGAATAAGCCTGAAAAATAGAGCAGATGGATTTAGAGGTAGTGTCAGATTAAGAGGGCACTGTATAGATCAGAAACAGAGTCCGTTATCTCACAGGCACTTCTCAGCCTAGGCATTTTATTTCTGAGGTATCTTTCACCATTCAGAAGTTACTTCAGAGCCTGACTCCTCCACAGAGCAAAGACGTCAGACCACTTTATGTGTTTCAAGTATTTTTCAAGTCTGCCACTGTCACTAATACACGTCAAAATTTGACTTGAAGAGTTCTTGTAACAGTCATGAAAGGAAACAAACAAACTCAAGTACACAAGTGCAGTTTGTCTGCAAACAGACTTCCATCATTTTAAAGGCAACATCAGCTTTTACTGCTCACTCGCTACACTCAGAATTGTAGTTGGGGTTCAAAATATTGCACTAGATCAGAGGAAGAAAATCATACTTTCCTAAAATTACAACAGATTCAGACTAACCAACAAACTGGAAACACAAACAGGCACCTCAGTTTTCCATTTACTTCCTGGATCAGATTTTGTCATATAAGTGACAGATTATTCAAATGTGCGTGCAGATACAAGCACAATTGAAAATTCAATCTGCATATGACCAGAGTAAGACAAGCCTCAGTATCCCCTTTCCATACATTAACATATCTTCACTGTGCAGCTGGTTTGGAAAAATAACCTTTTGGGTCAAGATTTTCCAAAATCGACTGAAATTCATGCAGTGGAACATCATTGTATGTAGGAAAGGAGCCTGTTTCTCTCCAAACAACCATGAAACCAGAATGTATGCTTAACAAAACATAGTTCAGAGGAGAAAATGGAACCGCTGGATGTAAGTCTGATATTTTCAAAGTTTCCCTTAATAATAATACTGGTGCCTTTGAAAATACCAGCCCAGGTAATTCTTCATAAGAAACAACTGTTTTCTTTAAATGTGAAGGCACAAACACCAAGGCTGGTTTTAGTCAGCCTCCTTCCACAAACAGACCTTCCAACTGGTCTCTTCCAAGAGCTTCAAAGTACTCAGTGCAAATTCTGTGCCTGCAAGTCAAAGGGCAGCACTCAAACCTCAAGGAGTCCATCACCAGCAGGGCTCCAGGAAATTTTGTCAGTGCTGAGGTCATAAGCAAAGTGCTCTAGAGATGGGAAAACAATCATGTATGCAACCTGCTGGTCTTGGTGCAGATTACGATACTGGAAGAGGAAAGGCCGGGACTCCTGCCTATTCCAAACATTGGGTTCTTATGAGATGTTTAAACTGGCAATGAAAAACACTGAGCATTACTGGAACAGAGTACCAGATGAATAGAGTATATTTTCTCCCTGTTATACTCAGTTGTCCATATGCAATTTGCCTAACCATAAAAAGTGCACTGAGGTGGCCTCACAAAATCAAGCAACTATCAAAATAATGACTTCACGCTACGCACTTCATGGTAGCCTAAATGGTTCACAATTAGGGAAACAATTTGTCACAGAAGTTTCTCTTCAGAGCCTGATACCACATTCTTGCCAGTGGCCTAGAATCTCTGAATTTGATCAAAAGTAAAATCTATTTTTGACATCTTTAACCAAACTGAAATGTCCACATTTCTATGAATAAAACCTTCCATAACAGCTCTGTTTATAAGAAATTGTTCATAATCCATCTGCAGACTCATACACAGATGATCTGTGTGACTAATAATGCCAACTGTTATTCATATTATTCACAGCTATCTTCTTTACCTGTGAAAAATTTTTGGAGAAAGATGGTCAAAGTAAAATAAACTGTATAGCCATTCAAACTAGAAGTGGGTTAGTAATTTGTACATATATATGAATTAATTTGTTTTACCCAGTCAGTCTGAAACACTGCTGCCATCTACTATTGCAAGTGAACAAAGGTCTCTTATCTTCATTAATCAAGCAGTTCTGAATTCATATGAGCCTCTACAACCATAAGATTGTATCTGCACTAGACTAGAGCCCACACTGAAACTGCACTGACAGTGTCACGTTATCTCCTGATGACAACAGTGCCAATGAAAACCTCACCCTCACATGCTCATAGTGGCACCTCTCAAAGCAGTTGTCACAGCCTGGTGGAGGAGTCACAGACAAGTTACGGTAGAGGCACTAAATGACACAAAGAACAGAAGGGGATGTTGAAGAGGACACAACATACATCCCATGCTCAGGAAAAGACAAGGGTTCTACGAAGTAAAGTAAAAATTAGGGTCACAAGCACAGCTAACCATATAGAGGAACTTGCAATTATTTTGAAGAGAGAGCACGCACCAGAAAAACAGCGAAGAGAGATCTCAGTTTTACCCTTTTCAATGGGAAACACATACTATTATAAAACTGCAGACATGCTGGCCAGATTCGTCACTGTGTTATTGCTCTTTGCTGATGTAAACATCAGTGAGACCAAAACAGTAGCTGAGGGAATTGCATACCTCCAATTTTCCCTTTTCTCCTGGATGACTGCATAACACTGTTCCCAGCTACTAAATTATTTAGAACGTCATCTGCAAACACCTGGAAACATATTTCTTGGTTCAGTTCAGTCACTTGCGTTTCATACCCTCTCCTTAATTTACTGGCAGAGGAAATAATAAAGGCTGTTATCCCAAATGACTCCTTCACATCATTTCAAATGACTTCGGTAATGTATTACCTCAAAACCATTTTTTTTTTTTTTTTTTTAAATAATCATTTCTCTCTAACCCTTATATTACAGGATGTAACAAAAAACTGTGGAACTAGAAGTGTGTTTAGAGGCTGCGCTTCCTAAATAGTTAATGACATTTTGTTATGGTTAATGGAGGAAAACTCAGTGGAACCATAATGGCCAATACTCCGTGGTATGCCTTTTCTAACTGGAATATATACTGCCAGGAAAAAAAATAAAAATACAGTAAAACGGCTCTGTTTAAAGGGGAAATGGTCTCTGGGGCACAGCAGTCCCTAAAGGAGAAAAAAAGTGGTGTCAGAGGAGCCTCAGTGAAACATCAGCACTGGGCTGAGAACCTTCTATCCCATTCCATGAGCTCTTCTCTTCTCCAAGCTTAAAAGACTAAACCACTCACAGCTCAACAAACGTGCCAAAGAGATTGCCTGTGAGATCGGTTAAGGGGAAATGTAGCCCAACTCTTATAATGCATGTTCTGGAGTTTAAAAGGAAAAAAAAAAAAAAAGCAAAACCTTTTGGATAAGCTACAAGGCAAGGAGTCCTGCAGCAGCTGATGGTCATTCAGTGCAATGAGCAGTGCTCCCGTCTGTTAGTGCCACCTGCGTGGGGCTGCATCCCCACAGCTCTGCCAGCCACAGGGGCCACAAAAGCATCCCTGGACTCACTTTGGACATGCTCAGTACATTTCTGGAAGGCTCAGAGGCTGGTCATAGCCCAGATGATTTTCCTGAGGGAGGGTTGGGAGTGCTCTGCCCTTCTTCCACCAGCAGCGTGGTGAGAATGGTGGGCGAGCAACATCCAGCTGACAGGCAAGAGGCAGAGGCACTTGTATTCCAGACAGTACAGCCAAAATCAGTAAAGTCTATCCACCCTGAACATGATGTTTCTCTGAAATGAGCATGAGCCACACTTGACAACATCTGCACATTTTCAAAAGAGCCTTTAAATCAGCAAACCTCTGCACCAGTAGTTCTGTATCCCCATGTGAATTTTGGTCATAGACTGCCTACTGCTTTAGGTGTTGGAAAGGCAGGGAAGCCTTGCTTTGCTGACTAGAAAGCAGAGGATGAGTGTCCCTGCCTATGGCAGGGGGATTGGAACTAGTTAATCTTTGAGGTCCCTTCCAACACAGGCCCTTCTACGATTCTACAATTACTTTGCAAAGGATGGCAGCAAATGGAATGTTGATATCTTGGTTAGCACCACAGTGCTTCTTGTCTGCACACCCCTCTGTGTCACTGCCATCTGCCAAAACACTGCTTTTCATCCATGGCAGCTGTATGCAGAGAGAACAACAAAAGGACAAAGCCAAGTGAACATCCTCTGTAAGAGGGGCAGAAATTCCTGCTGCCAAGACACCTCACCCTCTTTTTCAGACACATGGGCACACACAAAGTTTTGGTGGCATAGTTGTTTGTGACAGCTCTCTGCTCCTTTCCGAGGCTGCTGGGGAGAATCCCTGTGACAAGCACTGAATTTCAGCCCAGATCACACTGAAAGGAAGATAAAAAGACATCTCTAGCCAGAACTGTCAGGACGATGGCCCAGTTTGTCAAAACTGCCAGCCTGCCATAACATTTCAAAATCCATATAGAGCTGACCCACATATGGAAACAGTCTGAATTCACAGGTGCCCAACATCTAGAAACCACAACAAAGAGAGAGTGGGAGGCAAGTTGGGTATCAGCTAAATACTTGGAAGCTTGAATATCAACTTAAAAGCCTGAATTTAGAGCAGGTATTTTTGAAAATGTTGGCTTTCATTAATATAGTAACAAATAGCTCTCTGACTTCTTTTTATTTTCAACAAACACCATTACATTGACTTTGAACCCACTCTGCCCTTACGCTGGTTTAGTAACATGGATCTCAAGCTGGAGAGGGCTGCATTGCGTATCCAGGCTCATAGAGGAAGTTTGTATTGTGGTAGACGACTGCAGCAAATTCACATCTCTACATGGATTATAGCAGTTTTTGGACCAAATCGAGAGCTCTCCATCCAGCCCTCTCTTGCCACATGCTCCCAATGCTTTACCTTGAGCCAGCTCTGGCACAGGTCTGATTGCATGGTGCATCAATTCAATTTACTAAAACGGCAGAAAATTACCTTGGCAAAAATAGAATCAATTAGTTAGGATAGTGAGGCAAATTAGCTCTCCACATACACAGGTAAAATGTCAGAGCTAAGGAGGGATGGAGAGTGATTTTGCTCTTCGGTCAGCAAGCAGTGGTTTCAGCTCAACTGTCTACTGGGTCCCGAACCTCACATTAGGAACTGCAAGGATGAACAGGCCATCTTGCCTCCAAATATACCAGTGTTGACAAGGAAGACATGCGAAGGACTATAACAATATTTGCAGGAAAGCAATTTGTCTGTTGTCACACAACCATCCAATGATAGAACTGTCTACCAAGAACCCTCACAAAGCAATATCTGAACCAAGCTATCAACGCTTCCCTCAAATTTATTCTTAAAATAGAAATTGAAATATTTTTGCTGTACTCAATCTTCTCTTTCTAAAATAGCTTTTTCTTGTTCAGTTGGAGTATGGTCAAAATGCATTGGCTACATCATAAGTCAACACATCCCAACCTGCCAAAGGCTAAATGCAAGAGAACACATGCAATAAAAGCTCAAAGTAAAACACACACAAAAAAATAAAGTCACAGAGAAACATAAAGGCATTTCCTTTGGTGTGGAAACTCTGCCACCTTATTCTTAAATTCTCAGCAGAAATAGTTTTCAGTGAGGGTGATTGGATCTGTATGGAAAGGGAATAAATCTTTCCCACAGAAATTAATGGTATGTTCTTCAGAATGGAGCAAATTTGCAATGGTTGCCATAAACCCCCACACCAAGTAGATCTCAACAAATATTTTCAGCAATTCTCCTGGGGAAGAGCTCTAGAGATTACAAAACATTTTCCAAAAGCTAAACTTTTGAATGCATTCATTTTATTTATTTATTTATTACTACAATACTAAAGGACACTAAACATATTCCTAGCCCACCCAAGAAGAAAATGCTATAAGACTCAAACTTTATGAATTTGTAGCACTGGTAAAAAGAATTATTCTGCCCTTGGCCTACTAATGAATGGCTGGGTTTACCAGCATTCAAAAGAGCTTTAGACATTTATACAGCTAATGAGAGCATTCATGGTTATGTAAAAAGGGATAAATAAAATTAAGACTATAAGCTATCATCCTTCAAGGCTAGAATAAAAAATAAATAATAAAAAGAAACTCTGTATGGTAAACTCTTCTATGAAGACCTGAGGTAAAATCTTGACCTTGTTAAAGTTACTCAGAATTCTTGCAAAGCAGCTACGATTTACCCCAAGCTCGGTTAATTATGCAGCTTCCCCAGCTTTGTTAGGCTATTCATCATCTGCAGAGCTTACTGCTTTCTCACAGATTCTGAAAATAACCAGCATAGCTACAGACAAGCAGCCAGTCAGACCGTGGGTCTAAACCAAAATGGTAATTGCTGTGTTCCTTTTACGTTCGTTTTCACGACCTGAAATTAAGTATTAGCTCTGGCTAGGAACTGATAGACCGCTGGTCTGCCGGTCTCTTGGACTATCATGGTCTTCGCTATGAGGGAGCACGGTACAGTATGTTCCCTATCATGCTGCATCATCCTGTTCCCGGGGAGCAGCAATAGGTAGGTGTTGATTTATTCATGGAGAAGCTCCGTTCCAGTCCCACCCCGAATTTCTCCACACTGCCATCAGAGCAGGATCCCTGCAGGTCCCCAGCATCACAGGATGTGTGCCATTAGCACTGGCTGGCATCTTCCAAATACAACTCTCCCAGCTCCACTCTCCCTTTGCCAGCTGTCAGCCAGGTGTGATAGGATTTAGAACTACTCTATTGATGCCTACTTGTATGAGCCAGGATTGCATTACTTCTCTCATGCCACGAAGAAAGACTTTTTAAATGCATTTAAGTGCATTTAAGGAGGTGTGCAGCATTGCTTGCTTGCTACTGCTCGTGACAGGATCACCTCTTTTAGCCATGCATCTGTTGGTGCCTACTGGAGTGTGTATTATACTTAGTAAAGCACTTACTAAGTTAATTGAATAATAGAGAAATAAAGAAATGCATTAATATATATATATTTTTTTCCCTGTGCTTAATCCCTCAGTTCATTCTGTAGAGGTAAAAAGAAGAGACATATTCAATTAAGAGATAACACGTTTAACTTGGGTCAAGGACTGAGACAGGAAACAGTCTGTGCCCTACCACTTCGGTTCCACATAAGGGAAATAAAACTTGGCAAATTTGTGAACATGGAGAAATACTGATAAACCCTGCAGAGCAGGAGTTGTGAGAATGGTCAGTCTCTTACTGACTGGCATTTTCCAAGAGATCTTGCACAAATCATTAAGGGTAATTCTCAAAAGCTGTTAAAGAAATAGGTGTCCATTACCTTTGATTTTCAAAGGAATTTCAGTGTAAAATCCCCTCCGGCTTTTTGAGAATCTGGTTTCAGTGTTAGCCTTATTTTCTAATCTCTAAAATGGAGTTTCTTACCTAACTCCCTAAAGACCTTCAGTATCTGAGTACGAGCACTGTACAGGGCTGCTTTCAGTAGCCTGCTAAAGGATCCCACTAAAGGACCTCCAAGTACAAGCACTGACAAAACATAACCCCTACAACAAACTAGTTTTAACAACTCAATTTTTGCAGAAAGCTGAATCAAACCACTCATTTACTTTCTGGATGTTCAGTTTTAGGCTCCCAGCTTTTAACAAACTTCAAAAAACTACCTTTTGTACCTCCTCATGCTTTTCTCTATGTACATTGAAGCTATCCTATATGTACATTGATAAATATTTTTCAGACATACATAATAAGGGATTAGCATTTATTGATTGTTTCTAGCTTTACAAGCATTACTGGATAACTGTGCTGAAGAAGGTTAGGGTGAACTGACTTGCTGGCCAGGCAGAGATATCATCACAGCTGGCCGAGGCAGATTCAACACCAATATCATGCCAGCTTTATGCACAAAATATAAATAATTCCTTGAATGGGGGAAGATAACTGGTCTGGGCTAACTGACAAATCACTTTGCACTCCTCTCACTTTCAGCACGATGAAGCAGTCTGTTCTCTCAATTCACCTCTGTTGCACAAACACTAAAAACAAAGAATCAGCACAACAAAATTTTGCCTCCAAAGACAGCATCAGCACTGCAGGTAGCAAACCCTGCACAACAAATTCTTGTGGGCATGGATTTCAAAATCCTCCATCAATACTCTGTATACCCCAGCATGGTGATGAGGGTACTTATGAGGGTACAAACCAGCATTCAGTTGCAAACCCCCCATCTGCCCAGATATGTTAGACCTTTGCCCACTCGCTCCAGGAAATGGGGTTCTGAGCCAAATCTCATTTGCACTGTCACATGGGTTTTACAGAAACTGATCAAATGTTGCAGAATAATCTTGTTACAGCTGGGTGGCAGGCTCCCAAGAGTGCCTAGTGATTCACAGCTCTGCTCCTGCTCCTACAAAAGGACCTTGCTCAGATGTCCTTTTCAAGTCTAAAGGAAATTAAAGGAAACCAAAGGAAAGGTCTGTGCTTAATTAAACACAGACTTGTTTTTCACTTCAGATATGGAAACATTTCACTTCTTCACCTTGTTTTGTACACAGTGCACAAATATCTATAAAGGCATGGCAGTGAACTAGTACTGGCCTGTGCCTTCACTTCAAATTACATTCAACAGAAGAAAATAAAAGACTAACAACTCTACAGACATTTTTACTGCCTTGTTGCCAGAAAGTACAGTGTCTTCTCTGACTGGCCTGGAGCTCCTGCTCTTTTATCTCTGCTTGCTTTATCTTCCTGGGCCATCTGGGGCAAGAAAAGAAACCAAAGAAGCAGTAGTGAAAGAAACTGACTGTTCCTCCCATTTTTTTTTTATTTTTTTTGAAAATACCAGTAAGACTAAGATAAGATTCCTACAGGTAGAAAACTATGTATGTTTTGGATTAGCCCCTGTAAACTTTAGCTGTTCAAATGCTGACCGCACTAGGAATCAAATATGAAGCTAGTCCATGTCTTACTTTCCCTTTGGTTACTTATTCAGAGATGAAATGTTCAGTCAAACCTAGGTCAGTCATCTAGTAGGATCTTGGTCTGATTAAAGCATTGCTGAGGTTTAGAAAGGAGCAGTCAAATTTTATGCTCTTTTCCACTTGGCTCATCACTTCAGAGCACCTTTGTGCTTCCCTCTTTTTCTTCTTTCTTATTGATTATTCTATGAAAAACCCATCCTTTTCCTGAACACCTGGCAACTGATATGGAGCAATTTTCCATTGCCCTCCCTCATTCTGTACTGCCTGGGAATTCCAGCCCTGTCTGGGGACAACTGGGAGCAGCAGAGCTAGGCATTGTGTCCCTGTAAGCTGCATAGCTCAAAAACAACCACACCGATGTTTTCCATCTCTGATTGAACCAGTTCTGTCCAAGCAGGACAGCACTCACAGAGGCTGCTTGCCTAGTAACACTCTTCAGGTTACGTTACTTGCTGGATAGTAGTCAGCTAGTTGCTGTGTGCTGGGCACTACAGGAATGCAAAGATCACAAAGGTGGAAACCAAATAGTGAAAAACCCTCTTTTTCTGCTGTTGTAGTTGTTTGGCAGATAAACAGTCCAATACTAAATTGAACTAGAACACCTTGGATTTCAGCTTTTTTCCATCATCCCCACATATCTCTTTCAGAAAAGGATTAGATTTAGTTCCTGGCTGGAAATCAATAACCAGTTTGTTCTTGAGCAAAAAATCAGAGATGGAAAACCAGGCAGGTGGTATCTAAAACCTAAATTTATTAGACTAGTGGTTTATTGTTGGTGTTTTGTATAAATACTTAGGTTTATTGAAATCATGTAGGAAATACTTAGTAACCTAGGTACTTCCATACGGAGACAATTCTAACACGATTCCATAAGAATTCTTCTACAAACACCAAAAGCATTTGATGACACTCAACAGGAGAAATTATGGCTGAAATTGTTCATCCACACCGAAGAGCTTCTATGCACACACACAAAAAAAGAATTCAACAGACCACCAATCAAAGAAAATATTTCAGGGCAAGATTTTTTTTTGCTGGGCTGCTAGTGTCTCTTTGGCTGAACTCTAAATTAAATATTAGTCAGTTCAACAATTCATTCATTTTTAATTAATCAAAATCTTAATCAAATTAACTGATAAGCAATGTGTTTTAGAACTGTCAGTCTTCTTGGGAAGCTCAAATAGTCTTTATTAGCACAGTATAAGCATCTTTACTTTTAAGCATTTACTATAAAATTGGGTCTTACAAAATTCCTGTTGTCTAGCTTCTCTCAAAATTATAGTGTGCAATATTCTCAGCTATACTTGCTTTCAGATTTTGTTCCCTAACGGACATTTTAAGACACCTGCATTAGTATAGAGATTTTTTTTAAATGTATCTGGATGAATTATTATTAAATCATGCTGATTTACAAAACATTCCAAACAGACCAACATTCCTTTATTAACAACATTTTTTTTTTTTTGTTCAATCTCGGCAGTACCATAATCTAAATTTATTATTCCTTTTATATCACATTTTGGAGGAATTTTAGTTAGAAGCTGGGCATAACTGGTCAATACAAACATTACTTTCCTTGAATCTAATAGGGGGAAACCTGCAACTAAGAGGACTTTCCATTCTCCTGAAGTAGAATGCATTTTCCTGCTACTTATAAAGTGACCTTCAACAGACAACTACATCCCAAACTATCAAACCACGTTTGAACTTGCAGCAACTGATCTGACTGGGACATCTGCTTACGCCCAAGTGCAATACTTAATGTCTTCACTGTTCATAAGCACAAGCTTTATATTAAGCAAACCAGTAGAAGCACCTACCTGAAGCCTCCTTGTTATTTACAATTTTCCCAACATTCAAATTTCTGCCACGTGTATCCCCAAGGACTTTTATAACTCTTAAAATGTTAACAAATGAGAATCTTCATTAGCATGTATATCACATGCAGCTTCTGTTCAACAGTTGCTTCCAAATTAGATGTAGCTAGAACTGTCTCTGACCTTTAGTTAATTATTTTATAGCACTACTGAATTTTGAGATCTCCAGGGGGTATCTTTTAGAAAATACCTGCTGAGTATTTGAGAAACAGTGAGAAGACACAAGGTCATCCATTTAATAGGATAGAATTAGCATCCCGTTCTGAGGATGCAAAAGCAATCCTCCACCCAGCACCACTGGTCAGAGGGCAGCAGTGAATGACTCATGGGGAAAGAGAAAATTTCTCATTTTTCAGAAAGTTCCATGACAAAAACTTAACAGCTCATTAAGAATTTCATTCACGAGAATTCTGACTTAAAACCTGTTGAGTTTATCTCTGAGTCAATGGAGCAGAGAGAATTCAATCAGATGAGAACGTTTCAGAGCACAGCAACTTCAGAAATAGTTGTTTTTCAGGAATAGTAGTTTATAGGGACACCTCATCTGGAATCCAGCTTCTGAGTGCTGTTTGCCTTGCTTAATCCACCTCGCATGCAAAATCAGAGCATCAGTGATCTTGGAGGTCTTTTCCAACCTTAATGATTCCACGATCAAACGATCTCAAGAAAATCCCAAAGAGTTTCCCAAAGAATTAGCTAGATTCAGGGGAACAGGAGTGGAAGGGATGAATACATATTCTTGGCAGACCAACACAACTCTGAAGACATGAAATCGCCCTACTTTGCCCTTCACTGGATACATACGTATTACCTCCAAGGTGGTTACTTGGGGTAGAGGGACTAGCCAAGAAAACGGACAAGAAACAGTCAGGAATAAACACTTCCCTGTCACAAACATACTTCAGAAAAAGAAGAGTCATACAGTACTTTTCTAAATCTCCATCAAAAAAGGCAGAAGTTACAATATTCAGTAAGAATCTGAGGAACAGTTGCTCTTTGCAAGACTGGGGAATGAAAGTGATATCTTTCAGTATGCAAGCTCTGCCAGCTTTTTTTTTTTTTTTTTTGGTCAGACAGACATGCAAATTGACCCATCTCCCACACTTCAAAGTGCCTTCTCCCATTGTTTGTTACATGACATACTGCTCTCTCAAAGATGTGTCATCCTGCAAAGATTTTATACTCGTGTCACTTCAACGCTGAAGAGCACCTCCTGATTCATTGCAGTCTAGGTGAAAGCAGAACTGGAAGCTTGGAAGCAAACAATTAGAGTAACTCTTTTGGTAATAACTAGAGAACCACATGGGGAAAAATATACAGGAAAAAGCTACAAGTTTTCAAGACAACTTTTCTAATTTTTTTTGTTGTGCAAAGCTCAACAGCATGAAGCAATGTCTGATAACAATTTCAGAACGGCTCCAGTTTGGCTTGCTTGAATCTTGCTTTGCTTTGCCTCAACTTGTTAAACACCAGCATCAAGAGACAGAAAAATGATACTGACACTTACAAAGCTCACAAACCTACTGGGAACGAAGAATGTGCATCCAGCTTTTAATAACACCAAAGACACTGTGGTCCAGCTGAGTGAGCAGGAGACATCTCTAGACCTCATAGGCTGTGCAGCATCTCTCTAGGACATGGATACAGCCTGCTGTTTGAATCCATAGCATCAAATCCTGAAGTAAATTAGTATTATTTCCAGCCCTGAAAGCTTGTCAATGCCCCACTTTGCTCTGACAGGCAAATACATAATCTTTTACACATCCAGACCTACCTTGGGAACACCATATGACAGAAAGCATATTCATTCAAACACATTAGGCATGAAGTGACAGAAGATTAATGAATAGAAAAGAAACAACTGAGCAGGAAACAACTGAACAGAAGGCTTTTTTTTTTGGGGGGGGGGGGGGTGGGGGGTGGAGGAACTGAAGTTGTGATGGTCAATACAGATACATAATAGATTTAATTGCTTAACATCTACTTAAATAGATTCTTGGGGTTTATTTGAAAACCTCAATACAGTTTCAACCTTTAATTCAAAGTATAGTGAAATCAATCTAGTGCCCAAGAAAGTCAACAGATCAGAGCATACAAGAGATATAAAAATCTGGTTTTGCCTAAGGCTGTGTGCATTTTTATTATTATTTATTTTTATTTATTTTTATTTTTTTTTTTACATCTTTTTTGCTCACCAGTGATATGTGCTTCGGTGTGTGAGGAAATAAAGTACATACATGCTTACTCCATTTATGTGTAGCTTTGCAGATATTACTGACGTTTCCTACACTGATACCTGCAGTTTCAGAAGTAATTTTTATATGAAAAAAATTAATTCTTTATTGATTTTTTTTATTCTCCTCAGCAACTGTGGAAAGCTTTTTATCATTATTTCCTTTTTGGATTGATCAAGCTATTGCAAGGAATTACGTCTTAAAAATGAATTTTACATTAAAAACTTGTAGCTACTTCAAACAAATAGAAAAATTCTTACAACAGAGAGCTCTGGATTTTGAAATCATGAACCTGGTTAAATATGTATAGAGATGATTTGCTACACTAAGACTTGCCTACATACGTTTCTGTATAAAATAATTTTAACACCAAAAAACACTCACTAAAAATGACTAAAAAATGAGGACATTTTAAACAAAGGACATTTTATTTCTAAAGGGAAAATGCTGGCCTGAAGAAAGGCCATGTTCCTCAAAGCGTGCATCTGAAATGGCTTCTTTGCATGAATAACCTTAACAAGGAAGCATGATGTAAAATGATAAGATGTACCATATTGCAAAGATGAGAAGCAAATCAGTACTGAAGAGGAAAGGAGTACCAGTCAAAATCTTAATAAAACTGAGAACTGCAGTAGCAGAAACAGAGGTAAAAAAAACGAAAGAGTGTGCCCTTACACATTTACTATCTGAAATTTCTTTCTCAAAGAGAAATGGTGGAAATCCAAATGAAATCTGTTTTCATGATGCACACCCAACATGAGGTACAGAAGCAGTGTGGGTATTCCCATTTCAGTGGGTGCTACTTATGTGGGCATCTCCCTCTGTCACCCCTGCAAGCCCAGGATCAAAGGCACTCAAACTCAGCATCCCTGTGTTCAGTGTGAATATTTTCACATCTTCTACAGAGTTTCAGAGCTTGGTGACAGCCACAACTAGCTGGTTGCTTAAAAGTGTTTCAGATAACCCACGTTTCATTACTTACACAACCTCTTAAACCAGGAATGATTAAGAGCACAAAGATTGAAAAAGAAACAAACAAATAGCAGATCTGGCCTTAAAAACTCAACCTAAAGAAAAAAAAAAAAAAAAAAAGCATTTCCTACCAAATCAAAACAAACATTCTTCACAGATTGAGGAATGTGAGAAATAAGCGTTAATTGACTGTTCTGTGTTTTCATCTTTCAGAAAACAAACACAACAGAATTCTCCAGCTCAGCTTGAGTACACCATATTTAACTGTCTCTGTGTCTGTGCCAAAAAGCCACTTATTACTTAAGTGAATGCTCTTAGATGTTATCGCTGGAGACAAAAGCATGGCTCAAAAAGGCAGTTTTCTGGAAAAAGGCTAACAAAGCTGAAGGACTGAAACAAAACCTTTTTTCAGTATTCAAAGAGATTCTGGAGTCATGTTAAATTCATTAACTTTCTCACCTGATGCCTTTTATTCCTAGAATTTTTTCCTCCTCTCAACTAGTATTAATTTTGATAAATAACTTGTTAGGTAATCACTAGGTGCAATGTTTTATACAAGATCATTAAAGAGCAGGCAACAGGCAGGAGATAATTCTCTGGGGAGCACTGGGCTTTCCCCCAGGTACTAACCTAGCTGGCCACAAGCGAGCCCCATCAGCCTGGAGAACAGAGTCCCTAGATCTATCTGGTTCTAGTACCATATAGAGTGCCACCCTGGCACAGAGGAAATGACAGATTGCAGAGAAGCCTAAGCAAAGATAACCCATGCATCACTTCAGATCACAGGGAGCTACAGCTTGCCTTCTCTCACTGGGGATTCACATTTGCAAAAAGGAAAGTAAAGAAGAGAGGAAAGGAGGGAAATTACTCCACGCTTCTTGATTCAAGCTGACATAGAGAAGCAGAAATTGCTGTTTATCTCCTACAGAGACTGACTTTCTCTGCATGCCTCGGCAAAAATATGACTATAGACATATGACTATAGAGTTTGGCATTAGCATCTGCTCCATTCTCATTCCATGTGAGAAACTGTTTGGTTAATTCCTAAACCTTTCTGTATAAAATATGCCAAAAGACTCCTTCTTGAGGAAAATCTGGACAAGGTGATCTTCTCTCCTTTGCTTTACATGTCAGGTTGAAAATCTCCCATTTTCTTGGTGCCTCTCCGCACTAGTATTCTTGATTCTTTAATTAGCAATCCTCTACTGGCTTCCTCCGAGGCAGCTGCTCCCACAACACGAAAACTCCAGCCTACCTAGAAATCTCATTGCTAATATGGGAGATGTGTAAATGCAAGTACATAGGAATAAAAATGCAAATTTTGTAGTGTGCCATGGGATAGCTCAATATACCAAGGAACTTACAAGACTGGGTACCTTCTAGTCCTTCCTCAGGTCCTGAAAGCCTTATTTTCTGCTGAAGCAAGGGCATTATTTATGCCAGCAGAGACTTTATATAAGTTTTTGTTGAACTTTATAGCGAATATGACTCACCTCTATCTCTGTTCAACTTGGAGGCTCATAACACAAGACTCCAAACTTTTGTTGATGGTGAAGAAAGGGTGTTAAGCAATCTAACCTAATGATGTGATTTTTATTCTACAGCTGTAGAGCTCTCGAGGATCTATTGAGAAGAGTTATAAAGAGAGCATAAATTAACATAGGCACTCAGTGAGAAGTGCCCTCCTCTCTGCCAGCACCTTCAGCACACTTGTTTTAGTAAACAAAGTGAGGAACAGAGCTGAGAACAGCTCAGGATACAGTTTTCAGCTGTCCTCCTATGGCCCTGGAGCAGGACTCCAGGTAGTTGAGAGACACTTGGGAAAATAACCTTGTTTGAATACTTAAAACTAGTGTATTCACACATTTTCTTCCCTGACTTCCTTTCCTTACCTGTACTGTGGAAAAAACAAACAAACAAACAAACAAAAAAACAACAAAAAACACTGTTCTGGATAAATGAAAGCCAAGCAGTGGGAACAGGCAAACACAGTGACTGCCTTTGTAAGAGGGCTAGATAAACTCAGCTTTGGAAGAATAAATTCTTATGGATATGTTAGAAATGGTCAGTGGGCACCGGGAGAGATTAATCAGAAATACACTGTACAGCCAAGTTTTAGGGGTCTCTCAGTTAAAAAAAGAAAAACAGGTATACCAGAAGAAAAAAAAAAAAAAAGTAAAGAAGTGCACAACACAAATACTTTCCAGCATGATCTAATAGGAGCCCTACAGACGGATTTACAGGGTTTTAATGGGTCTGAAGGTAAAGAATTACCTAAAGGTTCCAGCAGGAACCTCTCTGAACCTTCAGATAGCTTAATTCTTAGAACAGTTCAGTTGGAAGGGATCTTCAAACATCACTACTCCAACTGTGTACTTTTATGCTCTGTAGGCCTTGACAGTAAAGGCATCTGCATATCTGGTCATTAATTTTAACTTCATTCTCCAGAGGGAATAGGTTTGCAGTTAACTGAAGTTCTTATTTAAGTTTTGGCTAAAACCAGGATTAACCAATACAATCCTTTAGGACTTAAAATACAACTCTAGCACAAATAGTTCATTTCTATGTGGTATCAATTTATGATTTTCTAAAATTCCTCCCATTTTGTCTGTCATAGAAGAAAAGGCAATGTTTTAGATATCTGACTGAAAATTGAAAGCTCAGAATCCAAACTTTAGCTAAATTTAAAAATATCCTGAGATATTTCCTAATCTTTGGTTGCTCTTTTTGTCAATCTGAATTTCAATAGACTTTTGCTGATTTTTTCCTCCTCCTCCCCAAAAATCTAGAAGTTCAAACATTTCAAGTCAACACATATTACTTTAAACTTTTCTTTTACTGGTTTGATTTAAAAGTGAGGGAGGAAAAGGAATTTTGAAACCCAACTCCAAAAATTGAGTTTCAGAACTGCAAAAAATTGAAACAAGAACATTGTCAAAAAATGAATTTTTAAACATCAAAAAGAAGTGTTTTAATATTTACAGAATCTTCACCATTTATTTGTATATTATGCAAAACTGTTCACATGTGACAGCTTCCCAGGTACTTTCAGTCCTTATGATGCTTTTTTCCCCCTCTTTTCTTGGTAAAGAAGTTGCTGTTCTTTGGGGAAATGTCATCCAGGTCCAGCTGTGAGAAGCTGAATCATTTGGCCATGAATGTCATAAAAAAATAACAATAACATGTCTTGGTAAATACAACTCAATTTTTCCTGTGCCTTTTGTGTGCATTGCAAGCCCTGTTGATGTTCACCAGCTCTGGGGCCTAAATGTCATGCCTGCAGGCTAAAGTGTACTTGGTGCTTATTCTTCTTTTATGCATTTGTACTGTGTTCTTACTTTTTCCTCAAGTCTGGAGTGACTCATAAAAACACATCTTTAGAGATGACTTAGGGGGTGGTGTGAGAGAACATTTGGGTGATGCGTACTCTGGATGAAACAGATTAATCCATTGTATAAATTTCATGTTGAAAATAAAACACAAACCAGAGGTACTTTAACAAAATGCTGTTAAAAATGCAAACTCATATAATGGAAGGAAGTTCAGTTCTGCACCTATTTTTCCCCACACACTAAAAGCTCTATTTTTGTGCAGCTAGCTGTGCTCTCACTTCTGTAGTTTCTTTTTGGTACAGAAAACCCACAAACTCACACCAATTACTGCACATGCTTTCAAATGCAGTAGTATCCAAATACCAAAGCATTAGTACTTTCTGCAGATGCGCTAATTCTAGTAAACAAAGAATCTTCCTATAAGCATTTTATAGGCTGTAAATGTTATGCATGCACTCTTGGAGATTGATACAGGCACCTTAAAAAAAAAAAAAAAAAAAAAAGTAGCAAATCTAAGCACTAGAAGAAAAATAACAAATAACATCTGTATTAACAGTGGTAAAGCCATTCCGCACAGTCCAGACAGTCCAAGCCTGAAATGCTTTGCTGAGCAAGAAATGGTTAGCTCATCCTTGCAATGCTAGTACAAAGAACACTTGCAGCAACACAGCATTTTGAGCTCCCCAAGCAGCCAGCAGCCCAGGTGCAGGTTGCAGCTGCCCCATCCACTGATACTAACACAATCAGGAAGAGCTTGGAGAAAGCTTGACACCTCTCCTCAATCACCTTTCTGGCAGAGAAAAAGCAGATAAAACAAGGTGGTAGTGGAAAGATTGCTGGTACAAGTGGTTGATGGTGAAGTCCACCACTACTTACTTTCTTATTTCACGCATCTGATAATGAGACGCCTACCCACTGTTTTACCTCCAAAATAAGACTCATCTTTCCTTTAAACACTTTTAGTCCTATTTTAAAATTTGAATATATATATATATATATATATAAGAGCTGCCACAGATGCTTTGATCCTTATTAGAGTGCATCCAAAGATCATCATTCAAACCAGAAACTTATTTTTAGCCGAAGAAGAAAAAGGAATTAGATGACAAGGACTTTGTAGTTACTACAGGACTCTATATACTGAAGTGCCTTCACATGCATAACAACTAGTGACTATAAATGAGAAAGTTCTTATTGGTTTCACCCTCTTTTTCATTGACACTAAACCCAAAAAGTGAATAAACACACATCAGTTCTAACCAAATGATAAACCAAAGATATAACTACAACTCCAGTCTAACTTACACATGCATGTCATTAAAAGTAGCCTGGGGATGAAGGCTAATGAAGTCTTGCCTGTTGCAGGCAAGGGCTCTACATCAAGTTCAGGTCTTTTGGAGGTGGAACCGAACCATAAGACTCCTGGAAATGAGAGCCACTGGAATTCAGGGAATTGGGGTGCTGGATGACAACTTACTGGTAGACTGATTAACTTCTTCGTGAGCTCAGGAAATGCTGGAGTTTAACTAGGATTATCAAATCTGTCTGGTGACAATAGAAAGCCTTAATGCAAAAGATTTTTATCCCTCAGCCTCATTATGTCTATTATATTATTAGCCACTGATCATTTTAGATTTTACTCCTAGACACACCAGAGATACATGCCACTGTCCCAGAAGAGGGGTGTGGAGAAGGCAGGCACTGGAACAGGGCACACACACTTGATTTTTATTTAAGAAGGTACCTCTTTTTATACCCCACAAAAAAAAATTGTCTAGTTATGTGTCCCCACATAGGGCAGATCAAGAAATACAAATATGAAGTTTGCCTAGAAGGAAATTCCAAACAAGAACTCTGTGCCCAGATAGCACAAGCCTCTTGAAGGTGACGGGTCTGTATCTATCAAAGAAATCAAATATATGACAGTGCCTACTGCTCAGTACCAGAATCACAGACTGCAGCAAAATAGCTCTGATTTCTCACTGCTGAAGCCCTAAAAGCACATTTTTCAAAACTGATCTATCTTGTCCTGGAGCTTGTAATTACGCATACCTGCTGCTGTGAAAGCTGAATGAGCCAAGCTTTTAGGAAACAGGATGCAGGACTGTAGCTCTCTGCTGATGGAAAATTGAGAAGATAAGGCATTACCCCTGCAAAAATAAATACTATAGCAAGAAAACCTGGATGAAGGCTGAAACAAAAACTGAGAGCTTATTTCAGAAATTACAGAAAGGGCAGAAGTCAGTAATGACATGAAGACTCTACACGGATAAGGGGATTTTTCTCTGAACCTTCTTGTTTGCTGTAATGATATTTTCCTTTAATGTACAGCAGAGCTTTCATATTGGCAATTGCTAATATCTCTGGGTGAACCCTGGTGACTAGTACTCCTCAGGCATCCTGTGGCCTTTGCTATTAGCATACCACATTTAAAAGAGATACAGAAGTTAGTGTTTGCTAGACTACCTGCCAGGCAATAAAAAAGGGCTTAGTGTAGAAGCAAAGTTGTCTTCCTTACATCAGGAACCTGATTAAAATAATAAATAAAGGAAGCTTTGAAAAGTTAATCAGAAAGCCAGCCACTTTCTGGCTTTAACATGCATTTTATAGCAATGCAGGATGCATGACAGCAGAACAAGTCATGTTTCCTTTTAAGCTAAGTTGAAAAATAAAAATTGCATTTTTTCTTCCCTTTCAGTGGAAAGAAGCACTGGAAAACCTGTTCTGGTGAGATTTGAAGTACTGAAGAGGTCAGATACAGAGATGAATATAAAAACGAATATGTACCTTTACCCAGCCACTGTAGCTGATCCATACTTAGATGTCTCCTATTCAGATGAAATATCCCTTTGAAAGTGTGTTAGAAGAGGTAGTTCATAAGCTTGAACACACAGGGTTTCAAAACAGTATACTTTTTTTCTTTTCCTAATTCTTTCAAGAGAGTGAAGCACATCAAATTCCAAAGAAAAACACCCCTGCATCACTAGGAAGGATTAAACCAACTCCTGTTCAATTAAGAGGAGAGAACCACCTCTTTCACCTTCTCATGGTCTTTTATAGCTGAAGAATTGTGCACACACACCAGGATGACATAACACCATGAAGCACCTAAGGAAAAAAAAAAGGCACTAATATGTCATCCTATGTGAGGTAGGAAAAAGGCTATATGGAACATATGGAACCACATCTAACTCTAGGGTCTTTATTACTGTTTTACTCCCCATACACAAGTTTTCATTGCTATTTCGCAATTCAAAGAAATATCTGTCTACATTCAACCTGTTAGAAATGTTTTCTTCAGCTAGAGAATATTTGCATAACACCATTTTCCCTATCAGGTTCGCAACAGCTGTATTTGTGTCGAATATTTAGCATGACATAGGTAGTCAACTGAAAGGCCTCGTAAGAGTCAAAATATAAAATATGTGAGCTGAGGCAGATGATTTAAAACACATCTCTGTCCAAATTTCAGAAACAAAGCGTTTTGAGCAAAAGAGTACAGGGAGGTAGGCTGGTGAATTGTTCAGAAACCTGAGCCAGTTGGTTTGTGTATGTGGAATTTTTCTGGTTCAAAACAAAGGCTGTGGAGGTTTTGCAAAGGCTTACGCACTTCTTGACACAGCATTATAAATCCTTCCTTTCCTGACAAAGCCACTGTGGGCAGTTCCATGGCCAAATATAGTTGCTTAAACCTCCTCCTTCCCAAATAGGATACTTAGTGCTAAAAATGAATGTACACACTTAGACACCAGAGAAGAAGTCTGTATGTACTTTTACTTTTACAATGCAACATTTTTTTGTAATTAGAACAAACAACTTGTCTGCACATAGATACTCCCAGAACAGAGACAAAACTATACAACATAACTTTCCATAGAGCAAAAGGTTTGGAGGAATGTGGAATTTATACTTTGGGAACAAGAGGAGCCTTTGATGGTGTGACAGCCCTGGGCCCCAAGGAGAGATTTACAAGAGGGTAGGAAAGGCTCAGACAGATGCTCCAGTGAAATCAGGCTTGATGTATCCTACCCCTTATTAGCAAGGCCCTCAAGAAAGAAGTCATATCCTCAGGGAGAGCAACCATATGACAGGATTTCCCCCAAAAGGTGTGACAGATCTAATAAGCTGAGAGGCTCTGAGGGCAGCTTTGGAGATAGTGATGCCTTGCTGAGAGATGGGCTGCAGGCAGCACCAGAAAGGTTGAGGAACAAGAGGAGGCTAAGATCTCCAGTTTATTTTCTGAGGAAGGAAGCAATTCCAAGTCTCCGGGGATTTGATGAAATAGTTTAATCACTTGAAAGCCCTTTCTGAAGCATAGCCTCTATACATTTCTGTTACTCTCTGCAAGGTAAGGCAATGAGACCAACTCCTCCTTCTGCAGCTGGTTGTTTCCCTTGACCTGCACTCCCGAGGGGCCATCTCTCCACAACTCTCAATAAGTCACTGCACTGGCATAGAATCAAGCACACACATCTGTGTCCAAATTATGCGTATTTTCAGCCACAAAGTCTATCCAGATGGCAGACAGTCATCTGCTGCCAGTAATCTGCTTCTCCTCCCACTTCTGCCACCACAGCAAATTGATAACAAGTCTTCTCAGCAGCCTCTTAAAAAGAAAAATAAGGAGTAAAGCTATATAGGTGATCATTTTTGTTGTGTTTTGTTATTGATTAATATTAAGAAGCCATCTGGTGAAAAGAAAATAAGATCTATAGGGATTGCTATAGAACACAGTCATTTGTTTTAAAAATCACACTATTTGCAAGTACTTTTGTTTCTGACAAGCAGCAAATACAGCAGCTATGGCCAATTGCCAGGCCAGCTTTTTTTTTTTTTTTTTAAATAAAAAACACACTGCCATTTGCAGACATTACCCTTTCCTTCTCGTGCATCCTTCCAGCCTGGTATTGGTGGTGTTAGGGAGTGTATAAACTTCCCTCCCTTCTCTCTCACTTACTGCAGGAATTTCCTTAGCTGCTGGTGAAGGGCTTTTCTAGGTCTGACTTCCAGCTCCTGAAACCCTGTCACCTCCCCTCCTTCAGGCAAACCTTTAAGCAAAAGAGAGTCCTAGGAAACCCATCTTTGGCAAGGTTTACTCACTGTGAAATCCTGAAGAACTTCCAGAAATTTAGAATTCATATCAAGAAGAAATAAAGGAAGCAATGCTGAATAATTTTCCCAACCATACCCCATCTCAGGGTATGCTGGTCTTCTGGTCTCACATACCAGCTACAGTAGTAACAGAGCTTTTAGACATTCAACACAAGATACTTGAAATTATGCTTAACTTCAGGAACAAGTTCATGGTCCCAGGCACAGGAAATAAAATGCAATTCCTCACAGCCCCGTGAAGCCAGAGAGCATAAAATCACTTTCCTCATCTCTAGTTTAAAATCATTGATATTCACACACCATTTCACTTGGGAGACCCCCCAGTTGCAGCAGATTTTCAAGCATGTAAATGCCTGCACTAAGCCAGCTCCTTTGTGATTTTGGTATTGAGACAAGCCATGAATGTGACTATCCTCAGGAATCCCAGAACTCCCACTGGGAGAAAGACTGTAGGCAGCAAGTGATGTCTGCAGAGCCAGCAGAGATTTGTTGTCACAGGTGCTCCCAAAAAATCACCCAAAGTGTCATAGGAGTGAGTCCTCTGAGCAATTCAAAGGTTCAACATGAGGGTTATGCTCATGAAGTCTGAGTTTTACTGGTTATATGGGATTCTCCCATAAACAAGTAGCAAGTAATGCTATGTGGTCTTTCTGCTGTCAGCTGGACCTGAGATTTTATTCTCCATACTAGCATTATCTGTTCTAGGATACTTTAATACATGGAGAACACACGCAGGCTTCCTTTAATAGCCACAAAAACAGCAAGTGTATGATAATGCGCATCAATCAGCTTAATACTGAGGAGTAATGTGTGATTTAAACAAATATAAAAGTATAATCAGAAAAAAAAGTTAGTTCAGCAGGTACATTTTCTTTCCTACTTTTAGTCTTGGTAAAACTAAAGATCACAGCTTTTTTTTTTTTTTTTTTTTTTTTTTAAACTGGAATTTAAAATATTTAATCCAGTCCCTTTTGCATTTTAATTAACATACCTGACAGTACTACACCAAAAGCTATCTTTCTCAGTATAATAGCAGTAGGTAATCCAGAAGTCTCACCAATAACATGTATCAAGCATACTACAGCTGCCTAATACCATATTTTGATTTCAGTTTGAGAAGAATAAGAATCAGTAGATGGGAAACCTCTCAAGAAGTTCAGCCATTTACTTCTGTTGTTGTTGCTTTATTTTCCACATCTGTGGCAGTATTTCAGGTTGCAGGTGCAACAATTGCAAAAGGAATAAGTGCCCAGAAGTTCAACTCTTGACGTAGGCTAACTTTGAACTCCAGAGAGTGATGGGAACTGTGCTGGAAACATCATAGCCAGAAATGCTGTCACAAAAGGTCTCATTATAGATGCTAGGCAGCCCCAAAAGCGGAAGGAAGTGCTGTGGTTAAGACACAGGAGCAGGCCTACACTCAGTTCACGCCTTCCAGATTGTAAAAACACGTGTGCCTGAGTAACTTTAAATATTCGTCTATAAGTAGCACGAGTATGTGAAATACTCCCTCTCCAGCTGCCCCCAAAAGAGCATTAGGGTTCCCCTAGAGCCCAGCACAGCCGCACACCAAACTCTGCCTCCATTAACACAGCACCTGAGGAGTTCTTGCAACCATAAACAGGCTTGAGAGCAACCCCAAATGACTTGATACCAGGCATACCAAGAACTTTTACTTTACATTTCCAACACTCAGGCACAAGGGGACAGGGGTAAGAAGCAGCCCCTCCTCACCCAGCCCGGCTCCTACATTAGGGGTCCCGCTGCTCTTCCACCTCAGTGGTGGTGTTTGCCCTCTGGAAGATTCTTGGATGTTTTCCGACTTCCATGTTTAATTCAGCAATACATTTTAATAATTGTTGTTTTTCCAGGCAGAAACCTTGAAATAACAAGTCCAACAGTTTTTAACTCAATATAAACTCTTGATACATACATGAATCTCTCAATACTACGGGGGAGGAGACAATTAGCATAAATTGCTAGAGAATATTCAGATCATTCCAGCTCCTCCAGTACTGAAAACTTTACAGTTTGAAGAAGAGGACAAAATTTTCTTACTGAGGTATATTTAAAAACAAAGCTTTTACTTTTTTGAGAAATAATTGAGGTCTGGAGAAACAACAAACAACTGGGGGGTTGGGGAAGGAAAAAAATGACAGCTGCTTAGGTCAGAGTGGTATTGAGGTTCCCTATCTCCATTTGAGCCATAGCTAACAGTACAAGTCAATGTCATGCCACCACACATTCCCTCCTACTTTTAAACCACAAAAGCCATCAAACGTGTTGAAACTTTAAGCATACATGTGAGAACAGTCTATGACCTCCCTGTTCCTGGCACCTGCCTGTCGGATTCTCTCAAAACTGTTCACTAATGACATTTATGATGCAGTACATGAACATCTGCTACTTTTGAGGTCATATCTGAGCTCATAACACTTGACCTCTTCTGATGACTGCTATAAAATGTTATTTTAGCCCTAAATTTAAATATATATAAATATACTTGACACATTTTCTACAGGTGTTTTCTAGAGAAAACATTTTAAACTACTCAGGTTTCTGTTTAATTAGTTATAGAAATAATATCTGAGGGAGAAAGGAAAGAAGCATATTTACCAATTACATTTTCCAATAACCCAAACTCTTCTAGTATTATCTTTATAGCTCTTACGACAGCCTTTTATAAATAACCTGAATAATCAAAGCAAACTCTCCAAGAACGTGAAAATCTAGGCTTTTGCCTCTTTCAAAATAAATCATGTTACTCTGCACATAAAGATGGATAGCTAACACTCCCATAAGCAATAGACAAAAACCTACAAAATTTAATGGAGCATTTCAAATGCCTGGTTAGATGCCATGGTTAGAAAGCTAATTTTCAGACTAGCGGGCCACAAGTGGCAAACCAATTCCCAGTACAAAAATGTTTCAGATAGAAATTGCATGAAATGAATGATGCTTATTCATGGCCACAGCAGGCTGAGAAAAAAAATAATTTAAAAGTTCCCCCCCACTTCCCTCTTCCATACCCAGCCCAAGAACATCTGATTTCTAAATCAATAGCTGTCTCTAGCCAAACTGAAGTGCTTGTACGACTCCAGACAGGTAATTACATACAGGTATTGGATGGGGAACAAGCACATCAAGGGATATTTTTTACATCAATCTTCCTCCTTTTATATTTTATTGTAGCCTTTTGGTTGTTTCAGAGATCAGCACTGAGAACATATTTTGTTCACTGGTAGGTGCAACATAAAGAGCTACATTCTAGATCCACAACTTTGTCCCCTTTTTCAAGCCATTTTTTCAAGCCATTTAAGTTTGTGGTTGAGCAACAAAGTTTACAGGGAAAAGACAGTTTTAAAGAAGTTTTTAGATAGTGCAAATTGAACTAATGTCACTTAAAAGGGAAAAGGGGAGATGTCATCTTAGAACGAAGTAGTCTTTCACATCAAGAATACCTCCATAAGCCCCTTCATGTATGTATAGAAATCGTCATAGTGTTGCATTACATTAAGATGTGTTAATGTGACATGGTAAACAAACACCATTTACCCACTCCATTAAAGACTCAAAGTATACATTCAGCCTAACCAAAATCTGAATGAAAAATGGCAAGTGGTCATATAAGATGTTATTGCTAGAGTATTTAAGGCTTTAAAGTATTTAGCATTTAATAAAGTATTTATTAAAGGCTTTTTAGGTATTTAAGACTTTAAATTGTCCTCTTATTTTAAGGGCTTTTAAAAAAGTCTTTCATCTGAAAACCTAATAGTTTTAGTTTTTGAAAGCATCTTAAAGTCCAGAAGATTTACCATTTCTTTTGATTAAAGTACTATCTTCTCTCTATGTGCGCATATGTACATTGCTAAACCCATCAAAATTTTAAGTGAGAAAAGCTGTTCTAACAGATCTAATTTCCTGTATGTGGTGTTTTTGTTTTGTTTTTTAAGATTAAGAAAGCTTGTCTCTAAAGTTCATTTTAGACAAAACAATAACAACAATTATTTTGGCAGTTAAAATAACTCTAATAGTCACTGCCCAGAACACTTACTAAAATAACTGCAGGTCAGTATATGGACAATTATGTAAGTCATAAGATGTCTAAGCTTGTATAACATTTGCAAATCTTTCTCCATTTTCCTCTGTTTAGCTAGAATCTCTTGGCAAGCCTTTCTTCACAGAGAAGCAAGTTCAGTTATACAACCCCCCAAGATGACAGTACTTTTTTTATTAGAAGAGGATGTGTTTTAATGAAGTAGATGCATTTAGTTGCCTCTGGTGCCTTTCTCTGGTGTTCACAGCTCTCCCAGGTGATGAGTCAAAATTTGTATTTTAACAAAAGCAAGTACTCTGTTTGGAAGGCACGATGCCTTAAAGCTCCTAAGTAGCTTTTTGTCTATAGTATATTACCACCTTTACAGTCTCTTGTTAAAAGAATATATGATGCTTCTGTTAGTTGACCTAAATATCTGTACTTTCAAACTCAGTTCGAAAAAATATTATATTATAACAAATGTGATCATCACTTTCTGCAGGGCAATTGTTTAATCTGCTTTGCACTGATCTGATAGCACAAAGCTGGTAGAAAGGGAAATGCTTGAAATTTCTTTTTATCCAACCCAGATTGTTCTGACAGAATGGGGATGGAGGATGCAAAATTTTTTACGAAAGCTTTCTAGGAATCACATAAAACCCAAGGAAGGACTGCTGGGATAAAACACAGCAAGCTTTGTGATATGCTTTTGCTGTGTTCAAGCCATATATACGTATATAGCTCTATGGAACATTTTACAGAACTTTGCCTTTAAACTAATGCAGTAGAAATCTGATGGTCGTGACTAAGAATGGCTTTTACACTCATGGCAGTTTTCTCAAAGGTTGTACACAGTGACAGGTTTTTTCAGAAAGGGCTTAGCCCCATGGTTCTTGACTCAGAACCAGTGAGAACAGAAAGAACCTAGCAAGCCCAGGAATATGGAATAGCCAAAACATCTGCTCATCGTCACATCCCCTTGTATTGTTTATGATCCTCACCTAGACCACCTTCCCTATCCCAGCTAGTTTTGCACCTTTAGCAATTGCTTTTGTTTTCTTCACAGATCTGCTCCATATGCAAGGGTAACGAACAAAAATCACTTCTAACCAGGACTAAGTATTTGCAGACTAACAGCGGTTTGCATATGCAAGTCCAGAGGCATTCGCTCACTTTAAAAAACGAGCCAAGCCCATAGTTAATAGCTAATCTAATAAAAAATATCACTTGTCTAAAGCAAAGATTCTCTCACTGAATTATCTTACAGTAACTGTACAAGCACTGTGGCTGTTCTAACACTTTAATGATATGAAAGGGGACTGATTCTGCAGGTTCTGAAATCCCTACTTCTGTTGAAATCTACCTCATACGATTTACATCCGAGAAGTCTCCCTTAAACTTGTTTTATATACCGTTTTTGTATACTTTCTCATTTATTTCAAAGCTTCTCTAAAAACAGCTGCAAACCAAAATACAAACATGAAAAGCCAGCATTTATTAGTGAAACATCGGATAACTGACAATGGAATAGCTGTCTATATTTATGGGAGACTTTGCTTTCCTTTTCTGATGTTTTTTGAACAGATTTGGAAGTGAAACATCTCAGTTTAAAATATAAAGTCCACTGAACTGAGACATTATAATCATATTTGCTGATTGCTTTAGCAATTGTCTCCTGCAGTCTTCTAAAGCAGTCATTAGATTCCCACTGACTGAGTCCAGAATAGAAAAAGGCAACATTTCATTTTTTTCAGTCCAACTGTACACACATCCCACATTCACACATATTTAGGTCTGAACACTCTGTAGGCTATCGTTAAGCAAGGCAAAAAGGTGACCTTAAGAAGCAAGGGCAACTTTTTTAGCTCTTTACTTCACCATGAGCCAGAGATTCCTGGGTGCATCCATGGGAAGAAAAATTAGAGCAAAGGCTCACTGAATGTCACCCTAAGGATTGAGCAGATCTATGAAAAAAAAAAAAAAAAAAAAAAAAAAAAAAAAAAAAAAAA
>CM021770.1:27122352-27392352 GCA_011076525.1 Nettapus auritus
TCAAAAAAAAAAAAAAAAAAAAAAAAAAAAAAAAAAAAAAAAAACAGAAGACAGGGACTGACTTTCCTTAGTCTAAATTACTGCTCTTTTCTGTGGACTGATTGTAGACAGCTAACTTTGATAGCACCTGGTGGGAGAATTTTCCCTTCTGGGAGCTGCAAGTTTAATTGCTGTTCTTACCTCCCAGCTCATCCCTATAACTCTGCACAATGCCTCAGTGTTTGCATCTATGTTGCAGAAAGGATACCCTACCCTCAGGTAGAGGGTAGCCTTTGCTGGGAAAATAGCTAGAATTCACCAGCCCTCTCTAGTGCTACATACAGGTTAAGGATTGCATCTGATTGTTAAGGGTACATTGCAACTTCATACACCAAATATGAAGACTAAGTTAGCCAGAAGTCCTTTGTACTCAGAACTGCTATGCTAGCAAGATTTCTCTTTTTAATTATAAATGGCAATCGTTCACACACAGCTCTGCAAAAATTCCAGCGTTTGCTGCAATGCAACAAAATAACTGACCAAGATTACTGGCTCCAGCTGTTACTCCACTGGGTGGATAGGGTGGTAGATCAATAACTGGACTACTGGATTTAGAAAGGAAAGATGGCTTGGGTGAGGAACACTTCCCCCCACCCTCTTTTTTCTTTAAACTCTCCATTCTACAAGCTTCATTAAAAAATGGCAAATACTAGTAAATCTCAGAGCCTCACTCTCTACCCTCGTATACAACCTGTAATACCTAGCCTAACAGGACAGTTCTAGCTGTTTCTAAACTGGGACAGAAAGCAGCCTCACAGGCCTTTGAATATTCTAGCATAGATGAGTATGTTGTTTAAGTCTTAGATAGATCTTATTCTTACCAATTTAACTAGCTTTTTGGCATCTGACCTTTTCCACTTACCTCTGATAGACTGAATCCAGATTTTAGATATTAGAACAATAGTCTTGTTTGTTATTTCTTACGTGAAATTATTCTTCACACACAGACACACACAGTGACACAACACAATCCAAAAGAAGTGGACCACCACAGGGACTCCTGGTCACCTTTCCCACAAAAGCAGTGACTGTCCAGGGGTTCACAGACCTCTTCCAGGTCAAGATGCAACAGCCCTGGATAACTTCTAAAGCAAGACAACACGGAAAACACCAATCAACACAAGTGTGCTAATAAAATGCACAACACTGAAATGAACTATCGGGAGAGAGGGGATTAAATATAATTCACAGAAGGCTTTTAAGAAGCTCCTGTTTATGACAGCCTGTACTGTAGACTGGGATGTTCCTGGCATTGCAACCACTTGTGTTTTTTCCCCATTTGTGGTTTAGTTTTGCCACATAATTGCCAGGTACCACACAGATTGCTTGATATCTTATAGCATAACCTAGGCAACAGAGAAGGAGGTCCCCTCTACTTGCCCATTTAAAAGGGAAGCAAAAAGAAAGAAAAATGATTACCAGGATGATCATCTCTAATTACGTAGAGGGGTGAGGAGGAGGAGGAGAGAATGTCCCACTACTGAAAATAGCTTAAGTGTATACCGTGCATTTGTTAGCTTTGTTTACCTATGAAAACGTTCATGTAAATTAGCAGTAGTGTAACTGGATGGTTAATACACATATATTCATTAGTTACAAGGCCCAAAGGAAGGGAAAAAATGTTTTTCAGAGGTTGTTTTTCCAACAAAACAGAAAACCTGATAAGAGGAGGTTGTTTTCATTCTTCTGTTTACTTTTCTTAGAGACCAACTTTTACCCAGACTGTCTGTCCAAAACAAGCCATTTCCATTTTATAAACATCAGGAAGAAAAAGTTCAGTCCTTCTAAACAGAGCTTTTACATTTACAAAATGAGAAAATGGAACTTTCTAGTGCTATTTTTTCTCTGATTGTAACTTAAATGAGGTCATTTCCAGTTAAACTTTCAGCTTGCTGGAAACCAAATGACCATGCAGCCTGGGGCAAAGCAGTGCTCACAATAAGGAGACTGAGCAAAGATGCCAGCAACACATTGGTGGTTTTCGGCCTTCTGCAGCTCCCAGTGATCTCTCTGTACCCAGCACATCTCAATTCTGGCTCTGTCATGGCCAAGTGTGGGCCACCATAGCTGTGTCCAGAAGAGCTATAATACTCCTGGCTACAACACGGGATTCCCTTTCCCATATGCTAATACCTACCCCATCTACTGGCATCATTTGGCCATCCTCCAGTCATACCCAGTGGCTTTTTTGGACCTCCAGCCACTTATATCCACACAGATTAATCTCAAGCAGCAAGTTAGCCACAAATGTAAAACCAGGACACTGCAGCTTCCTCAGCTTCAGTTATCTTCATTGTCCACAATCTGAAAGTTTAGTTTGTTTCTCCAGAAACATATCATGATCTATCCCTGATTTCAGCAGAGACTGCTCAAGCAACCCATTATGATTGACAGCATGTTAGTCTTACAGTCCCTGTACCACCTCCAAGACATGAAAAAACATCCATATAAAAGTAATTTAGTCAGCTGTCAATTTAGAAGGGAAATATATATCCCTTAGTGACCAAGTTTGCTTCTTCCACTGAGATCTCACCTACAGCTCTTATTCTTTATACACACATAAGCAACATACTGCAAACAGGTTTAAAAAAAATCACCTTGTGTATCTGCAGTCAGATTAGATGCTGGGTGGTCTGCTTGAGTGAGAGCAGGAATTCAAAGGAGCAGAACTTGAGTTTCTTTTATAACATTAACTGTCCAGGAAAAGGCACCCAGTCACTAGAGTTCAGTTTTTCTATTAAAGTATCATCCTAATGCATCTCCAGGATCCCAAATTATACAAAAGTAGAAAATTTAATTCTATACTCTTCAAATGCAGAAATTAGAAATTACTGGAGCAGAGTAACTCCAACATACATAGGAAGACTTAAGCATTTCTATCATCATTAATTATGGACAAAAGCCTAAAAAAATAAAAGTATTTAAAACCCCAAACCTGTGGCACCTATTATTGGAAGTCCTAATTCCACAGCCTAATTATTGAACATTTCAGTTCAAAAGTCTCATGAATTCTAGTCTTAAGTATTATCCAAGATGATTTTTGTTGTTTTGCTTTAAATCTCATCTTCTAGTAGCTTACACAGTTTTTACTGTATTTTACATTTCAATCTGTGAAAGGTCAGTTCTTGAATAGGACAGGACCTCATCATTAAGTTATTCAGGCTCCAGCTACATGTTCATGAACATCCTCTGTGACCTCATTGGGAAGCTCCAGATCACAGTTACAGAACTTTGGGGCAAGGAGAAGCAGAATAACTTACTTGCTTTTAAGGGTTTCTAGATGGCAGCATTATTGGCTGCACAAGAATACAGGACGATTCCCCAAGATGGAGGAGTTTTAAGGAAACTCCTCTCTACCCTGTTTCACCTTAACCAACTGATCTCACAAAGGTCTAGTGGTTTGCTCAGTATAATCTAAAGACCTTCACCAAGGTCATTTTTTGGTATTTTAAAGGAAGACAATTTCAGGCTTACTCTAGAGAAAGTCAGCAACCTGCCAACAGAATGGGTCACTGAATTCTCAAAGCCCTTTCTCCCTGAAGTAAGGGAGAATATAAGAGATGACAGAAAGGTTTGCAAGGTTAAATAGCTTCTAAGAAAAATGCCAAATGAAATTCGACAGGAAGAGATCCCACAGCTCTACAACTTGTGTCCATTAAGACATATTATTTAGAACTTTCTTCATCAGGCTGAAGGGACAATTAGGTGGGGTGTTGTGGTTTAACCTGGCCAGCAACTAGGCACCACACAGCTGTTTACTCACTTTCCCTCCCAGTGGGATGAGGGAGACAATCAGAAAAAAGTAGGTTGGAATAAAGACAGTTTAGTAGGACAAAAGAGAAAAAAATAATAGTGATGATAATAAAAATAATGCATACAAAACAAGTGATGCACAGTGCAATTGCTCACCACCCGCTAACCAATGCCCAGCCCAGCCCCAGGCAGTGGGGTCCATTACATTATATGGTATAGGACATCCATTTTGGCCACTTTGGGTCAGCTGTCCTGGTTCTGTCCCCTCCCAGCTAATTGTGCACCGCCAGACTCCTCACTGGCAGGGCACCATGAGAAGCTGAAGAGTCCTTGACTTAGTGCCATAACTGTTATCAACATTATTCTCATCCTAAATCCAAAACACAGCACCATGCCAGCTACTAGGAGGAAAATTAACTCTATCCTAGCCAAAACCAGGACAAGGGGAAATCATGACTTTTCTCCTAGCCAAACACTTTGAAATTGAGTTCTTTGAAACTTTCCAGTAGAAAAGTTTAGTTGTGGCAAAGATTTCCTTCCCCTTTCTCCCTGGCTCCCAAATAAAATCATCATATGGGAGAACTTTCTGAAATTCCTCCAAAAATTAGTTAAAACATTAAGGGATAAATAGGGGTTTCTGATGATAGAGATTTAAGCTCCCCTTCATACTATGAAGTGAGATGTACAAAAGGACAGTGTCTTCTAATTCACTGGAGGTACTACGATATATCATTTATTAATAAAATGCTTTGGTTTTCAAGTATTTTCAAAGCATATTTTCCCATAACACTATTACCATAGAATCATAGAACAACTGGGGTTGGAAGGGACCTTAAAGATCATCTAAATCCAATCCCCCTGCCACGAGCACCATGCCACCCACTAGCTAAGAGACATATTTTTAATTTATGTTGTTCCCCCCCAAAAAATCTAAGATACTCTGATACTGATTGGGTTCCCAGTTTCCCACATGCCTAACACCTACAAGTGATTAAGTATTTTTTATAGTTATTTTAGTTTGCTAATTAAATCGCTTTCTAGCAGCTGAAGGCACAGAGCCAGGAATAGTGCTTTGCAGCAGGGAAGGCAGCATGATACGCTAAACCTGACCACAGTTTGAAGCAATTATTTTCCTAGACCCTAGACCAGCCTCAAACAAATTTTGCTGTACCTTTGCACAGCCTGCTATTGTTGTGTTTCAAATTTTAGTTGCTAAAGCAGTGCTTGGAACTCCCTCTCCAGATTAGGCACTGTGCGGGCACAGAGGGAAGGAGTGGGCTCACCACTCGTCATGCAATTGAAAAGCAAGAAGCAATAATGCTGTGCCAGAAGCAGGTAATGGCAAGTTAGCTGACTACACAGAATAGTTTTCTACACATAATAGTAGTTTTCATGCCATTCTATAAAGGAACAGGGAAGGAGGACATTGCAATTATCTTCCTGAAATTAGACGAATGAATTAAGAATAAAGAGATGAAGATTGTCCAAAAGGAAAGTTTCTTGGTATAATCAGGAAAAGGCAGGATATCCTCTTAATGTTCAATCCAATTTCTCAAATTACTTCACTACAACCTAGAGATTAAAAATAAAAGTTCTAAAAATAAAAGTTCATTTTTATTTTGACCAGCAGCAAGGATGATTAATCTGGTGAGGTGCACTTCTACAAAATACATTTAGAATCAAAGTAAATATTCCCCCCTCCTCCCCCCGAGCAAATAAATGCTCTGGTCCAAGCAGAAATTAGTGCTTTGAAATCCTGCGTCATACTGCTTAGGAGTTTCAGACAACCTTGAACTGGGCCACACAACTTGAGGTGGGGGGAGTGCAGAAAACAGTGGAAGATTTTCCCATGTTTTAAACAAGTTAGAAAGCTTTGAGAAATACTACCAGGAAAAAAAATAAAGTTGCCCTTGGCCCCCCCCCCCCCCTTTTTTTTTTTTTTTTTTTTTTTTTAAGCTGACCATGCTGCAAAAGTTTTCTACTGACATTTGACAGAACAGGAGAGAATTTTGAGTACAGGAAAGAAGTCACTAAATGGATTCCCTATTCTTTTGCAGACAGTAGCTTTCTGCCACTCAAACCATTTTCCATTATCACTATCATAGTAATGTAGATTTTTTTTTCCTCCTTGCAAAGAATATTCATCATTTATAGATAACCTCTCAGTTGTTTCTCTTCATCTCTTACTAACAAGATTCCCTCCAAATCTCCATTTGTCTCAGGATTCATGAAACTTTCATGTCATTCTTGTCAAGGAAGACATTGTTAACTTTCTGCATCAGCGTGGCACAGAATGGGGAGAGGTTTGCTCCTAAAATGAGTTTCCTCAGTTGAGCTCTGACATTTTAAACTGTGAGGCTCTTTATCCATGATGTATTCCACAGCCTCAACCACTTTGATTCTATTTTTCATTTGTTTCTGGGGAGAAGGAATATTGAGCTAAAGGATTATATTCTTCCACCTCTAAGGGAACGTCCTCAAAAGATTACCTTATTCAGACCCCCTTCTTCAGACCCTTCTGTTAACTGCCTATTAACCATTTTTAAATTACATTCTTCCTTTTCCTGCCTTTCCTGAGCCTCATTCCCCAAGTTTCCCTCTTCTCCTTTCCCCCAAGTTACTGTTGGGTAAAAGCAAAGTTTTCCTAAACACCTTCATACCACACAAAAAAAAATCATTATTCCAAGCAAAGGATTGGAAATCTGGGCATATATCTTTGTCTTATACTGATGACATGCTACTTGATAGGAACTAGAAAATCACTGATATGAAGTGTTAATACACTCCGATGATCATCCTCTGCACAGAAATACAACAGAAAGCTGCTAGTCTGTAGCAGGTGCCACTGGGAACTGAATGCAGCCCTTCCCTACCTTTGCCTTAAGGCATGGAAAAGTTGCTTACACAGTGGTCATAGCAAAGCTCATCAGATAAATCATTAGGTGAAACAGTTACATTGAAGATCTGTCCTTCAGTTGCACATGATTTTGCCAAAGAATGCTTAAAAATTAAGCTTATAAACACACAGGCTATTTCACATCTCCTAGAGACCACATGCATTAAAAATATATATATGTATATGTACCTTCACAAAGAAGGCTCTTACCCTTTGAGCAGTCCCATATAATAAAGTAGAGTACATTTTTCTGAGTACCAGACTCCCAGATTTTCATTTGGGAACTTGGATAGAAGGAGTTTTTATGGCTATCCTCCATTTAAAGAGCTTACATACATGACCATCTGCCTTTTGAAACCACTTGGAATATATTTTGAACACCAGAAGTATAAGTAGCTTGTAATTATATTGTCAAAACCACCATTATAAAGTTATTTGCATCTAGACCTTCTCCATTATTTCATTTGACCTCCAAATTCTTGTCCTGAGAAAAATCATAATTCACAGATCTCTTTCCTGAATGACAATAGCTAATTCCAAGCTCATCACTGTGCACTTTACAGTTAGGGGAATATTACTCCCTGCATTCATTACTTTGCTTCTGCTAACAATTATTCTGCCAGTTTTATTCAGAAAACCAAAATCATGAAATCTTTCTGCAAGTTTTAATTATTTATGAAACAACTTCCCATTCTTTTGCTCACTTTTTCCATATCGTTATGAACATATGGCTTTCCACATTACAGAAACTGATTTTTTCGTATTTTTTTTTTTAAACCATCTTTCAACGTGTCATTTATATGATCAATGATAGCTCCGCTTCTACAAAATTCTATTTGAAACCATTCAAAAGCTTTATTTTTTAGGAAAGCAGTTATGCTACAGCATGCAGATCATCTCATACACTAGCTCTTAAAACGTGACTTAACTTCTCCACAAAATAATGTATTAAAAACAACAGGCAAATATTTTGGTAACAAAAAAGGTAGCATTTTCCTTCCTCTAGGTTCTATTTTTAACACTATAATTAGTAATTCAATAATCATGTACCCTTTGTTTTAGAAATCTTGATGAAGCATTCCTAATGTACGCACTTGCTACATTCATCCTCTTCTTGCTTCCCTTTTGGGAATGGGGGTTAGGCCTTTACCTCCCTTTTCCAGTAAGAGCAGCCTATTTTTTCCCAGCTCTATTAAAGAACAGACTGTTCTTACTAAAGTATAAAATCCTGTGTGGGACAGGAAAAAAGGGGAGGACAGTAAATTAAAAGCAGATAAAGACATATGCTGTAGAAAAGAACAACACAAGCTTGTTTAAATGATCTCTTTGTACTTTGATGGTGACTTTTGACAAGCTTTTTGTAGGAACCTGTTTTGTTTGGGGTTTCTGGTCTATTTTCTCTGGCTGGCTCAGATTCTGATGCTTGACAAGGACTGACATCCATTTGTCCTATTCCAGAAAGAGTTGGTGGGCTCCAAAGTGTTTCCAGGAAAGATAAATATATAATTGTGTCCTTACAGTGCTTATAATACAGATAAGGAGTTCAAAACACAGTCAACCTCTAACCCACAGCAGGGTAAGCATCCATCTCAGCTCCAGCTGCTGTGCTGCAGATTGAATACTGCTGCTGTCACAGTGAAAGACCTTAATATCCTCAGACCTGTTATTAGCACAAACTTAAGTCAAAATGTGTTCTCTCTACTTACTTTTAGTTTCCTGTTCTTATTTCATGTGTTCTTCTCTGATGCTTAGCCAAACTAGTAAAAATAATGACCGTGCTATTTGAAAAGCAACTGAAGTTGCTCACCAATGGTGATACAGTGCTGTTGGCATGTGATTTACACAATAACAAGGTCAGGAATCCACTAAGACAAAAACAAGATATTATGTGAGATAGACAAAATAATACCTCTCACTAACACCAAATATATATATACACACACACACAAAATCCAGCCCCTGTTTCTTACACTATGCATATACAGTTCCTAATAAATATATAAAGCCAGGAAATTATTCCCTAGATAAAGTGCTTAGTAGCTATTCACCAGGTACAAATACATTTAACTAAGCACTTTAATCCTTGAGATGTACAAAGCTAAGGTTGTAGGATCTCTATTAGCTTTAAAGGTAGGACTATCTGTATCCAAGCAAAGTCACTGCTTGGTTGTAATTAACTGGAGTCGGCTCAGTTCTGTTCTGATGCACCCCAAAGGGTGTAAATCTAAGACCTGTGGCCTGAGCCTGGTCACAGCTGTCTTCTAAAGGAACAGGGTGAAATACGAGCAAGAAACGTTAGTTATCCTTGGATAACCTGAACACACACAGCACAAGTGCTTTGTGGTAATCTTCCTCTTACAGGCTGATAATCCAAGTGCCAGTGAGTCATGGAAAAAATAAGTTTGTTAGGGATTTGGGTGTTTAGATCAGAGCACTAAGATCAAAAATACTAAAGATAGACAGTAAAACAGTTTGTAATACAGCTAGTTGCTGTAGACACAGGCTGCAGTAAGGCATTTTTAAGACAGTTTCAAATTCTTTCAAATTCAGGAAAAAATAGTCAGTATCTGAGGATCTCTGGTGAAGTATTTCTGGTCTTACAGGAAGTATCGGAAATACGAGCAACTGGGACATCCATAGATCCATAAAGATCTTGGATGTTTCTGTCAGGGACACACGTGCACATCAGCACTTCCATCAGAAACGAGCTCTAGGCTTAGAACAGAGGCAGCTGAACTCAGCCTCCCTCCATTTTCTGGAGTGCATTCAAGGCACTAAGGTGGGGCCAGCCAAGCGGTGTAAATCCTGATCTTGAGAAAGATCAGGAAATAAGTATTTTCAGAAATAAGTATTTAGTTCTTCAGTGTGCAGTGCTTGCAAATGCTCTGGGAAGCTAGGGGATGTGTTATGTCAGCAAAGAAGGAGTGGTGCAGCAACTGTACATCTATCGTTTCAGTGATAGCTTTTAGTTCCCTCAATATCTTGGACACAACTTTAGATAATGATGTTATTTCCAAACTCAGAATTTTTGGGAAGGAACAGACCAGAGCAGCCTAGGGAGCTGCTGCTAAGCAAGCTGGAATCCAGCCCCTCGAAGAAAGAGATCTAATAAATGCTTTTTAGGGTCTCCTCAATCACAAGAACAATAAAGATATATCCTTCCCCTCTTCCTTCCACTTGTTTCTCTCTTTTGGGTTTTGTTCCCCCCCCCCTTTTTTTTTTTTTTGGACTTTCCATGAAGAATTCAGATGTTAATCACATTTCATCACATTCTTTTTCTAGACATCTCATACACTGCGTATATTACTGTAGTACCAGGATGCAGGGGAAACAGCTTCAGGCTGCAGCATAAGGGAAGAGGAAACAGCAAATACAGTTTGAAGAAAGGAAGCAAAGATGAATTATAAGATACAGGAATAATGGATACCAAAAGGTATTAAAAACAGATGACAACTCTTGGATAGTTCAGCAAATATTATAATTGATTTAGTCTTCTCTTTCAGAAACAACTCCTAAATAAAATTATAGCCTCAAAAAGGCTGCCTTTAGTTTTGGATCCAGAAGGCAATAGCAATGCTCACAAGCACGTTTCTATTTCAGTAGAGACAGAACAGAAACATAATGCATCTCTTCATCTTTGTTTCTTATGCTTATAATCTCCGTTTTATTCTCTGTAACTATAATTGCCAGAAACAATGTTCCAACAGAAGTGATAGAATACAACAGTGTTTGAAGGTAAAAGAGTGAGGATGGAGTGGGAAGTGGAGGCGTTTAGTAAAAGGAACACTAGTTTGAAGACAATCGTGCTTCCTCCAATACCGATAAGGCAACTATTAGATATAAAGAAAGCATTTCTGCGCAGGCAACACTCCAGATTTCTGTACCTTTATCAAAAAAAGTACAGCAGTTGTATTCCTAATGTGGAAAAAAAGTGTATTTATTCACGCTCTAGGAGCAAGCCAACTGTCCTATCTCACGGTAAGACACATTATGCCTTGTAGTTAAGCAATAAAATATTCCTCCGTTCACGATTTTCCTGCTGCTTAAATTCAGAGGTATTTGAAGTGAAACAAACATCACCAAGGGCCAGACTGTAATCCCCTTAGAAAGAAAAATCCACTGATATCAGCGGCCAACCTAAACAGTTCCCTTCCACACCCTCTGCCACAGCAAGCTTTCCAAATCTCTTCTCAATGAAGAGCCCTTCAAGTGTGTGTGTGTGTGGGTAACACTGGCCGGGGGGGGGGGGTGCTGGGGATTAATCCTGATCTGGGGATTTATCCTGTGTGCCCAGCATGCGTCAGATAAGCAGTGACAGAGTAGGGGTACTACCACAAACTCCTCCAGCAGAGCCTGGCCACCTCAGCTGCCGTGGGTTGTCGCTCCACCACACACCATCACTACCTCGTACACAGGCTGCTGCCCCGTGCGGCCCCAGCTCTTGCTTGGTTTCATACTGGTAGGCCTCAGGGGTGCTGGCAGGGGCATAGTTGGACACCATAAAAGAAGGGCTCAGATCAGTGGAGCTCAGGGGAGGCACGTTTAGCCAAGGCATCTTGCTCATCAGCACAAACCCAAAAGCTTCTCACAGCACTGAGCCAGTCCTCTTGTACATCAGGCACACTATGACACAGCAGGAGTTTTAGGATTATATCCACACAGCTGAGGAATTAAGTCTCCCCTTCCACATGCATTTTTCTTGCTACAAATACCAACTCTCTTTAGAATACAAGAAAGCTCAAACTGTAGCTGCAAGTACAGTCCTATTAGTCTTGAATTCAGGTCAAACTGACAGAGGAGGTGAAAGGATGGGTTTTCAGCCAAGCTTATTCCTGTTGTTTTGTAATCCTAACAGCTAATACCTAGCTGTGCTGCAGATGGTCAGGAATCCCACATCTTTTAGTGGGTCTGATATTGCAAAAACTGTTTCTTAGAGTCCTAACTCCTGGACATACATCATTATAAAGACAGCTTTATTGGAGAACAGAACATGGACATTTAAAGGTGTTTTCCAGAGGTACAGCTTTTCAGCACAGCATGAACCAGCAATAAAATTAAAATAGTTTGTTTGCACACTTTTCATTCTTCTGAGATCTTCCCCATCTGTAGTGAATTACCTTTCCATTACCAATGCTCTGCATTTCTTACCAAGCAGAATTTGAATGGCACATTGCTCCTCAAAAACCCTCTGCAGTTTTGTGGTCATTTGTACCTGGGTAAAAACTTCGCTTCCCACCTGCTAGTGGGTGATTTCCCTGTGCCTGATGAACATCATGATGCAGCTCTCTTCTACAACTGCACTACAGTGGCTCCAAAGCACAGGTAGTCTCAAAGATTCACCTTGGTGAATCCTAATCCCTCTGTGATCTCCCATGCTCCTGCTATGAGGATTATTTAAGAGAACAGGGATGGAGACATTGCACTTCCTGCAGCTTCTGTGAAACCCCTATTGACACTCCTGCACTTCACTCCAGACACACCTGGATTTTGTTGTCAATGTGCTGTCATTTTTCTCCTACTTACTCCCCTTCCTGCCTCCAAGCTTTGCTGTGACTCCACTCTTCCTTGCTTCACCCACTTTATCCCAGTCTCTTATTTTCCTTCAGAGAAAAGCACTGCATTTACCAACCTCTTTCTGCCCCTAGAAGTGGAGCCTGTGCTCTCTGCACCTCAACACTTTCTAGCAAGTACAGATCAATTAAATGCCTACAGTCTCAGTTCCCACCCAAACATAAGCTCAGTTATTCATCAGAGAACAGGCAGTAGGTTGAATTATTTTTAAAACCTTGCCATTTAACTTGTAATTTAGCAAACATTAGATTCAAATTGCTTTCCAATTGCTAACTCTACTTAAAGAGCTTTCAAGGCTTTCACATGGTGCTCATCTGAAGTTCAGCTGAACACATCTGCAACTGAACTACCTCCTGTACAAAATCCAGCATAGTCCTATCTCACATATGACCTCTAAAGCTTATTTTAGTCTTACAGAAGAGTTTTAAGTTTTTAAATCAATGTTTAGAGTTTAACTTCCTGTTGTGCAAAAGGGTGACTGGTGAATACAATGATTGCTGCTGCAGCATTCAAACATCTGAATTATGTGTAAGAGGTACTCATACTTATTAAGCCAGGACAACTTCTCCCCAAGAGGGAAGGGCAACAAGCCACCCCAATACAACCTATGTAAGCAGCTACTTCTTTTTTTAAGCCAATGTCCCTCCATATTTCCTGAGCTCCTGGACTTCACCAGTAAATTAACATTAGCCGATGCAATCATTTGTTTTGGAACAGCACCAATGAAATTTCCACCACTTAATTCTCTGCTTCTTTCTACATCTGCACAAAATACTCACATTCTTACAATGGCCAATCTGTACTTTCTGTGCCAAACCAAGCCCAACATACGACTTACACTGAGCAAAAAGTTTTTCTTAAATGTTAAGTGTCTAGAATAATTCCTAACCTTTTTTCTGAGAGGTCTTAAGGCAGTCTAGTTTGTGCTCCACTGTCCTAAGCAAAATAAATGCAGTCAAAATGAGAACTATCACCACTTGACAGAGCTTGAAGTCTCAGAAAAACAAGCTTTAGACATACTGAACAAGCCTGGAAAAAGAAAAAAGCTTCTAGAAGTCTCTGCCTGAGCAGGGAGAAATCCGGTGATTTTTAGGAATTGCTGTTAAGTTCAGGCATATCATGTCTGCCAGGCAGCTTGACAGGAAGGTTTGTGACCTCAGAACAGCTTTTTCATATGAAATGCTCATAAATCACTATCTCTAAATTACTTCCTTTCCAGACTGCCTTAAGTGCAGGATTTGTAGGGTGCAGGGTTTCAAGACAAGTTCCTCAGACAGCAAGGTAGGGGATAGTGTCACGTCACGGGTTTGGTAGCTGCCACATTCTTCAGGCACCACAGGGAATCCCATGGGTGGATCTTTGCTGTAGTCATGCCTAAACCTGATCACATAATTCTAAATTTCTGTCCAGCTGCCTGCAGTTGCTTCTCCTCCTCAGCCTAAACTCCGTATTGTTTTAAGGCCTTCACTTTCCAGCTTTTAAGTAAGGTCATCTTTGGTCTTGCAGATGGTCACTCTTGTCCCAGCCTTCAATTACACATTTATCTGCATTTTAAACCAGTTTTCTTGACAGTTGTCCTCCAACTCACTGACTCCAGGCACTGGCTTTGCCTGACAGTGGTGTCCACCTCCAGCCTGAGAGTTGCTGTCATTTCACACTGATCCTGTGGTCAGTTTTCCAGCAGTGCTGACACTGAATTGACCTGTCCTTCACTATGTTTCTTAGCTCTCCAGAGGCTTTGGGGCTTAAGGTTTTTGGGGCTTAAGGTTTTAAAATACTGCAATAGAAGTAGTACCTAACATACCAACCATTGCTATTCTCCTTAGCTGATCTATTGTGCCTGGAAAAGCCAGGGTATCATTCATTTTAACTCAGAGTTAAACTGTTTACCTAACCATTTTATCTAGATTCATTTAATTACCTACACAACAAACTTGAAAATGAGGTCACTATTTACCTGCATAGTGCTAGAATTTAGGGTATATTCATCTTGCTTAAGCATGGACAAGTTACAATACCTTCAACTCTCATCACGAACAGCATTGGACTGAAGTAAAACCCAGGTATGAGTACAAGGAAGCTTGTATTTTCAGAGTACATTTTAGAGATATGCAAGGAAAAATGTTATTTATTGCTTTTATTTTAGACAAGAAAAAACAGGATGTTCAAGTTCCACTTTTCACCTAAATTCATGATTTGGCCTTCAAAAGCACATATACAATGGCTACAGTGTAATAACTGTTATTTATACATTTAGAAGTGTTTCTGTGATTATTAGGCAGTTTAAAAAAATGTAAGCGTAGGTTGTTTAGAACAAGTACATATTTTCACTTTCCCTCAAAAAAGCTTTCCAAATTACAATAAGGATAAAACGAATAGGCTATAAAGAAATATAACAGATCCTACAGGAACAGTGATAGCAACCTGCAGAAATTTGTAGAGTATAATCTTGTTTCTATAACTTTTCCTTAAACCAAGGAGAATTGAGGGAATAATTATATCCCAGATATTCAGTGTTGCAGCGTACTAATTTTACATGTCATCACGCCACCTGCTACAAATTACCATACTTCACTGGATCTTACTGGGGTTTTCTATAAGAACAGATAAGCTTAAAAGTATCTTTGATTTTTCAGCTTTTCTAAAAGAGACCAAACATCTCATGAGAGTACAAAACTGGTTCCATGTGCTTGTGCTTGGCTTTTTGTTGCTAATGGTCATCCCAATACATAGCCAATACAATTATACCTGGATAAAACTGTTCTGAAGCATGTTTCGACATCTCTACTGCAGAGGTATTAGACCAGCAAGCAGCATATGATACATAGTAAGACATTGCATGATGAATCATTTAGGTCATTGAGCCATAAGGCTATCAAAGACAGAAATTAAGCAAGGCAAAAGGAGACAAAGATGTGTCATACAATCAGATCTGAAAGAGATGGAAAACTAATGAAGCAGAGAGAAGAAAGCTGAAATGTTTTTAGTGTGATGTTGAGTATTATTCTGAACAAGAGACATTTGCTTTTCTTCATGCTGGATGGCATTCGCATCACATTAAGTCAAAAGGATAAATTTTCCAGTGTTTCACAAATGTGAGGTGCTGCTCACTGAGTTACTTTGACTAGCAAAAACAAAGCTGCTCTTCAAGCCCTGATCCTGAGAAACACACCATAATGTTTAACAACTACAACTCTTGGCTTTTGCAAAGTCTCAGCAATGCCAGTGAAAATACTAGGGAAAAGAAAATCCTATCTTTTAAGGACATTAATTATTTGACTTGATTTCTATTGTTCCACTTTCAGTGCATTAAAACCAGGAAACACCCATTACATACCTGAAGGCAGTTGCATCAGAGACACACACTTCATTTCACTTGACTGAAACTTTACTGTGGAAGTGTGTCTCTCTTGATACAACTACCTTCATGTAAGTGATTATATGCTTAGTGAGTCTAGGATGGGGCTTCCCAGACTATGCACCTCTGGTCCAGCCACAAAGAGTAGCAACAGATACAAGTGCTGAATATTCGGACACCACCTGCATGCTGCCTTAACCTTTCACATGTTGATCATGCAGAGCTCACATACCAGGCTGCAGAATCCATACTCTAAAGGTAACAGCTAAAACTGTCCATTTTCAAGAGCTGATAGGAGAAAAGAGCCCAACCTGAATGACAAGTTAATTGATACCACACCTCCCATTATCACAAGAATTTGTAAACTAGGTTCTGACAGCTGTTCAGATGCCACAGCAGCATCTATTATTTGTCTAGAACATTCCAAAACTTGAAGTTCCTACTATTAACCAGATCTTTGGCAGTACTTTAGAAAGAAGCTTAAGACCACAGCATACTAATACCATTTCAGTTGACTTCTCACTTTATCAGTTCCTACATAATCCGGAAAATACATTTTGTGTCACACAGTTCAAGGCTTCAAGAGGGAGTTGTTCACCTAGTGTTGCTGTTTGCTCTGAGGAACATCTTCCACACGACATACATAACAAGCCCTACCAGATGGAAATAAGTAGACACTGATCTGTTCTGATATGTAATAGTCAAATTCCAAGTACAAGGCATTAGACTTCAAGGTAGAGAAAAACCAGGACTTCAAGGTAGAGAAAACCAGATGCTTTTTTAACTAAAATGCCAATGTAACAAGTGTAAAGTACTGTAGGTCTTTTATTCTTCAGTTGTGCTAGTTCTACAACAGCACATTTCAGCAGGCTCATTTTTTCTTGTAGAAGCACAGATAGCAAACACTCAGCCTGATTTGGCCATTCAACAGGCCAAGAGGTAGAGGCCTTACAAAGCCCAGGTTTTTGATCAACTAAAGCCTCTCATTTGATGCCCCACATTTCTGCGAGCCCTGCTTTGCTGCCCAACTTATGTAAATTGATGCAAACACCTGAAAGACTACGAACTTGAGACACGCACACCTGAACAAAAAAAACTGTAGCAGCAGTAAAATAGAAGGAACAGCAGTTTACAGAGTCCGTGAACCAGCAAATTACTGTCTGTTGAGGAGTTGCTTTCCTTTGCCCACAATGGATAACCACAGCTTCATTAGGAAGCTCAACAGTCCAGTCTCATTTCACAGCTCACAGATGTTCTGCTTGAACTCTAATTAGCTCCATCAATCTGCAGTTCAAACATCTGTAGTAAATATGATTGTTGCTCAAGTTGCCCCGCTTCTGCTGGCTATTGAATTCTCCTTCGAAGACTTCTCTGCCCTCTGGCTTAATAGCTTCCAGCATTTTTTTCCTCTTGAAAATAAGATATAAAAAAAAATTTGGGTTCATTCCACAAGAAAATATGGCAGAACATCAAAGTTCCCCAAAATGGATACACCCTATAGCTCTGAGTTCATGCTTTACACCTGTTACTGCTCTCAGAGCATTCCCTACAATAAATTGGAAAGGTTTTTACACATTAACTTATAGTAGATGACAAGTAATGGGAGAAGCTCTGAATTCTGCCTACAGTATAAAACTGAGGTTCTCCTCTTGTGAGAGGAATATGATCCAAGCATACAGATCACTATTGCACAGTGGTCTGAATAGCACAATTCAGATGGAAAATAACATAAGTTTTCCATTTTTTTTTTCCATTACTGGTGGTTTCCTGCACAGTGCACACAAAATAAATCAGTGCCCATATTAAATACACTGGTGACTGATCCTGGGCAGCTACCTGCTGACGCATTCCATGTCTGGTACATACCAAAGCATCACCAGTAGTTTCCAGGCTTCACAGGATCACAAACAACATTTGTTTTGCCTGCAGCATGCTACACTGTTGTGCAAGCTTCCTGTGCCTGGAAGAAATATTAGAATGCCTTCAAGGTGCAGGTTAGGACAACCATTAAAACCTTTACTGTGGAGGAGATTTTTTTTTTTTTTATCCAGCTGGTCCTGTATGTTTTCCTGGACTTGCTAGGTGAGGAAATTTTTTGCTTTAACATTTCTTTCCTTAGCAATTCTAAAAGCAATTGAAGTAGTTTAGAGATCAGTAGAAATAATGCATAAAAATTCATCCCTTCCCTAGAGATACCACAGCATGCTCTTCTATAGCAATACTAAAATACTAGATGCAAGCCAACAGCTGTCAGCTTTAGTTTCAGTAAAACTGTACAGGTTTTAGAAAAAACTGACCCTGATCTGCAACCAGAGCTTGGATAAGAGTCATAGGCATTTATTAGCTTGAAGATATTTAATTAATCCCACAAATAGGAGATAATTTTGAGAAGTACCCATCTCCAAAACAGCCTGTGGATCTTCTATTATGGAGAAAATAATTTTCTTTGTTCTATGCCATTTTCTCTAGCAGAGGAGATAGAATGGGCTGCTCAGAAAAAAAGATCTGTCACTCAATTTTGTACATACACAAAAGATGAACTCTGCTCTGAAAAGAGCACGCTACACTTGACAAAAGGCAAAGACAAAAAGAACAAGGTAACTATTCAAATAGAACTTAAACATGCAAAGCAAGCTCATTTTTTAGACAAGTAATTATTAGCCCAATAAGAACATTTAGTGAATTGCACTGTCCTGTGAATATGCAATTTGTTTCTAAATTATAAGGTCTATAGTAAGGACATGTTTTCTTAGCCCTTTCCCACCTATTGAGCTGTGTTGCATACACTTTTGATACTTTACAAATGGACAAGTAATAGTGATAAAGCCATGTCATTTCCTGTTCTCATTAAGGCTAGAAAAAGCAGGGAAATAGGACATTTTTATTTTGTCTCCCCACCCCCAAATCCTGTCATCTATTTGGTTGCCTCCCTAGAGGAAGCTGTAGGCGTGTTCACCAGAAAAATAAAATCTATCTATAACAAGCTTCACAAAGTAATTACCTTACTTGGAGTCTGATTGTGCAGTTGCTTCTTACTGATATGTTTGCAGAAGAAATAAATTAGATGGGACTAATTAAATTCATTAAGGATTATGAGCATTCAGGATCAGATCAGGAGTGAAACTGATTTCCATCTATGATTACACAAAGTGCTAAGAAAAGCACATATATGAATTAACATCCATAGATTGTTTGCTAGCAATTGCTGTAATGGGGGTGTAGGAATAAACACTAACCTATGCTCTTACCATAAAATCAATAATGTGCACTATTATCATAAAATTGCAGCAAACAGCTGGAGCCTTCACATTTCCTACCTGAATTTACATGCTCCATAACACCTGTAGGTCATAGCACAGAAAAAGATAATCTTTTGCTTCAGGTAGATTATGCAAACAAAAGCGAGGACTACAGTTTGCGTAGGTTTATGCTTGCATTTAGTTGCCTTTTGAAGGCCTCTAATGCTTGAAATGCTAAAAATTGAAGGGATTTAAGAAAACATGTTTTGATAAGACCAAAATGCTTTGTTCAAATACCACTTATGAAAGTTCACAAAGCACATTTTTGTGCTTTTACCCCAGAATGGCATTTTGCAACACAAATGCATTTTCTTCTAGAGCCTCCAGCCAGCTGATAATTCATGGATTTTATTTTGTTCTAGTTCCACCAGGTAAATGATTGGCTACCAAGCTCCAGCTATGGGCTCTCTGACACTATCCGCACAGCCACAGGCTAGCAGTCTGCCCCATAGTTCCAGCTTTGCATTCAGGCAGTCATATGTAGGAAGAGTCATACTTTAGGTCTTCCTTTGTTGCTCCCATGATCTTCAAGATGAGGATTTATGAAGCTACATAGGAGATTTTCCAGAAGGTGGTCTGAATGTTTTCCAGTAGCTTCTCTATAGACCCAGAAGCCAAAAGATAAACAGAACAATGAAGTATTGCCAAACAATAACTTTGGAAAAGTCAGACTTGAGTAATGTCTCTGAACTGTAGAAACATGTCAAAAAGCATAGAAATAATTTTGCCTGTAAACATTTTATCCATGCCATAGAAGTCTACTCAAGAGTATTTATTGCAGTCCAAGTTCAACCTATATAAAAGCTCAGTTCTGTGCATTACCACAAGCCTGACAGCCCATTAAACATCTAAGGCATTAAAAACACTTTTCTTGTACCCAGCTAGAACTGCAACGTATACTTTTGCTGGCAAGAAGTTAGCTGCATGCTCACTTTTTAGCTACAGGAAGATTGAATGAGCTCTGAACAAGGTGGTAATTTTACTACGGCTACCCAATAATAGTACCACTAAAAATTAAATTACTTCACAAGAACTTTTTCTGCAAAACTTGCATGAAGACAGCAAGAGACATCTGTATTTTTGTCATTTATTTCATATCACCTCACCTTGTTGGTCAAAATTTCAGGAAGAGAAGTACGAAGTAAAATCTTTAGCCAGTGTAGAACATAAAAACATAATTAAAATTACAAAATAAAGCTTTTTTTTTGTTCTATTGCATTTTGGAATTGACTTCTGTTAAAACCTTATCAGGATCACCCTCACATGAGGGCAGAAATTGTGCGCTCCTGTAAGATTAATACCAGACAAATGAGTGAAAAACATTAGTGAGGTTTTATTCTAACTCAGAGCACCCGCATCTTAGAATAATTCCAGAAACTTGGAAGTTTTCCCTTTCATTTGAGGATTAAAATCTGATTTCTCAAATTCTTCACAATGAATTCATCCCCTCCTACATGCAAAGAATGTTTAGTACAGCTGTAAGTTGAACAGGTATTATTTACACCAAGAAAATACCATTTGCACTTTTATCTAGTTTCACCATACAAAAAAAAATCAGATAACTTTCATGGAGCCAAATATTTGCATAGCAATTGCTCTTAGGGCTTTGAGCTAGGAACAATGGAGGAGGGAAAAAGTTCCCAGCAGCTCTGTGAGGGAAGGATGAACAAGGCTGACAAGCAAGGGGTTTGGATTAGTGTGAGGGGGAACAGAATCAACAGAACAAGTATTAGGCAGTTACCTCAAACACTTGCATGCAAGAATGGACCTGTTTACTGAACGGCTAAAGAGTCTAGTTCCACAAAAACCCTCTAAGTCTATCTCCAGCAAGCCCAGAAACTGTGAATCGTAAAGATCTGATTTTGTTTGGTACAAACATTGCCATTGATCCAAGGGATAATTCCTTAAATTAGGAAAGAAGCTAAGAAGCTGGGAGAATCAGCTGGTGACCATCAGAAAAGTCTTTCCCAAAGCATCCGTAGGCTTTAAATTATTTGGTTCTCTAAGAAGGACATGGTTGTCTTTCTGACATGTTCTTATTCCAGACTTTTGTGTAATTAAAATTTACTGCACTTTTCCAATACCAACAAGGTGTCTGAACTAACATGCCCCTATGACTATAAGTCTTTCAATTAACCATGAACATAGATGATAGAGATCTAGTAAGTAGTCTGAGAAAATCATGATGCAACTGTAGAAGTTTCAGGAACAGAAGTAGAAAGCTAGTCCTACTGTATATTACTTTCTGCAAGTTACTGCATACTTCTGCAGAAAATTTATATAAAATTTAATGCAATAGGACTATACAACAATTTTAAATCTCTGTATAGTTCAGTAGTTACTTCTCTTTTGTAGCTCTATTGAAACACCCACATGCTTCTATAACTGAGTTATGGGTGAGTTTACTTTTTACTTCTCTAACAAATTCAATCAGACTGTCCCATTCAGAAACAAACAAACAAAAAAAAAAAAAACTGAAAGTTTCAGAGTTTAAACTTATTTAATGCTTAGAGTTTTCTTTAAGGGGTTGGAAAGAAAAACGTGTTACGTTCTCATTTTAAGTGCAGCTTTTAGGAAAAATAAATAACCAGACTTTAACTTACTACATAGACGAGAAAGGAAAAAAGATTTATATGGCATGCTCACACAATATATCCAAACTTGAGTTGCATCAAATCCATCAATTCTTAAAATGAATGGACACAAACTAGTTCTTTACCTTGAACTTCCAGGCATTACTCTTGGAATGCAATTTCCTGCCAGACCAGAGCATATCGTAACCAGCGCATATCATGCAGAACCTTTAAAGCAGACAAAGAAAGAAAACTCTTCCTATAGGGTAGATCAAGATACAGTTTTATATTGACCATGTGCAGGAGACAAGAAAGCAAGTCCTACCCTACAGTTTTAGTGGTCTAACAGCCACTCTGCATTATCATCAAGAAACAGGAGTCTAACTTTTACCATTCAATTATTACAAAAGCAGTATGGAGCATCAAGAAGTAACGGTAGAGAACTATAATGTAATTGTTTTATCCTCAGCTTGATAAGTTATCTAGCAGCACTACTTTAGTAGTTATACCCCAGACAGAAGTATAGCACCTATACTACAGCACTTCTGGACATCTGGTTATCATGACCTAGACTCACACCTCCTACCCCACAATACAAGTATACAAGTATAAACCCAAATCCCACATGCCCACAACCCTAGGAAAGAAGAGGGAGACAAAGACCAGAGCGTTCAGACTGCAGATTATGTATAAGCTACTTCATGAGGGACCATGTTCTTAACCAGAATGTAAAATAAGCCTGTCTCAGCAGTTGTCTAGAGAACTCCGTATTTGTTTTACATTAGAAAGAAATTTGCTTTCAGGATTGGAGGAGGTAAGCTTGAAACAAGCCATAAGTCACATTTAAAAACAGAAACCAGAGTATTTAAAATATTGAGACCAAGTACTAGTTACAGTCTTAAACACTTTGAATCAATAGTATTTTGGTTATACCTGTCGTGTTATTCATGTCTGCTTGCAATATCTTCCAGATTTTAAGATACTTTCGGTCCAATATCTGAAATTAACTTGATACAAAGTTTCAGACAAAACCCTGATCTCCAAGAAGATGCTTTTCAGAGTAATAATGTTTGATATCAAGCACTTACCAAAGAGCAAAAAGTCAACTTACTTCAAGTATGCAGAAGCTACAATTACTCGTTCTCAAGGTGCTCAAGCATCACCAACAGCCACAGCCCTTTAATTTCTTGCCTTGAGAGAGGTTCAAAACACCTTAGAGATACAAGATAAACCATTTCTGCTGAACAAATCCTTTGTTATTCATTTCAAAGAGAATTTCACAATAGTAGAACGGAATTCCCAACATCACTACTGCCAATTTACATGAGCCAGCTCAGTACAACTTAATATTTAGGGCAGCAAGAAACAAATCACATGCTAAAGGACCAAGTCATGTTTGTAATTCTTCTTTTGAGATTAATTCAGTAGGTATCTAATCTGAGCAACTCATCCAGATTTTTTCTATATTCCAAGGAAATAGAGACGTCTAGTGAGCACTTTGTTTCATTTTAAATCTTTCTGAAGGCACCTTCTAGACTCTACTGACCACAGAGAGCGTAAAAGATTAGCTTTGAGTATCTAAATCAGATTAGAACATTTGAAGTTTCTTAATGTTTGCATTAGTACTAATTATATAAACAAATTTTAGCTACCAGTATGAAAATAATTAGCTTTGTATGCACACAATGGCATGTTTCATTCATGTGACAATGTTAGTGGGTGTACTACCAATAAATCTCTCAAAGAAAAAAAATGGACTCTTAAAAATTGAAAGGCTACCATATTTTTAAAATCCTGTCTCCAAAGGTTGACTAGATTGCTTTTCTACAGTTCCCTATTAGCATGTTGCTAATGCAAAATTGCAAGTCCTCTCATTTGTTGGGCATCTAATGAATCTGATCTGTTTCAGTCTGGCCTACAGGTCTATACAGTTTTATCCCACAACACTGAATGTCAAGTGCCACTCCCATCCCTGCCTGTGTTCCTAAAAACCCAGGCAACACATCCTCTGGGAAAGAGGAAAATGCTAGACACCAAAATTAAACACTTCATTGTTTTATTACAATATGCTTATTCACATAAATGCCCTCTATCTTACTGGATCAGCACAACCACAACAAAATTTACATTTAAATAGTATCACTATAATTGACATCAAGTACCCGGGCTTATTTTCACACTCTTATTTCCATGCATAACAGGCAGGAAAAAGCTTTCTCTACTCAGAGAACAAAAGATCAGTATGAGATAATAAGCAGAGCAACTTCTCAGAAGCCTGCTTAAGTTCTCCAGGGACCCTGTGCTTTTCCCTACTTTAGAATATGTTGGCAGTTAAAGAAAATCAGCAAAGTTAGATCTACTCAAGAGAAGATTGAATCTGCCTGCATGATCTCATAACAAAGATATCTACTTATAGTCCTGAGTAGAAGTGTCACAGGACAAAAGCTGTATCAAACAACAAATGGGCAGCACTGGGCATTGCACTTGTTTTCTGATAAGCACAACTATCCTGTCAGTGATCATACACTGGAGAACAGAAGGATGTTCCACAGAAATGAAGGTTTTTTTGTTGTTGTTGTTGTTTTTTTTTTTTTTTTTTAAATCTGATACTTGGCTTTCACTGGAAGAAGAGGTTGTCACTTTAGAATAGAAAGAGATGGCATGGGAAGAGATCCTGGAGCTTTTCCATAGAAGCTTTACTGGAGAAAGGCAGTTGGATCATACTTTAGAAATGTTATGAGAAAAATTGGTGATGAGAATAATGCAACTCAGAGAGAATACCCCCTCTGAATACCAGCCTAGTTTACAGTAGATTAACTGCCCCACTACCTAAAAACATAATGCAGACCCACATTTTGCTACAGGAAGGATACCATGTAGAAAATGCTTTGTCATCTCAAATTGAAGTCTGAAACAGAAAGAGCTAATGAAGATTTCATTTCCTGCAGTTCTGGAATACAGCATGAATCACTGTTGGGATGAAGGAGTCCAGTAATGATTAATGGGATCCTGACTGTTTTGATGGAGGTTGTGGTTGTCCCCCCACCCTACCTCCGTTTTCTTCTCCACTGGGCTTCTGATCCATAAAGACACAGAAGTGTCATTGCTGTATGACAAGACTTCCAAACAAAGCATTGAAGATAGAAAGCTTTTTCTTATGATTTCAAAAACTAAGGACAAATATTGTAGCAATATTCACAAAGGGAAAAAGCCTGGGAGAGTGTGGAGAGATGTATAAACACAGCTGAGCTGCTTGCATAGAGCAACATTTCTCACAGTATAAGCTGTAAAGCACCAAGAGGCTCACAAAAGACAAGCCACTTCAGACAAGAGGAAGACAGCTCACTTCTCACAAGGTGAGGCTGAGCACATCTGTTCCATTTAGGGGCTGTGGGTTTCACAAGGAAGACAACTGTTACCTCTAATTGTTAATTCTCTAAATCACAACAGATATTGAACACTTTGAAGAGCATGTGGAGTGGGGAGGGTGACCTCGAAGAGCATACAGCCTTCAGACTGAACCTTTACGCACCATTGTGTGAAGGCCTCATTGTTATGCAAACATAGGGTGTTGTTCATAAAAAAAAAAAAAAAAAAAAAAGTGATCTGTTAGCTGAAGTATTTCATTGCTCAGTGAAAGAACAAGACCAACCTTGAACAAATTCACACACACCTTGCAGTATCGTAAGTGCTTGATTTCTCATTTCTACTCAAAGAAATAAGACAAAACTTTTCGAAAAGATGTGAAACTTCACAAGTAAAAATCAGCTGGAAAAAAAAAATGTTTCCAAAGACAACCCAGAAATGAACACTTACATTTTTTTAAGTTCTCTAATTAAGATATTATGAAGATAAAGTTGCAGACAAAACACTTGCAAGGCTTAGTTCTCAGATGAACCGGGAAGGCTGAAGAGAAAACACCAGAATACATCTTTCAGACATTTCACCAATCCCATCACCCACATTCCCCAGTGCAATCAGAACTACTGCAAGGTGGCTTTAACATGTGCCTGCCTGTAATGGCCATTTAGGAGCTGCTGCCTCAGCAGGGTTCATCAGAATGCACTGCCTTTTCACTCTGGTGTGCCTCTGATGCCAGAGACCCTGCAAAAGGCACCATTTGGTCATCTTTTCTCTTGGCAGAGCAATCAGCTGCACAGGTAATGCAATTTCATAGTGTCAGTTCAGGAAGTCAGCCATGCGTCGCTGGGAAGCTTAGCAACTGAAAGCTAAACAAAGGATTTTGCAACAGAGCTGCTTTTGCATAACTCTGCTTCAATAAAGTTAAGAGGAACAGGATAAACAGACTTATTTTTGTAGAATGACAAACCCACACTGTGCATCCCATCAGATTATCATGAATCTCAAACACAGAAAGGCTGGTGTTAAAACAGGTCAGTGCTCAAGCATAAGGTTTTACTTCTCCAGTCCCCAAACAACACAAAAAAGAGCTACAGAATGATATTCCTTGACACCCAAATGCCAACCCTGTCTTAAACATCACTGAGAATCAGACTGCTGTGAACCAGACTCCAAGGACCTCTCAGACCCGAGTGAGAGTGATTTTAATCAAAGACAATGCACTGCTCCCTTTATTGTTGCTCATTTCTCCCTTTATTGTTGCTCATTTCTCCCTTTATTGCTGCTCATTTACATAGCAAGGTAAATCCTTTCATCCCAAAATGCAGAATTGCTATGCTGAACAGCAAAAATAATAGTGTTTCTGCATAAGAAAAGCTGGATAACTATGTACATCTTGTCACAATTATTGTGGCATAATTTATTGAAGAAATAGTTGTCACACAGTGGTCATAGAAGACATTGCATGATAACATGGTAACAGAGATCTTAGCTACAGAGCTTAAGTTAAACTTTTGGTGGCTATGATCTAACTGTGCTTTGATCAAGAAATTTGGTGCAGTCTTGCCTGTAGCCTCAACTATGTAACCTCAATCCATTGTTCCTCAAAATGAAAGACAAAGAAAGACTTTAGCTACAAAACAGACTGTGGCATAGGAGATTGCTAATTCCATATTTAGGCTTTGAAGTGTGGTTACATTTGAGCAGGGAGGGGAAATTGCCTTAAGTACAGACTACTTTACAAATTACATGAACGATTCCCAAGAACCTCTGAAATGCTTAAAGCTCACTTGATTATGATCAAAGGCATGCAAGTACTAATTTGTTAGTTTGTCAGATTCTTGACTGTTCACAAGTTGGCACAGATGTTAGATCAATAATTTAAATTTTGAGCACTGTACAGCAAAAAATGCCTCTGCAAAAAGCCTTTTTAAATGTAACTGGACTAATTCATATCATTTATTCCTATTAGAAAACAGTGCCCAAGACCACAATAACTGGGTCTCATTTAAAATCCATATAAAAGAGTTAGAGAAAACATTTAATTGAAATGTAAAGGCCACTAGCAAGAGTACCAAAGCCACCCCTCATTTCTGTACGAGTCTGCTGCAATTTTGCACTGCTAACTTTATCAATAGCTAGAGTGCATGTTAAAACCATGTTACCTTAGTTTAAAACAGGCTCAAGTGATTCAGGACTTTTATACTATAGCTTGGAAGGTACCATAGATCTTGAAAGGTATCTAGTCACTTAAATTGATGCAATCTGTACCAAAGCCAAAATGGGCACTTAACCACTCCACTGCCTACAAACCTCAGACAGTCCAATGACCTACTAAAAACTGACAAAATGAACATTTTCCTCACCTTTATATGATTCAGTTCTACTTTTTTTTTTTTTTTTTTTTTTTTTTTTTTTTTTTTCATCTTTCAGCCAGGTATTACTGGATACAGGAAAACCTCCTGGCTTGTTACTTCGAGTTATTGCAAGCCAATGGACTTGTTAGTTCTGATAAATACAGCAGTGTTTTTTTCTTCCAATATATGGAATTCAGTTACAAGTTGAATTTTTGTGTTTTAAAGTCAATTCCCCATTCTCCTACTAGTCAGAACAAAATGATCCGCTAATACACTGCACTATTTCAGGTTAGATAGAGGAGTGATCAGTTCCCACTGCAGCACATGTGCCTATCAGAAGTCCGCAAAGGAATCAGAAGTCAACACATATACACTTTTTCCCCCCAAATTTGATTATTTTTTACTTCTTCTGGTAGAGGAATAAAGTTCTCTACACACAGTGACTGTTCACTCAAGTCTCAGATTGTCAGCTGCTTTAAAAAATTAAACAAGCCTCTTTTAGTCTGTTCTCCTCCACCCAGCTATAAAAAGTCACTTCAGATTTGTCCTTGAGACACTGAATTCAAATGACTGACCTTTGGCTTTGAGCTTTCAGCTTTACGATATCATGAGTTAAGACACTGGGCAACCGTGAAACTTCACATGAACTTGAGTGTAGATGTGGTATCATTAAATACTAATGGATCTTCCACTTCCTGCATCTCCTCCTTCTTCAGTATTTATTCAGTCAAGTTATCCTAGTCTAGACAGAAGCCTGATGGCTAAGTCACATTTCTGTGACTCATTTCTTCAATGAACATCATGCTCTGCATGTAGTGACTCCTCACTCCTTTTCATACTGGAAGAGTACCTAACACCTCCAATCTAAAGTGATTTACTATCTATCCTGCAGATAAAGCATACTAGTAGTACCAGCAATTTTGCTGGTCTCTTCTATAAACACCTCAATTTCAGCCTGATGAAAAGCAAACCCCAGTTCTCATCCATGCAGAAGCAAGTAGCTTGACCTGTTCAAGTGAGCTGAGGCACATCCAAGCTTGACAGAGAAGCCTCATGCTATTCTGCAGGACTCTATGGATGTGAATGTCCATAGCTGAGGACTAAACCATTAGCAGTACTTTATATTCAGCCCTTTTCCTCACTCCCTCCTTCTGTTGTTTAATGCCCTTAATGTCTTAAGGATATTTTTAGTTACCAGGGAATAACAAGTTCATAATGTTCCTTAGTTCCACTTGCAAGTCATCTTGTCCTTTCCTTTTACCTTGCATATCTCACCATTGACTATCTTAGCTTTGTATTTCAGAGTCATTTCTGTGCCTGTGCCCCCTCCTATCCTCTTCCAGTCCTCCTTGCTCCACCACTCCTACTTGTGACCACCTCCACCTCACTAATTTCGGACTCACAGGAAAAGTGACATTGGAGGCAAGATGTGGTCAAGTCACCACAGGCTGTAAGAAATAATTCACAGGATCACAAGTGGCTTTTGCTAACTGTAGAAAAAAAAAAAAAAAAGAAAAAAAAAAAAAAAAAAAAAAAACACACATTGGTAAAACCTCTAGTAAGCATTGAAATACCCATTAAAATACGATATCCAGTGAGGTTCAGGCTGTACTTCTCCAAAGCAGAGAGGAGCAACCAAAACACCACATCTAGGAACACCAGCAGCAACATCCAGGCCAACGTTTTTGGAACAGCTATTTATCAACTGCTGTGGAGACAAGGGGTCAAGGCTCCAGGAGAAAGACCAGTCCCATAGGGGCCTTCTGGGTGAAATGCTATGCCCACAGCTTTGCGAGGAAAAGCTGAATGGATGAAGGCCAGGGCCTCAAGTCTTCCAATGAATTGGCCTCAAACTTGGGTGAGCAGAAATGAATATCTTACTGAGCAGCTGCAAGCTTCTGTAACCCTAACATAACATTTTCTTATTTAGAAAGCAAGACTGGTATCACATTCCCACTAGAAATTCTCAGAACTCATGCATTCCTTCTCACATTAAAACTTTATTTTCTTCCCTAAACTTAGAGGGACTTTAGAAGACACGAGCCTGGCAAAACCAACATGTGAACGTACTGATTTAGTCCAGTTTGTTACTGAAAGCAAGCACAGCAGGATATGCATCATAACATCTGTCACACGAAGCCCCAGGCTTAAGTCCAAAAAAGAAATCTGCTTCAGTTCTCATCAACACTAGTACTGTACACATGAACCTTGTTGTAAGACTTAAGCTATTGTGCAAAGTACGGAGAATAAAGCCTGTAAAACTTGGATTGAGCAACTGCTAGCAGTAATAAGTGAGAGCGTTAACCTGATTGCAGATAGCAACATTTAGAAGTCCAGCTTTCCAAAAAAAAAAAAAAGGGGGGGGGGGGGGCCAGGGAGGGGAGAATCTAGAAAACACAGCTTTTGCATTCAACTCTAAAGCCAGTTGAAACTGATCTAGTAAAATGTTAAAGAGGCAAGGGGGCTACTGCTGAAGGGTATGGCTGCTTTCCATCACTGGTAGAATGAAAAAAAGCAGCTAGAAGAATATTTCCTAAGGACTTATGTTGACCAGATTAAACTCTTGCAGCAGTCCCATTGGTAATGGTTTAAAAGAAAGTGCACTCCACCTGTGCAACTACTAGTAGAACAACAAATAGTAAAATTTTAATGTAAAAATTGAGTTTTGTGACTGCTAGTCAGGGTTCTTGTTCTGCTGAAAGAGATTAGGCTCCGCAAGGCAGCCTTTTATGCATCTTTTCAGATTCAGAGAATAGCTTCTGGTAATACAAGTTCATACTGTGTTCTTTTGTATACAGGTTTTTATACCTCCTTGAATTCTTTGCAATATATTTCCAAAGATAGTAAAAGAAAAATCCAAACAAAGAATATTGATCTTCTCCAGCTTACTATTCAAGTTTTGAGTACAATTTCTGTAGTGTGCTACGCTGGCCTCAGAGTTACACAATTGGTGTATCCACAGCTTGAAGCTTTTGAAATGCCAGACAGCCCAGCTGAATTGCATTTTATTTATTTATTTTTTAACTGATTGAGTCAAGTAATCTCTTCTGTATGTTAAAATACTCCTAAAAAGATTCAAGGGGTGAAGCATAATTATAGAAGCTGTGTAAATGAAGCAATAAAGAGCTTAAGTACTCTTTATAATATACACAAATATGAAAAATAATACATTATATTTGTAGTACACTGAAAGGATGTGTGACAACCTATGCAACACACCTATAGGATGGGAAGGTGTAAGTGAAGAACAAGAACCTCCAAATATCTTAAAATCAATTTAGGATGAAAGGAAAATACAACACTGCAAAGAACTGCAGAGCAGGTATTGAGGCTCCAGCAGGGTAAGCTAACACACTTGCTGAGAAAACATGAACAGTATTACAGCTTAACACATACAAGGTAGAAATATCCTCATAACAGACAGAAGTTTGAGGCCAGGTGCTCTGCTCCAGGACAGCTGCCTTAGCTACTGTGTTTGCAGCTCTATTCTTCCAAACGGAAGAACACACCAGAAATAAGAATCTCTCTGGCAGAGGGAAAGACTTGGAGGAAATGCTGGGCAGAATATTTTCTTCTAAAGTCACCCAGCATTTAAATCCAGCCCTTTATTACAAAAGGTGTTCCTCCTTTCCCTGCCTTCACAAAAACTTCCTGCATTACCAGCAGCTTCTAAAACCTTATATTAATTCCCCGCTCTTTTGTTCTGCTGTCTGCCAGTATCTATATCTACCTTTTCCAGAAAAGATTAGCAGGAGCTCGTTTCAAACACTTTGATATCAGTGTCAATTCACCTTACCTCTAGACTCAGCATCATCAGGAGACCACAGCTTGCAGGAAAAACAGCATTGCAGTTAAAGTACACCAGCAGCAGCTAGTGTTACTGATGGGTACAAAAACCCACACACCATAACTGCACCCCACTGAGAAAGAAAAGCAAGAAAGTCAGAAATTGATTTTTTGGTAGACTGCAATTACTTTCTTCCTGCTCTGCTGCCAGACACTCACACCCCCAAGCCATGCCAGAGGAAAACCAACATCCTTTCTTTACTTCTAAGGCCTCTCTCTACAACCTCGCTTGCCTCATTACACACACAATTGGTCTGATGTTAGTTTATGTTCCAAAGCTAATTGCAATAATTGTTAGATGAGGAACAGGAAACAGGTTCATTGAAGCTACAGAAAAAGGAAGAGCAGACCATAAGAAGTCTGTTTTCTAAAAGCTTGATTAGAGACAATTTGAAAAAGGTTCTGGTAGAGGAACCTGAGCTGAATGGCCTCCGTCAGTTACAGAAACCTTTGACTTCCATTTCCACCCATTTTACCTGCTGCCTTCTGAGCATTTCAGTTCCCTAATTCCTGTTCCCTGAGCTTGTTGTTTGCTTATTTTCAACCATGAAGGACACCCCTTCTTGGAATGACTAGGTCTAATGAAGGGTACTATTTCCACCACTGTAAAATATCTAAACATAAGATCTCTTCCAGGTTTTCCCCACTCAAGATTTACAAAGCTTGAAAGTGCTCATTTTCCACAGGATTCTGCAAAACTCCTTTGCGTGACGGATACAGTCTGTGCACATAAGAGATTGTCAACAGACAGAAAAACTTAATTTCTTCCTACACAGTAAAAGGTATGCTCCTAGGTAGCATCTGTAGAAAAGATTTTCTACTTCAACTGTTTTCAGTGTGAACATTTTGCCAACTCAAAACTATAACTATTACTTTGGAAGTATGACATGTATTACTGATGTATCCAGAGTCATTTTGGTCCTTACAGTGTTCTCTATACACGCATCTGAAGAGCTATCCCTGCCCTGGAGAACCAATCGGAGTAGTGAGTAAAGTCTCACCATGCCTACTTCACAACAGGAAAAGCTACCATGATGAAATTCACTGACCATGGATCACAGCTGGAGCTTATTCCAGGTCACCAGCAAGCTAGCCTTAAACACTGTGCATGGTGGCTATGGAAGCACAGGATGACTACAACACTGCTGCATGTAAATATGCAAGTGAGGCAATTTAAGACTAGTGCAAGGTGATTCCAGTTGTAGAAACAGCTTTGGGCTGGTGTCAGAGACAGCCTTGACTAAGAGCACATGAGAAATCACTAGCAAAGCACAGGACTCTGCTCCAGCTCTCCTAGATCACTAATCAGCAGTTTTCAACTCACCATTTTTTAAAGCTATGGTCTCCGCTTCTGATGTTCAGGGACTCATTTCTGTTACTTGTTTTAACAGTTTTATTTTTCCTTTTGCACCATTACTGCAAATCACTCCACAAGACCCTTAGTAAGCATCTGGAAGTGCTGCTTAATTACTTGCCTTCAGCAGATCAAGCTGCTCACCTGATCAGAGGCAAGAGATGTAGAAATCACAGCTTCCTCGGGTTTTAGTTGAACTTGTGCTTTATATTTAAAGAACAGACATCAGATAGCTACAGAAGGGAGTTGCACTGCCAAAGCAGCAGCAACTGCACAGTCACACAAGCAGGATGAACACACAGCTGTTCTTTATCCTTTTTTTTTTTCCCTTCTACCCTCTCTTAGTCATTGCTGACATACATTCATGTGGAAAGAACAGAGCTTAAGGCTATCCTTCTCTTTCAAATAATTACATGCAAACAAGAGATTGGTCAGCTACTTCATGCCACCACTTTAAAAAAAAAAAAAAAAAAGGGAATCAAACCATGAAAGTATGTCTTGCATTCAGCAGCTTGACTCAGGCAGCTATTTCTCAGCCTAACTTGCGCCTCTCATTCAGTAAGGTATTTAAGCACACAATCATCATTATTTTCAAGCCAAATACAATGAAAGCAGTGAGGTTGCATCTGCCCTTAGTGTTAGGCTTTCTTTTTGATGAAAGCAAGGCTAGATAACCTTGGGGCACATATTACTCCAGTGAAATATTTGCATGCTCTCAGGTTTTTGTTCATTCCCTAACACGATCATATATTTTCCTTAGTAAAACTTACCTGATCCTTGAGCCCACACTGATCACAAGATTCAGCTTGAAATACAGTGATCACATTCACCTCTGCCTGTTCCGTTCCCTCCTGTTACTAATATTGGAGAAGTATTTACTTCAAGCTTAATGACAAATCTGCCCATAAAACATACAGCAAAAAGTTTCAAATCTGATGCTTTGGAAAACTGTCCCATTTTGCAAGATATATTTTTAGAACACTGCCTTATCCCATTTCATGATGGTTATGGTAAACTAAGAGTCATTTTACACACAGAAGTAGTTATGATTTTTACCCCTGCACACAGTGCTGTGGCTAGAGAAGGCAGGCCATGGTTTGCATGGGAGATAACATTTCTCTTCTCCCTCCCCATTTGTGGTAAAAGACGGACAGTTCTGGAGCCTTATAGATATTACATGTGTGAAGGGCAGTGGGTATCCCACATGAGATAATCAGTTCTCCACTCAGCTCAGGAACAGGGAGAAATTAACTTCTGCTGTTTTGCATAGTGCCTTGAAACACGGCATTAGTGATTATTTGACATTCATACAAAGAAAAAAAGAGAAACAATCTTCTTAGACACCACATTAATTTGGTTTTGTGTGTTTCAGCAACTGATAAGACACGCTCAAAATTTCATCCTTTACTGAGTCACTTTACTTTTCCTTGTTCCCTGCTGAAGGATTTTCTCCTCATTCAAGATGAATGCAAGCCTCACCTCAGGCTCACCATTTTCAAGGTGCAAGGAAGAGGAAAAAATGGAGAGACAGGAAAGAAGGTTTTTGGCAGATGGCATCTCTAAGGAAATCAGTAAGAGCAGTGCTTCACTTCCTCTCCAGTCCCACTCTTATATCCTAGTTATCTCACTTGAATCATAACTAACTTTACAAGTAGTAAAAAAAAAAAAAAAAAAAAAAAAAAAAAAAAAAAGAAAGCTAAGGTCTGCATCAGCATTTCTGTTATGGTACTGGGTAGTGAAGTTCACAAGCTCCCATGGCTATACCTAGGAGTCTAGAAGAAGCAATTTCCCTTTCCAATTTATTCCTTATCATCCAAAGCCTAAAGCCAGTATTCAAATTTTATACTCCAGATTTACAGAGAAAATCCCACTGACCTCAGAGATTCTTGCTCCATTAGAAGCCAAGTGAAAGCTGCTATGCCAGGCATTTGACAACTAATTAATCCCTTCCCAGTTTGAAGGGATGAAGAGGGTTTCCTGACTAGACCAACCTACTATGTAAAACAAAGGCAGGTGAGTTAAGCTGAAGCAATCCTGACAGGAACCTCCCCAGTGCTGCCATTAGAAAAAATGGAGTGGGAGAGAGCTAGTAGCAAAACATTAGCTAGGGGATCACTAGAACTTGATTCAAAACCTAAGTGCATTTTCTTAATGTAAGGGGCTCTTCAACTTGTTGGCAGGGAAATATTTTGGAAGAGAAGTTGTCTTAGCTTCATATCCATGTCTTGCAAAGGAAATTGGAGGACATACTCCAAGGTATGACAGGAAACACTGCCAAAATAATAAAAACAGAGAAAGAAGCATGCATGCTGGAAAAGATTTGGTTTTGCAACACTAGCCACAAAATAAGTAATTTGGTCAGCAGTGACAAGTGACAGCTGCATTCTCAGACCATCCAGGTGAAAGATCCCTCCTGAGTTCTCACATGATGTATCCTACACTCTTCAGAGGAAACGACATTCATTAACAAAGCATGTGAGCTCATCTATAACATCAGCTATTTTCCTGTGGAAGGCACAAGAGCTCCTGAATACTGTACTAAGTGCTAACAAAACAAAGGGCACAGTTTCAAGTTTTCAGATTCTGCATCCATCTTCCCAGCTCATTTAATTAAAAGAGTTACAGCAGAAGCTGGCTATCAAGGCCTGGATGATTTATTTGGTACTGCATTAGCTTGCAGGCAAAAGTTTGGCTCTAGCCTAGTCCATAACAAATCTGGATTCAGTTCTTATAAAGCCACGAGAGAATTGTACAGCCTTAAGCAATTCCTATTCTCCAGCCTCTTGTTGGTAGAGTAGGGTTATACCGCTGCTTCCCACAGGGGAGAATACCCACTCTGGAAGTTGTCATGCCTACTGTTGTATGCTGACCTGAATTCACTGATGGAGAAGACTGGGTAGAAGTAGGAACTGGAAGAAATACAGTTAGTCCACCTTATTCATACAGCAAGTCCATTAAGCGCCCTGGGAGCACTCTCATGCCTAGAGTCATTTGTGACTCTGAGAGTCACTCAGAGTGACTCTGAGAGCAGTTGTGGCCTTTCCACATAGCTCTGCAGGGGCATCTGCATCCCCAGAGATGCACTGCTCAGGAACCAGGTTCCACCCTGTTACCCTACTGTGCAAGGAGCAGACCCAGAAACAAGCTCATTTTTTTCTAGAGAACTGTTGATAAATACCAGAACTGGCCTGTCACATGCAGGTCACTGTCTGCAGACCACAAGCATATCTCAAGTGATATAGCAGACTCAGCTGTGGTTTTAACATTGGTGGCCACCATGGGATGGTAAAACCATCCCTACTCCACCATCACTTGGCTCTCTCAGCAGCCAGCAGAACAGAGGAATAAGGGCAGGAAGTAATTCAGGAAAGTGAAGATCTCTCCAGTTCATAGTGCCTCAAAGCCATCCATTTTTCAGAGATTGTCCTTGGAGCTGGCTACAGCTCCCAAAGAGCTAACCAACAGCTCACTATTCAGTCACATTGAACTTGCTCCACAAGTTTCTCAATAAATACTTACACAGCAGGAAAATGATTTAAACACATGGAAAGAGTTCATTTTACAGCTAAGCCAATCTCCGCCTTGATGCACTGCACAAAAAAAAAAAAAAAACAAACAAGATAGAAAAGCCTCAACGCTAATGAGCAAGAACTATGTGTGAGACAGAGGCAAGTTAAATCTGTAATAGCTGCTAATGAGCTGATCAGTTGCACAATTATTTACCATTATTAAAAGAGGACAGTCACTATAGCAACAGGAGCATCTACAAGTTTTGATTTCTGCAAGACACAGGATTCCTCTTGGGAACATACATCATGGACTGACAAGCTATCAGAGCTTTCCACAGGGTCTGCTAAGAAACACTCATTTTTCACTGCAGCAAGTTCTGCCCCCCCCCCCTTGTTTTAACTGAAAACATCCCACCATGATACCTCAGAACAGGGGAGTTGCTACCAAGAGTAACAAGGCCACACCAAGACTTGTAGTACCTTTGGGACCAACTCCCAGGTTGGAGCAGTTTATGTCATTTCTTAGCGCTCAGCTCTGCTGTGATCATTTCACCTCCCCTTCCTTCCAGCTCACCTTACAGGTCAGGGCTCCAGCTACCCCTTTCCTTGATGCTTGCATTCAGTTACCACCCTCTCCTAAGGACCGAAACAATTGCTTTTAAACAAGATCAGTTCCCAATTCAGTTCATTATGCAACACCAGGGAAGAGCAATATAATCAAGGAGCAGAAAAAAATTGGTAGAAAAAGCAGCAACATCAAATGAAATGCTGATGTATTTTTAGGCAAAAGTGAATTTTTACCAAAAAAAAAAAAAAAGTGATGCAGACAGGAGAGTGCCTGCAAGAACAGTGTTTCTGTTCCTGTCTGCATGATTGTCCTATCTTTGTGCTCCATAGGGATCTAGGGGATGCAAGTCTGACCATGTTATTTTATCGGCCAAGTCTATCCCAGAAAAACAAGTTGGTTCTCACATCAGGTCAGCTAGGTCTTTGAATCTTCCTGAGGCCATACATTGGCATGTGGTGCAAGGGACTCTGGACTACAGCAAGAAACATGCCTAAAGTGATATAAAACAAAGTCTGATAAAGTCATGCCCTAATGCCTACCTGCAGGCACCTGAAGTTACAAATATACTTTAGGTCACGATGACACTGTTTCAAACTCCTTGTCCATTGGTAATAACCAAGGCGCATACCATTTTACAGTTGTAAAAATTTTGAGTACAGAAGCAGTGATATTTTGGAGTATTGCAGTAACAAAAACCTACAGTAGTCCCTCAACAGCTAGCAGATGCTTTCTATTTGCAGAAAGCTCAGTGGACAACATGGGAGCCAAGAGATTTCAATTCTTATTTCTGAAGTTACTGGGACACAATTTGTTTTAACATTATTAGAAAGTTAAATGTACGTTAAGGCACTTCCTCAAGAACAGAAGAATCAATGTGATCTTAATTTCTATACTTGCCTAGAAACACCTTATCTGAAGATTGCAGGAACATGAAGTACCCTAAGGAAACTGAATATTTTAAAACAGCGCTAGAAAATAAGTCAAGGAGCAATGCAGACTTTCAAAAGATTCTTAGGATCAGCATAGTTAAGAATAATCAGCAGTAAAACAATTAGCAACTAAACTCCATGCTGGTCATTAAAAGAGTATTTCAAACAAAAATAACAGCTGAGAAACTGCACCTCTAAGATAAAAGATAAAGTTCCCCACTTATTTCCCCTACTTTTGTTCTAAGAAGTCTCAATGAGGTTGCTCCTTGAAATGAACAGTTATTTATAATTTCTATCAGGTTAGAAATATCATTAGTTAGTATTGCTGATGATGATCATGCTCTACCATTCAGGAAAACTAACAGAGTGCCAAAAAAAAGTGAGAGACTTAGGAACCTCAATATTGTTCACGTTCAAAATAAAAGTATATCTTCAAGATTTTCATGCCCTCCAACTCTGCCCCAAAGCAATTTCACTGAGGATAGAGAGCAGAAAAAACAGTTCCTCCTATTACAGAAAAAGTGACAAAATGACTTAAAAGCTTGCCTTTAAAATTCTTTATCTTTCTCCAGATTCTAGCCAGTAACTCAACAATAGCATAGAAGAGAGCTACCTTTGCCTACAGTGAGCTCCTAACATGTCAGCTATGCGCTGTGAGCTATACTGCTCAAACTAGAAGATACATTATAAGGTCTAGATCACCAACCCAAGCATGGTTCTGCTTATTCCTTCAGAATTCCTCCCTGCTTCCCACAGTTGCCTGCCTGATGGGGTAATATTAAAGTGCCTTGCAGATTCTTCTAGCAAACTGCTGCCGTTTCCACTGAAGAGGAAAAGACAACAGAACAGGTCAGTGGTCCCTTTCTCCCTTCAGGACAGCCCACTAGCCCTGAAAGGGCTTTGGCAGGAGCCCTGCATTTAGCCTCCTTATACCTGGAGAAGGGAGGCAGAAGCCCAGGTGACCAAGGGGATCAAAGCAATCAGTGATCTGTAGGTCTTGGAGACAGGCAAGGAAGCACCACACTAAATACATCCAGAGGACCATGACCCATTCGGAGAGTGAGAAGTAGAAACCACTGAGATGCAGGCCACAGAAACAAGATTGCCTGCTGCACCAGAGCAGATCCTCCAATATGCCAAAAAATCAGTACTAGTCATCCACAGAAACCGGCAGGTCCCAGACAGCAAGATACAGATATCTTTGAAACATCTTTATTTCCTTGTACTCCCAAAGTCACAATGCTGGGGGCCATACACTACCATAGACCAATATTATTTGGGCTGACAATACTGCATGGTAGGTTCATAAATCCATGGTACAGCTTCAAAGTTAGCAACATTGCTCTGGAGGCACCTCTCATAACATGAAAGATGAGACTTTCACCCTCCAGGATGTTATAAACACTGTACAGCATCGATCTGACACAAGAACATTTTGTCAACTGCTCTACAAGGACAGGCTTTTCTTGTTCTTGTTTTAAATGATTTCACCGCACCGTACCTGACTCAGTTTTCCCCACACAGTTTCTTTCCCTTCAAATCTGAAGATGTATTTTTTATAACAAGATGCTTTTCACTTAAATGTCCTTTTCTTGTGTACAATATTTTCTGTGCAGATATATGTCAGTCCCCATCTGTCTCCTGCTGGGAAACGCAGGATGTGCCTTCTTACATTCAGCCCCAAGGTTGAGCCACAAGCTTGCTCATCTTTCTGCTTGTGACAGCTCCAGTTTCATGTTGAGAAAAATACCTAGAAAGAAAAACATCTTCCATGACCTCTGCTTTACAGACTCCCAGGGTCTCCTGTGCCACACAAGCAATCCTATCCCCACAGATTGCTCAATAACCACATCAGTAAGTAGCTACCTTTGAATCAGTTCTTGGAATTGGGATATATTGCTTCAGGACTTGTAAACTCTGCCTAACTTCCAACTCTGTAGCCTTCTTGTGATAGGAAAGCAAGAAAGAATTTGGGGGAGTTTCTAAGGGATTTTCAGGCTTAGAAGACAAAACATTCCTTTTTAAGCAGACGGATGTTGAAGTTACATTTCTTCCAGAAATTTAGAGAAATTCATTGAGGGTTAAAAATAGCCAGACACCACGCCTACCTCAAGAAGTGGTCAGATGAAAAACAGAAGCTGGGAGAGTGCTCAAGGCAAATGATTACCACCACCACCCCCCAAGCATTCACCTGGACCTCTGCTAGAGTCAGGACACAGTGCTAGATAAACCCCAGCCATGGACATTATGCCCTAATCCAAGTATGGCACAACAGATCTGGTGCGGCTCAGTGAGATTAGCTAGAACTCACCCATCTAAAAAAATCCTAACCTGGACAAAGTAGACATCACTTTACCAGTTGAGAGTGCTGAGGAGCTTCCACAAGTTGGTGCTGTCCAAAAAGTTTCCTTTCCAACGGTATTTCATCTTGGAATATTAGTTGACCAAGGTTTGCGGACTGAAGTACAGTCAGGGAGGAGCAATAAAGCCAAAAACTTCCCTGTCCATCCTTCCCTCTCACTGGGCACCGGCAGCAATTCCACTGCTCAGATGGCTGAAAACAATGCATCTCCCTGGAGCGGGATTTTACACATACACACTATCAATGCAAGTTGAACGCAACCCCCTCTTCCAGACCACTTATAATCCCTTCAGACCCAGGAATATCATGCTCCATGACTAAAGACTGGTCTTGATGAACACAGACTGATCAGGTATCAGAGGAAGCTCAGTAACATCATCAGTGAGAGCCAGAGTACACAGATTCAGCTGCTCCAAAGAAAAGAGAACAACAGACCAGCATTCTTGAGTGGAACACCCCCTAAAAAAATAAGCGAAGGAAAGAAGCTGACCCTTGAAAGCCTTGCAGACAGAAATTATTGCTAAAAACTGAGGGAATGTGCATTATTGGAATGTGCAAAATTTATTATTTAGTGTAGAGGTGAAGGACTCTGGAATCCACCCAGAAGAGGGGTTACAAGCAGATGAGCTACACCAGAAGCTTAAAGTGGGGCTTTGTATCTTATTAAACATTATAGAAACCCACAGAAAACAACCTCAGGTTGTTCTGTGAGCAGTAAAGCTTACTGAAGTTCCTTTGGGTAAGAAAACTCTAGCAGAAAACACAGCCTGAATTTAACTGGAAAGTAGCCAAAATGGAAAAGTAAATAAAATAATCAAGTGTCACAGTCCCACTTAAATCACCAGGGGTATGAAAATACTTGTTTTGTAGAAGCACTGTTGTACATGTTGGTCTAGGCTTTCAGAGTTATTTACGCCAACCCCTTCTTATATGCAATCAAGTAATAATTAAGTCTCAGTGCTCTGCGCACAATGTAAGTGCCTCACAATTTTCTGTGAGCATAATTAAAATTATTTATAGACAAGAATGACAGCTGTGGATATGAATGCAATGCTTCAGTATTAAGTTTAATATCAGCAGGCAGGAGGGTAATTAGTTAATGGGCACGCAGAGTTTTTTGTTTTGTTTTAAAGGGCAAAAGCATTAATTATTTCTATTTGAAATTGCTTTAATACGTATTCCTCCCTGAGTAAATCTGAAGATTTTTTTCAGCTTAGGTACTGTTTTATGTAATCGAAATTCAGGCTTAAAGTTAGCTGTCACCCAGGGAATTGGTAATAACTATTATCCTACAGTTTTTAACTTGAGAAGTAAATCGCTTACTCCTGAGGAGTAACTCAGAGGCACTAGTGATGCTGAAGTTATCTGCAAAGACTCAGGTTTGCCTAGCTCAGTCTTCTCCTATGCAGATCTTTAAGGTGCTTCTGACCATCCTATGAGCGTTCATTCACACTGTTTCACACACGCTACAGGGCTTTCGTTCACAGCAATTTACAGGATTGACCAAGTTCAGAGGAAGGTTACTCCAAAAAAAGCTTCATGTATGGACAGAAAAACAGAGTAGTAAAGCTTCAACCAGGTCATGAAGTGACAATAAGGAAGTTATACACTTTCCAATTTTAGCACTATGATGTCTTTATATTTCATGCAGGCAATATAAGCTTGACAGGATCCATGCCTTGTTTCGGAAGCTTTCATAAAAGCCATACAAAAAAAAAAAAAAAAAAAAACTGTGGTGACAGTACAGGGCCAGCAGGAATAGACAGCAGTCATTCTAGATAGGCACTAACAGGAAACCCTCCCATGAGTATTGATGCTGCGCCTCTTCAGGCAAGAGCAGGACTGCTGACATTATGATCTTGGAGTAACTCTAAATATCATTATGTCTAGCTTGTTTCCTGGTGTCCCCAGTGAGCAGCAGTCAGGTAAACAGTCCTTTATGCAGCAGCAAAGCTGTGCCTGTCACCCCACAGCATCTCATTGCTCTATGCACATACAAAGCCTCTGAGTTGTAATTTTTCCACACATTAGGATTGAGCCCACCAAGTAAGAGCTCTGATGTTGCAAAGATCATGAGCAGCAGAAACTGGTGTTCAAAAACTGAGATCCCAAGGACAGAACCCCACTCCCCTGCTCTTTGCCTAGGTTCACTGTTAGCACAAGGCAATTCTTAAAAATGAGCCTCTAAAACACACCACCCCCACCAAGCCATGAGCTTTATTTGAAAACAGCCCAGGTTATTGCTGAGATCCACTCTACCCCATCTTTCTTTATTTTTTAAAGACAAAGTTGATGCTGATGTCCAGACCCACAGCCAAATCTGGAGCACAAAACTGCACCATTTCAGCATTCAGTGGTAGAAGGCACCAAAGTAATACCCATCAGCTGCCAGAGGAAATCATTTCCATCAGCAGAGCAGAGTTGTTCAAGACAAGCTCTTACATCTATCATCCACATTTTGCATCAATGCCTGTCTTATACGTATATACCAACTGAAGGTTTCATCTTCTGCTTCAGCTATTGAGCATTTCCTATGTTACTCCCCATGTAAGCATCTAGTAAGTTGTATAACAGATACTGATTCATACTTGCTAAAGACTTCATCATCATTTAATTGTGTGTACTAATTAAAATACAGTATGCCGATAGAGGTGACAGTGTAAACAGTAGATTGAAAGCTTCTAAGCAATTCATCACATTGCTAAAATATGCAGACATGTTTCTCAACACCAGAGCATCTTTTCTAATTTACAAGTGAATTAAGCATTGCTGTATGTCTGTGACTCTATGATAATTGCAAGACACTTTTCTTGGATTCTTGTGTTTTCAGTTTGCAATTGCTGCAATAAGTTTAATGGCAGCTGTAATTCTTTGTGCCTCCCCAGACATCCCTAAGGGGCAGGCCACAAGGCCAGTTTCTCAGAAGGCAAACCATTACAGTGCTTGCAGGCTATAAAGATCAAAATGTAGAATAAATGTGAAATAGAATGTGATTAAGAACTCTTTCACCAAGAACCATTTCCTTCAGGATGTTATTCAGAAAGGCTGAGTGTTTCGATGAAAGCCAGTGAAAACCCATCTCTTGGCCAGGCAGCAAGGGCTACCTCACAATGATTACTTCCTTTAAAAATAAGAACCCCCTCTAATTATCAGCTCATTGTAGATTAGACTGAAGAACAGCATTGTTCTAGGTTGCTTAATTCTCAATCACATTTAGTTCACCACAGACAGGTACATGAGCTCCCATGAGGTGGGTTAGAATAAGGAAAGAATCTTTTTATAACATTCAATTGGCCAATTTTTCATACTAAAGGCAGGAAAGCTTACCCCAACAATAGCTAAATGAACGTGTGTGTGAATTTTTTTGTTTGTTTGCTTTAAGTTCTACCTGTAGGATCCTAATATTCTTTGGCAGCTGTTTTCCAGTCTCTTGAAAGGAAAGTGTGGGAAAATAATTTGTGATACTTATGACATTGTCATTAGAAAACAGCAGAAGCAAGAATGCAAGTTCTGGATACTGAGCAGTTGCACATCTGTGGCAAACCCATGTAACTAGGACCAAAGCGTAGCCACCATTGAGGTTGAGAAAAATGAACAGGTTCATCAGAAGCCAGCCAATGTGAGAAACATTTAACTCAGCAGAACTCTAATAGTCCAGATGATTCATAAATGGTCACCTCACCAGATCATCTTCCACTTAGTACTTAATTTTGGACTCGTTTTTCCATGCCTGCACAGCCACGTTAACACTTCCTCCAGCCTCAAGTTCTTTGATTCCTTTAAAGTAGTACATAGCTCCCTTAAACACACAGTAGAGCTCTGTTGCATGTTAAAGCACATGTCCCAGGGTTCTGCATCATAGCATTTGAACCACTACAGACCATGTGTTTACCAACGAAAGAGACTAAGAGATGAACAAACAAGAACTACTTCTGAAATCAAGACAAACAAATCAGAAGACAAGAGGGGGAGGTCAGAAATGGAGCCTGCTACAGCGGAATACAACAGAATTATACATCAAACACCCCATCAGCACAGTCAGGGCACAAACATTACTGCCAATACCACCATACTGCCTCCCAGATGTAATCACACCCCCCTGAAGCGTACTTGAGCACAAATATATTCTGCTTCTCCTCAAAACAAAATCGACTCCAAACTTTAAGTGTCCCAGAGATACACAAATGTGAAACCCAGACTCGGGGTTTGAGGTTACACAAGAATAACGCCAGATAATCCAGAAAAAATAGATAGCTTGAGGACCCCAAATCATTGGACAAAAGCATAATAGGTGTATGCAATTTAAAGATGAAAAAAATCTTATGAAACACATTAAACTTTCCTACAGCTTATTCTCACCTTTCTTCACTCCAAATTTCACATCGGATCAGGAGGCAAGGGGAGAACACTCTTGAAAGTCACTCCAAGGTCTCCAGCTGTAAGGGTATGCATCCTTAATACAGGACCTTTCCATACAGGTGAGGGCTTGCATAAGTTCATCTGTACAAGAACTAAGCTTGTGAGTAGGAATCGCTTTTGCTTTCTGCCCACAGACACTTTGGGGACACTGTTGGACCTACCAGTCACAAGAAACTCATGAAGTGGCTGTCACTGTGGCCTCACATCATCAGGGCCCCAGTAAAAAAACTTCTCTTCCTTGTTGTGAAGCAACCTGAAGAGCTTGAGATGGCAGAAGCTACATAGCATACACTATTAATTACATCTAGTTTTCTATCAGGAAGATCAGTAATTTATTAGGAGACATACACAAGGCAAGAAATTTAGATCAAGCCTCCTGCAGATCAGGAAAAAAAAAAAAAAAAGTGACTTTTATTAACATGTACACACCCTATGATTCTAAATGAAGGATTTTTAGCCTGGTATAGTTTAGGTAATGAATGAGAACCAAACAGAGCTCTCACTGCTGGAGTCTCTTCAAAGTGAAGCCATATTTTACTGAAGAAATCTGGGTAGAAACACAGAAAAGTCTGAGACAACATTAAACAAATCCTTGCCAGAGGGAGATAAACTAAAATATTTTTAAAGGAATATTCAATTAAGCACATGTTCAGAAGTCACACCTGACATGAGTGGAAGAGTTCTGTTGTGTGTTGTTTTTTTCCATGCAGTAGAATTGCTCATTTTCAGACAGGGCGAAACAGATTTCCTTTAGCAAGTTAAAATCAACCCTTTCAGAATAAAAGACAATGTTTAATGTAATAGCATGAGATTTAAAGAGTACTTTCCCACATAATAAACAACAGGATACCCAAGCTTGCCGTGTTTCATTTATAGATAAAATTATGCTGTTAACTCACTACTTTCTACTCATTTTAACCACCTGTAGTTCACAACTACATCCCTACAAAATACTCACAAAAGTTAGCTATTCCCTGCATGAGACTTACAGCACATCTGCACATAACAGATATTTCACAACAAAACACAAACAACCAAATAAACAGGTATTGCAAGATAGCCTTGATAAACCAGTAGCAAGAGGTGCCAACGCATGCTGTGCAAAAAGAGGGGAGAGCTCCAGGTGTGCTTCTCCACAGCTGGACAGCAAGAGGTCTGGGAAGACTTTTCTCTCCCAGCAGCTCTGCAAGCTGCTTCTTGTCAATACCTAAATACCTGCCAACCTTTGCATTCAAAACCAAAAGCCATATTCACACTCATCCACCTCATACAACACCCTTGTTCATAAGCATTGCTGACTATTGCCCTATTTGCTGGCTGAATAACATCTTCAACCAAGCACAAAATTACTCACACAGCAGTGCTTGTTAGAAACAAACCAAAAAACACATTATTCAAGCTGAGCTCTCCCATTCAGTCAGCCTACCTCTCCAACACCTCATTTTTCCTATTTAGCCTAGCACAGCATTTCCCTGAGAACAGACATAAGGCTGACATTTTATGTGATTAACTGATTTACTTATTTTCAAGGCCACTCCTAGATGAAAGCACAGCCCCACCACACACGCAGAGCCTTATTTCCCCATTGCATTGTCCTTTGGGGAAGGCGTGCTCCCCACTGGGTAAGTCCCTCCATTTATCACAGCCTGCAGAGAGCCCTGTTACAGGGCTTGGCTGTATGCTGCAGCACCCTTCCAACGGCTCTGCAGGTTACAGAGAAGTGCGAGCGCGTAATAAATTATGCCCAATGTTCAACATATCTCCTTTCCTCTATTAATCACCTGAATAGTCAACACACACGAGTTTTTGAAAGATGTCTGTATTATATTTCTCTGAAGTACAACCTGAACACAAGTTCTGGTTCCTGATATTACATAGTTAATCAAAATCCTCAGGCTACTGCTATGACTAGCTTGTTGATAAAATAAAGGTTTTATTTACTTACAAATTAATGATTGATGAATCCACCAACAAGAAAAAAATGTTATTTAGCATACAGGAGAAAAATTGTGTATTTTGTGCTGTTCTCTCTTTCACACAACAAACATCCTATCACTAATTAAGTTGCACTCATTGGGCTCTACCTTCACTTTTTGACAAGTAGTTTATTACATCCTCTGTTAGCCAGGACCTACAGAGCTTGGCCTAGTCCATGTCACAGCCACCACTTTGAAATTACATCTGTCTGCCAAGTTCAGCAGCCAGCATAGAACAGCTCAGTCTGCAGCTCAGAGTTCATCCTGCACCTTGCACCATTTTATCCCTTCCAAACAAAGGTCTAAAATCACAGCTGAAGTGTGAATTTAGCAATAAAAACAAGCAACACTGAAGATAGGAGCAAGGCTTGCATCCCTGATTATCAGTACTTCTGCAGCTCTCATCATAGTCCCCAGGTAAAACATGTATTTAGCACAGACTCTGTAACAGTTTATTTTCCTTCCTTAGAAAATAAAAGGATGAAGGACAACTAGAGCACCTTATGACATTCTCAACCCAGGTTTTGTAGATAGTTTGATTCCATGTCTTCACTAAACAACATATCTGAAAGAAAGCTCCCTTCCGGGGCACTGATGTACCACCCTAATGTGAGCATCTGAAAGAGCTAAACTTGAATACTCATATATATTTCTTTGAGTAACACCCACAGCCTCTTACAGATGGGTACTTTGCTGAGGTTCAGCACTACATCAATGAGCCTTGGTATGTCTTACTGGGGTAAAGCTTCTCCAGAAGAAAAGCTAGGACTCCCCCAAGTCACTGGCAGTTTCATTCCCTATTCTGGAACAACACAGAGAGGCATGCAGTAACTCCACAGGAATATGATTACATTTTACATAGATTATGAAGAGCACCTGGAGATAAGTAGGTTTTAGTTGCAGCATCTTTGCTACATTAAGAAATAAGCAAAAAACCTCAATGCTTGAAAGCTTTTATGCATCTACATTTCAGGCCTGGTACAGCTCTGTAATAGGCACCAAAATTTCTTGTGAGAGAATTAGCCCAGCACACGCAGCCCAAAGAAAGCAGGGCTCCAAACAGAGCAACACAGCCTACAAGTTAGGTCAGCTTCTGGAGAAAACGTTATTGTAATCAGGGAAGAAACAAACCAGACCTGTATTTAACAAGGTAGGAAACATGCATATATGGAACCTTACACATTAATCTTTTGATACTAGGTAAAGAGATTCCCATACTAATCTTTTCAGGGGACTTCAGCAGCAAAATTTAGTTTCTAATTTCCCTCTGGACTAAACATGACCCACCCCCAGCTCTCCACCATCACCTAGCTAAGGCACAATACTTGCACCTCAGGAATTCAATACTTCATAACTGTAACTTACACGCATCTTCAAGAAGCCTGTAGCTACAAAAACCCTTCAGACTTATAACGCTTTCAGGTAAATTCCATCCACATCACAGTTTTACTTTCACCCCACCAAGACCCTATAAAGCACTTACATTTAACCAGACCTCATCCACAGAGCATGTTCTTCTCCAACAGCCCATAGGAAAAATCTTCCACGGTCCAAAAAGAGCTTTTGCTTCTTCCTTCAGATTTTATCCTTTGTGGTGTACTGGCTTGTTAAGCCAGGAACTTCGCTTCACCTGGAGCATGTGTGTGTGTGTGTATATGTCATTTTGCAGGTGAGAACAATGAACTAATCTGAGTCCAAGGCACACCAACAGTGGGAAGTGCATAATGTAATATTGATAAAGCATGAGTGGTTTTTACAGAAGAAATATTTTATGTGTCCTTGTAAGTCTGCTAAAGACAACACAAGCATTTCCACAGATTTTCCTGTGCTTCAGACCTAAATAAACCATAAGGATAGCTGCTCTTTTAATTTACCTATCCTGAAGTTATAAACTCATTTGGAAATGATTCCGTTTCTCTAGGACCCTGTATCCATGAACACATGCCCCCACTTGCTTTCAGTTGGATCTCAGATTAAACCTCAAGTCTCCCCAACTGTGAGAGTGATGGCATGTTTTTTTCTTGGTATCCACCAAAATATTTTCTTTATATATGCTTTCTTTCTATATAGTAAAAAATATTTCAAGCATTTTAATAACATCAGACAATTTGGTTTTGCTTAGGATCAATCTCCATGTTTTACATGCAGAACTTTTCATTGAAAACAAACACTTAGACTCTCAAAATGTTGTTACCAATCTTTTCTCACCTGGGTTCTACCCATCAACTCTCTTTTTCAGTTAACTTCCCCTTGAAGTTTTCCCTGTGCTTACAGAGAAATGTTATTTAACCTCTCTCTTTCTGCTTCATGCATTTTGTCCTTGTGATTACCTAAGAGAGCAGTTAAATATTTCATCTTTGTCTCACAGTCAGAATTAATTGTTTTATGTTCCACTCAGAATATTTTCTTTGATTAATTAAAACACACATGCAGGAAGTTATACAGTAATTTTATTGCTGTTTTCTACTAAATAGCATTTTGTGTTCTGGATATTATCTGGCAAATGTGAAGTTCACTTAAGAACTACAAAACAAAATTAAAAATTAATATAAACTGGTTAATATTGTAGCAAAACTAATATCAATGCCATCAGTTATAAGAATAGTCATGACACACTATGCATTACTTAAGAAAAGTGGCTGGTTTTGGTCTGTTATTACTGCTGCAGAATTTAAATACAGCATTGCTTTGATGACATGATAGAAATGTATCAGGTTGCTTACACACTGCCTGAGCTGATGTAGATAATTTAACATTCAACAGAGAAACTTAAATGCACAGCAGGCCCTTGTGCATTGTTATTCCAGGTGCAGCAGATCAAACCATAAATAACAGACCTCAGCGTACCTGAGCTTTGCAGCATCTGAAATACAGCTGAAGACTCAAATCCTTCATGTTGAGGCCACTTCTAGGAAAAACTTATTAAGAAGCAGAAGATATATTTCACACATTGGTGATAATGATCACTTTAGCCAGTATTGGCAAACAAATGTCTTTGTCCTGTTGGATGTAGACAGGACTGACATTCGTCACCTTTAATGGGACTTCTGCAGCGCCCTCAGCTGTAAATGCCACAGCTATCAGCAAGCATTTTAGGTGCAACAGCGTAACAAAACCAAATCTCTGTGCATGTGCATCCTTTCCCATATTTCATGCCTCGGGAAAGGACTAGTTTTAAGGAGTGTATAATTCATCCTGGTTTTGCTCTCCCAAGGTCTGCATGGAATCACATCTGCTACTGTGGCTTCACAGATCTGCTTTCTGGATCCAGCATGCTGAATCCAGAGCTGTTCATTCTGGTCACTGCCAGTATTTTTGTATGCCTTGAAACTCATGTCTGGATAAGGAAATCAAGAATTTTTACCATATAGCTTATCACAGAGCCTGGTTTTGGCTGTAGAGTCCATACATCTTTCAAACGACAAGGCTGATCCCCAGAAAGGAGGCAAAAGCAACAATTAAGCCAAAATTAGTATGAGCCAGATGTCCAGATACTAACAGGTCATATCAAGCAAACTGAGACCATATGCATGGACACCCAGCTAATTGATTCCCAATATTCTGAATAAGCGTATGTTAAACTCACTGCACTTGGAGTTTCATGCCTGAATTGCAACAGTTAAGGTCTTTTTTGTTTGTTTAATTCTTTAGTGGCACTTGCCACAGGTGTAGTTAAAACAACAGCAGGATCAATTTGATGTTTTAATGGGGAAATCTTCAGTCACCATCCTGTCCACATTATTTTTCTATATAGTACCTGAAACAATTTCTTTTTTATTTCCCCAGTAAAGTGCAAAATTCTTTTCAAAAGTAATTAGCACGTTGTGCAGCAAGTAGGAATTAATACAGCATTAAACATCACAAAAAAATGAGCAGTCCACAAAAGAATGGATTTTGAAACAAATCATCTAAATCTTCATAAGAACTTGAGCCCAAAGAGTCAGGAAACTGTGACAGAGATTCAATGTGAGCTCCCACTAAGGTATTAAGTCACATTTAGGAATCTACTGTAATCAAATTAAAAGCAAAGATTACCTTTCTCTGCCATGAAATGATAATAAATAGCCTGTAGAGACAAAGATACACAGCCTAACTCTCCTGTACCTGTAACTTTCCCCTTCTGAGAGAGAGAGAGAGCTCAGAGGAACTCCCGACAGCTGCAAACAGGAGACAGGCAAACTTGCATTTCTCCACCTAACACAGGAATCATCAGCTGGGTTTGAAGAGATGAATTCCAACATCTCAGGAAAGCTGCACAAGCAACTGGCTGGTGCTGAACAAGCAGAAATACTGTCAGAAGTGTTTCACCATTAATTATGCTACAGATGAGAAAGCTACATGTTTGATGTTCGGTTTTTGACTAACAATGAGATGAAGTTTTAGTGTGGGGGAAAAAGGAAGGAGGGAAGGATAGATTTCCCTTCCTCTTATTCTGCCTAGTTATTTCATTTTGTCCCTGTTTCTAGAAACATCATCATTTTGTTGTGCAAATGTCACTTTTTAATTAGCTTGCTGTTCCTGTGAAACACTGGAGTAAAATGCTTATTTGACTATTTCCTTCTCATCCCTTTAAACTTAAAATAGTTCAGAAACTTCCTGTTCTTTCCAGATACTACAGATATCTTTAAATAGCTTAAAGATCATCTGTTTCCACCCCCCTGCCATGGGCAGGGACACCTCCCACCAGACCAAGTTGCTCAAAGCCCCATCCAGCCTGGCCTTGAACATTTCCATGGATGGGGCATCCACAGCTTCTTTGGGCAGCCTGTGCCAGTGCCTCACCACCCTCTGAGTGAAGAGTTCCTTCCTTTTATCTAATCTAAATCTACCCTCTTTCAGTTTGAAGCCATTGTCCCTTGTCCTATCACTACAATCCCTTGTAAAAAGTCCCTCCCCAGCTTTCCCATAGCCCCCTTTAGGTACTGGAAGGCTGCTATAAAGATTCCCTGGAGGCTTCCCTTCTCAAGGCTGAACAACCCCAACTCCCTCAGCCTGTCTTCTCAGGAGAGGTGCTCCAGCTCTTTGACCATCTTTGTGGCCCTCCTCTGGACTCGTTCTAATACTTCCATGTCCTTCTTGTGCTGGAGGCCCCAGAGCTGAATGCAGGGCTCCAGGTGGGATCTCATGAGAGCAGAGCAGATAGGGAGAATCACCTCCCTCACCCTGCTGGCCACGCTGCTTTTGATGCAGCCCAGGTATGGTTGGCTTTCTGAGCTGCAAGTGCACATTGCCAGCTCATGATGAGTTTCTCCTCATCATCTAACATCCCCAAGAACTTCTCCTCAGGGCTGCTCTCAATCCACCCAGCCAATATTTGTGCTTGGGATTGTCCCCGCCAATGTGCAGGTCCTTGCACTTGGCTTTGTTGAACTTCAGGATGTTCGCACTGGCCCAACTCTCAAGCCTGTCAGGGTCCCTTTGGATGGCATCTCTTTTCTCCAGCGTGTCGACCACACCACACTGCTTTGTGACATTGGCAGACTTCCTAAGGATGCACTCAATCTCACTGTCCATGTCACCAGCAAAGATGTTAGACAGCACCAGTTCCAGTACTGCCCCCTGAGGAATGCCACTTGTCACTGGTCTCAGCTTGTACAACTGTGTTGATCACAATTCTTTGAGCATGACCATCCAGACAATTCCTTACCCACTGAGTGCTCCATGCAACAAATCCATGTCTCTCCAGCTTCAAGTCAAGGAAAGAAAGACAGGTCTAGAGGTACAAAATATTCCTGTGGGTCCATCAAGCACACAAACTACCTACAGAGCAGGTCCAGGTCCATTCAGGTTCAGGAGACAGGAACCTCTACAGACAGGGACTGACAGCCCTGGGCTGATCTGAAATGTGCCTCCTGGGCCATGGACAGGGGTGCAGAAGGTCCCAGGGGAGGCTGGGCAGGAACTCTACGGGCCATTAGTGCCCTCAGGGCCCTGACTGTATGACCAGTCCCTTCTTTTAAAAGGTGATATTTGTAAACATCATTGCCAATATAAAGGTCAGCAACAAATTACCTTCAATTTTATGATCTCAGTAGCTTCTAGAAACTCCCCTCAAATACTCACTGGGCTGATTTTTATTTTTTTATTTTTTTCACATTTTATTTTTTCATATATATTGGTAGACAATTACCTTCAGTACCAGAGTACCAGATTAGAGAATCCACCTAATGGCTCACAGAAGTAGGGACTCTTCATCTCTCATCATTAGCACTCAGTTAGTTCACCAGCTGACTGAATTATTGCTCATAAGTACTTTTGGATTGATTAACTCTTGCAGGATATTTTGAACTGCTTGAATAAATGTACATTAATTTGGCGATCTTAAATTTTAAGACATCACATTGTTGGGCACTTAAAGAAATTATTTATTCTATCATCTTTTATATTCTTTGCATCATTTACATGTATACTTCTGATGCCTAGCTGGACTGAAAAGCCTATTCCAAAGTATCGCTGTCCCATTAGACAGACAATTAAAGCACAATTAGATCACTGACACCTCTAAAGTTTTCTCTCAGAACTGGATGGTCAATCCAAATTATGCTAATTTTTGTTTCCCTGCTTTACATTAGTTTTCAAACAAAACTTATTTCTTCACTATTCACTATTTTAAAAATTCCTATTTAGAGCCTGACATTGATAGCATGATCCATCCAAGGTCTGTTGTATTTTTTTTTTTTTCTGATCTTCTTAATAACAAGCTGGATTTACTAGAAGTAACAAATAGAAACAATTCTATTTTTAAACCTCAAATGACAGGAAACCAACATGAAATCTGCCAGAATATAGTAGTAATATAAGCCTTTTTGAAGAATGAGTTCAAAATACATCTTTCAGACCTGGTACAAAACTGAATGCATTTCAACCTGGAGATGAAAGCCCATGATTTTTGACAGAAGTTTTCCCAAGATTTTGCCATTTCCATCATGCCACAATGAGTGATTCTGAACATCTCACTTCTTTTTGCAGCAGCCACGAGCAGTGGAAACCAACAAGACACAATCTGTTCAGTCACATCTTCAAAGCACACATCATAAATGAATATGCAGTACTGCCTCTACACGTGGGACAAGTTGAAATATTTAGTATTAGCCAGCATGGAGGGTATTCAAGCATATTTCACAAAAGCTACAACAAAACTGCAACACAGAACCCATATATTCCCGGTCTCAATTCTCATCCCAAAGTTTACATGAAATGTGCCTTTAATAATTGCCCCACTGCATCCTGAACAATTGCCGGCTAATGTCACCAGCTGGTACTAGGTCTCACAGACCAAGGTACTAAAAAAAGCAACATTTTTTGCTATGTGTAGACACTGTCTGCAGTGCAGACAAGGTGGTCCTGGGGCGAATAAGGTCTCTGAATATTGCCAAAGTTAAAAATGGAAGGTATGATCCTTGGACAAATTTACCCAGCATGCAGTCAAAAGGATGTCTGAAATTTAAGGCATATAACCCACAGCAGACAATGGGTGGGAAACATGCCATTGAAAGATAATTGTGTAACAAATTAACTGAAGACTTCATTAACATATGAAATTGAAGACTTACAAGTTCCAGTGACTGCAGTGGCTCAGCAGTTATGAAAGCAAACATTTCATATATGTAAAGAAGGGATGAATCTTCCTTCTTGCCAGCTGCTGGTATTCTCAAATCCCAGGAGGTCTTGCCAGTGCTCTCTTGCGGTCTGTGATAAACTTCAGCAGTTTAAATATTAGTCAAGTGGGATGTTCAAAGCCACATAAGGGACTTGCAGGCCCCAAATTCATTAATTTTAGAAGGAACTGAGTGCTCCAAAACCTTTGGGAATATCAAGCATTTTACCTTCATTTCCATGCCTAAGATTTCTTTTCAAGGAAAGCTTTTGGTGACAACTACTAGTGGGAAAGCACTGATTTACAGCTGTTGCTGGAGAGAACTGATCACTACAAGCAATGGCCACATGAATTTTCTTTGTGCTTTCTAGTTACTCATGGGTGCTGTTTGTAGAGGTGATTTTTTCTAAGATCTCTGGGTTCTCTGTTGCAGGTGACAGCTGTAAGGAGGGGCGATGAAGGATATGTGCTGTGAGAAGCTATGGGATAAAAGTTTTAAAGCACTTGCCTATGACAAGCAGAAGGATTCCATCGCTGAGGGTTACTGACTCTCTAACATAGCAGTTTATCACTTTTGGCCATTCTCTCTCTGCTTACTTCCCCCAGAAGTGCTGTCATAAATGAAGCAGATGACAGCACAAGCTCACACAAACATTTTTGTTACTGACGGACCAAGACACCACTGTCTTCAGATGTTTACCCTAATGATTCAAAAAGCAGGGGTGTTCAAACCTCAGATTTTATTTCAACATTTCCTGAAGATGGGGATTAGCCAAGTCAGCCACATTTGCCATTGAGCCACAGGGTTAGTCATAAGAGATGTTGCAGGAATTCACTAGGACCATTTTGCTTTTTCATCCCCATTACAGAAGCAGAGTGTAGTTCCTACATAATGTAGGTATTTCCAAAGTGCTCTCAGGTCTGGCACACTGAAGAGGTTCATGGGGTGGCTTCTTCATCGCATCTGTGCATGGGTCTGCAGCCCATTGCTTTGCTCAGCAGTGCCATGCCTCCCCTCCAACCTTCCTTCACCAGGTAATCATACCTCAGGGACAGAGAACCTCATTGCAGCCAGCCATCACAAGAGCCTTTCTGGAGGACCCAGCCTTCACATAATTCATTTAGGTGCTTTTTAATATTCTACACCAGAGCAAACTTCAGATATGGTATGAGACATTTATTGACCTTGGCAGAGAGGTATTATAAAGTCCCCATGGCAGTAACCTCATGTCCTGCCCTGTTCCTCGTCCAGATGACAAGAAATCTGCTCACACATCTTTTCTCTCTTGGGATCATTTCAGATGGTGCTTTCAGATGACTCCCTACACAAGCAATATTGCAAGAAAAAAAAAAAAAAATCCCTCTCTTTATGAATCTCCTTAACAGGAATTTATTACAGAACAAATGGTAATAAGAAAACTGTATTTCTGTCTCACAAGCTCCCTTTCAAGAAGAAGGATTTGAGGTACCTACAGTGCCCTGGACCATCTGTAGAGTTCCCTACATGGGCAACTGCAACCTTTGAACACATCAGTTGTGCCCTTTGACAGCACTGTGGCCTGACACCAGGCAGAGTCTGACCCAGTGACTCTGGCTCACAGTCTGTTACTGTGAAGCAGTGCAGGGTGTTCTGCAGTCTGTTAGACTGATGAAACACATCAGGTGTTTCTGAGGGAAAGCTAGAGGGGAATAAAATGGTAAGAGAACAACATATTTCTGAATTTAAACTTTGATTTTTGAAAGCAGTCCTAATTCCTTCCTAAATCCGGTAGTAAGTAATAGTGTTGCTTTATGAAATCAAAAGTTTTACAATGCAATATCACTCAGGTTTAAAATGCCACAATACAGCCTGATGACAGAGGATTAGGAGAGACTGTTTGTTCCTGCACACACAAAACATGCAGGGAACAACCATGCTGCCCAAATCTCATCAGTAAGCAAGAGCTGATTCCTATAAGGCCTCCTTCATCTGAGTGAGTCTCACTTCTCATCATTACTTAAATCCTACTCTATTACAGAAATAAAGGATAGTATTGGCATTTGCTTAGAAATATTCCGGAAGCAATATGGGACTGTGAGTGATCCTGTGCCCCATACACTCAGAGGCACCCTGTGAGAAGATCTGACTATCAGAGACCATAAACTTCACCTTACCTGTACAGACTACCAAACACACTTTTCCATGCTAAATATCTCTTTCACATACACTGACAGGCACCCCAAGTGTCTAATCCAAAGGAGCAGCTGCAGAGCAGGAATAAGAATCTAAGGGCAGTTAAAAGAGAACAGGGGATACAGTGGTAAAATGGGTAAAATATCTAGTTGGGTATGGAAAGGGCAATAGAGCACTCCTGCATACATCCTTATGAAAGGAGGGCAATAGTCTTGTTAACAAGAATCAGGAACCCCTTGCAGAATGGTCAGAGGAAATGCATGTCAGTTTGAGAGATAAATGATTCAAAGAAATACTAAAGAGCCTTTGAAATTTGTTGCCACACGGTGTCATTTGGTGCCACAGCACTGAGCAATACAGAAGACTATACAACAAAAGCCATCCGGCATTTCAGCCTGTGTTCTCAGCCATGAAGAGGAAAAAAACTTGGAAATGAACTGGTGTCTTAGTACATGGTCCTGGCAGCTGTCTGAGGCAGGGTGACACAGACCAGATTTTCCTCCATCAGGAGAAATCCTTCATTTCTGTAATTCACAAAAACTAGAGAGTCCTGCTAAGAGCTGTGTTTACTAACCTGACAATACAATGGAAAACTCCCTTTGCTTCAGTTCTTCTGAGAAAAAAAAAAAAAAAAAAAAAAAAAAAAAAAGAAAAAAAAAAATCCTGGGTTCTTGCCCTTCTTCTGTATTCCTTCACACACTTTGGAGAGAGACTTTGCAGAATTAAAATCCTCCCCAAGAAGATTTTGTAGGAGAAAAGTAGCATACCTTAAAGATCCCTGCCAGCTAGCTGATGTCATTCAAAATCCTTCAGGAAATATTTAAAACAAGCACACTAAATAGATTGAAGTAAGAGAAATGTGAATTATATGAGTATACAGGCACTCAACAACATTCCAAGAGCCCTAAGGCTCCCAATGAGAAACGAAGAATCAATTTCTAAAGCAGCAAAAAACAGCAAGCTTTATCTTTAATCTGTGATAAGCAGAAATAAAGCTATGAAGAAACTGTGATAACAGATTTATAATTTGCTCTATAATAAATGTACTCTTAAATGTGTTTTAAAAACATATTTAGTAAGGTTTTGTGGTGGAGATTCAGCTGAGTTAATACAAGAGCTGGAGCACAGCCTAACACACTCTTATGAATTCATAAAATACTTTAAAGGATTGCATGAGCAAGACCCTAGGAAACTAATTTGAAATCTGAAGCACGCTATTTTGTAGTTCATTTATAAAATCAGAACATCAGGGGTTTGTAATGACAGTGCTGACACATCATTAACTATAGGGGGAGCTGGTAATTTTAAAATGAAAAAGGAGAAAAAATATGAAGAGAAAAACGTGGTGGGTACTCTAAGTATATATGTTTTCTGTTATTTTACCTGGAAGCAGAACTCTTACTTCAGACAAAGACAAATAGTTGAAAGCACTGCTGAAATCCTACCTCATGTCACTGAAAAGTAATGGTACTTTTCAAAAACTCTTCCAGATGAGGACTAAGTTATAAACCAACTGAGCTGCTCCCAGCACTGGGATTTGCCATGAGTGCCATTTGTTTTTTTTTTTTTTTTTTTTGCAATGTACAGACATAAACTTTCCTCTCCTGACAAGGAAAGGCAAAAGCAAAAAATCCTTGTGGAATATGTAATTGGGATTTATTTGATGTTAATTATATAGTCTTGCTAAAAAACAACAAACAAACAAACAAAAATACAACAATAAAAAATTACTTTGCCAAGGCATACAACTAAGAGGATGAACACAGAGAAATCTACATAATTAACTTCATTTTCATGTATCTAATCAATTACCACTAGTTTTCTTGCATGTGTATTTTGTATAGGGAAACAACTACGAAATACATTGTAAATATGTAGATACGCAATTAATATGTATTACAATGCGATACATTTCATTGTAAATGAAATACATTACAGAGTGTCATTCATCTTATTTCACAGAACCAATTACTGATTGGGTCATCAAGCCAAAAACACAGACAATTCATTGAATTGGGACCATTCAAAATAAATTCACTTTCACCTCCTTCTTCCTCCATCAATTTGCATGAGTTAGTAACAGATTCATTTCAGTCATGCTATAACTGATTGCTATAATTTTGTGTATTTTACCTATGTATATTAAGAGGTAGCACGGGGAGTCTCAGGATTAACAGATCTATGCTTTGAATTACCTTTCTTTTTCATGCAAAATCCATGCAATTCTTTACAAGGGCTCTTCAGAAGAAGTTCTGCAAGAAAACAAAAGCCAGTAAATTTACAGTAGATTAAAACTCAGCAGTAGTGAAATCCTATATGATGAAGAAAGGAATTAAAAAAAAAAAAAAAAAAAAAAAAAAAAAAAGAATTCCACTTTACATTTTCAAAAAAAGAGAAAAATCATGACCTTACAATGATCTTAATTCTTCCAACACAAACCATAATGTCTCAAAGGCTGTTCATGTCTCTTTATTTGTTTAAGTAGACAACTAAAAAAGTACAGTTTTATGAAGTTTGTTCTCCAGTTCTCAACAAGAAACTGAGAAAAAAAGAAAAAAGAAAAAAGAAAAAAAAAAAAAAAAAAAGCATAATTTAGGTTGGGAGCTACATCTGGAAGTCACCTTTTCCCGTTGGGCATTTGACACCTCCAAGAACAGTGGTACAACAGCCTCTCTAAGCCCTTCCTCCAGCATTTTACCACCCTCAGTGTGAATTTTTCTCCTGGAATCGAATGTGAACTTCCTTTGTTGCAGTCTGTCCATTGCCCCTTGAAAGGAAGACAGAACCCTTCTCTATACCCTCCCCTGAGGCAGCCAACAATAAAAACTTGTAGGGAGTGGGAGGAGTGAACCAGACACTTTATTCCAGATGTGGCCTCCTAAGTGCCCAGTAGAGAGGAGCAATCAATTGCACTCCAGCTAACACAGCTAGCTTCCTGTGCAGTTGGCCTTCATGGCCTGTGGAAGTACTGTTGGTGCAAGAGCAGCTTTGATGCCCACCAGGCCATGCTGGTCCTTTTTTGTAACTAATTTCTATAGACCAGTCGATGACACTGAGAAATAAATAACATCTTTACCATGTCCTCTGTACTAGCTGAAATTTTAGAACATTCCAAGGTTGCCTTGGTGCATCCACTATACAACAAAAATGTCTGAAGTTTTGTTATATTTTAATTTTCTCCTGCTCTGCATTCATCTTATTAGAAACCATTGATCCAGAGTAGATTTTGAAGACATATCTGCAGAAGCCCATCTGGAGAAACAATTAAGCCAGTGCTTTTCTTGGGCATTTGAAAGAGAAAATGGCAGTAATTTCAGTGGATAATAAATTTGAGTAAGCAACTGATGCTTCTCTGCATTTATTAAGTGCCAGTCTCCACTTTGAGTTAAACTTTCAAATGAATTAGAGTCCAAATCCAAACTCTTCAGCTGGGTGCGGTATGAAATTTATCTAGCATCTGATATGTAGCTCTCATGTAGTCCTCCATCTACACTTGAGCCCAACTCCTTTTTACAAGGGTGGAAAGATACAAATAAGTCACTCAATTTTTTCTCCTGCCTAGAAGTTTCAGGTGGGTGTTATGTTTTTATTCACTGAGCTGCTGTCATTTGATGCTGTTTCAAATTGTTAAGCAGCTTCTGGATCCTCTCTTCTGATGTATGAGGCAATTCTGTCTTTACGTAATTCAGAGGAGCCACATGAGACTTAATTAATATTTATAAAGCATTTAGGATGCTCAGTTGAAAAGGGTGATGATATAAAGGCTCTACAAAAACACTCAGTTTTTTTTTTTTCAAGCTCTCTGATGGTGCAGGTCAAGTTAAAGACTCATTTTTCCCTTTCATTTTCCTACAGTAATTCTGTCCCCTATGGGCTGTGTGGAAATAGTCAGTGCCCCAAAGCCAATAATACAGGGAATTTAAAAGAAGAAAATAAACTATTTACTTGTAAAGAATGGCATCCCAGGAACAGCAAAACCAATTAAACATTATTTCCTGTGAATTTGCATCCTGTCTCCTCTAACCACCAGCTCATCGTACATCTTCCCACAGCCCTTACATCTCCAGCGGGGCGCACAACAGCAGAGGCAGCAGCTGGTCCGGCACCGCGCCGTGCCACAAGGCCGCTCAGCTGGTGCACGCTGCTCAGCCACACGACTGCCACGTCTTGAAACAGCAAACAGGTCGAACCACATAGCGGTGATATTGTGTCTTGTTATTACATCTGCAATTACTCTGGCTTGTGCAAGTTGGTTGAAATTGCCTGGAAAAGAAGACAGACATCCCAGCTGTCTGAAGAGCTGCCAAGCACACCCCCAAGCAGAGCGAAGCAGACCAGACTGAGGCTCTCGAGGCCTCTCAATGGTGTCTGGCTTCTACCTATGCCTCATTCTTGCAAACAGCTGCTGGTGCCAGCAAAGAAATCAAAAACTGCTTAACTGAGGCTGGAGCAAGCTGGAAACCTTCCCACCCTGCTGCAGGGCAGTACCGAAGAAATGCAATAGGGATTGCAGTGACAACGGAAAGGCAGCGGGCCGGAAGGGATGTGTTACAGCTGACAAACAAAAGCACCAGTTAGAGGAACATCATTGCCCATAGGGAAACATGCGTGTTTATTTTTTCAGGTCTCATCTACCGCACAGAGAAAAATTACAGGGAAAGAGGCTGTTTGTCTGTGTTTGTACCTCCACTCAACCATGCCGGCAAAGCAAAATCATCCAGAGCACCAATTTGTCTTGTGAGGGCTGATTTAATGGCATACGGCATAACTCAGCGAGTAACTGAGGCAGCCTCATCACACGGCTGGGCAGGGTCCTGTTGCCACCCTCCTCCTGTCCCAGAGCTGGGGCCTGCCATGGCCAAGGTGTTCTCGCCCCACCACCACCTCCTGTTGCCCCAAACACTGCTCCCACCCCCAGTGAGCAGCTGAGGGGTGGACAAGGGGCTGCTCCAAGGATGAAAAGTTTGAAGTTTATGCCTACAGCCCCTGAGACCTCCCAAAACCTTACACCAGGCTGGTGTAAGGGTGGCATCTGTGGGGAGAAAACTGGGGAGCTGCAGTCCTGGGTGTTGGAAGTGCTGCTGGGTGTGAATGGAGGGGAGAGAGGAGAAGGAACCTGGGGAAGCAGAAGAGAAAGATTCGACAAGAGGAGCCTAAAGTGAAACGTGCAGGGAGAGGTTGGGTTGTACAGGACAGCTCTAAGTTTTGACGCTGCCCTCCAGTGGCCACATTATCCATCCATCTCTCCCTGCCTAATTCTCTGACATTTCAGACCTGGAAGAAATCCTTTCAGACTTTTCCTTGTGCCAGCATGGCCACTTCTCCTCTCACAAGCAGCTTAATGGCAGTAGAGTTGATTCCTTGCCAGTTTGACTAAAGACAGCAAATTCTGATTGCAAACCATTTAGGGGCAGAAAACCAAAAGCACTATTTCTACAGAAGCCGTCCCCAGGCCAGGGCAGGGAGTTGAACATAGCAGGCTCAGCACATGCTGTTGGGTGCGTGGTTTCTGGGCTGGCAGCCACCACCGTGCTCCTTCTTGCTGCTCAAGCACCTCTAAGGCAATTGCTCAGGTTCAGGCCCAGCCGTGAGCTCTGCTTGCACGTCATGAGATGACCCATGGGTCCTCTTCTTGTTGCTTCATGCCCCACTCCTCCTCCTCTGGGCTAGCTGGAGACTGTCTGAATCACCACAGAGACCCGCAGCCCCTGAACAGTGGGGACACAGGGAAGGCAAAAGAGCAGGGTTTTTAGCGTCAGTGCTGCTGGCTGGAAATGCACATGAGTCACATCTCCTGTGCTCCACGGTGCTGCTGAACACGGACATATTTATCAGAGGTGCTCTGCAGGGCACTGGCCATCTCCCCATCCAGACCCCCCACCTACTTCACCTTGCTACACAGGGGCTGTGTGGCAGAGTGTAGAAAAAAACAGGGGACTCCCCAGTTTTCTTAGGACAGGTTCAAATCTGCTTTGCACTAGTGCCTCTGGAGATTTTTGAACAAAAATCACAGCTGAAGAATTAAGCTGTTCACTGGGACACTTTGATTCAGAAGGTTATCTTCACAAGGAAAGGTCTTCACAATGTTTTAAAAATAAACGAATGCTTTGCAGAATATTTAGGAGGCCTTGTGAGGACACTTGGTACTCACGTTCAGTCACGGTCTTCAAGTTGCCCTCCAGCTTCAGAGGAAGGTTTTAATCTCCAGGGGGATGAGCTGAGCTGGCAGCCCAGCCAGGCTCCCTAAAACACATCAAGGGTAGTGCTTCTCTTTTCCACCAACCTTCCAGAAGACCCACTTCTCAGCTGCCATTAGCTCTAAGGGGCCAGGGGCCCTTGGTTTGCATGGGCTCTGGGGACCTGATGTGGGCCTACACCCCAGAAGACAGATCTGGCATCTGGGGCACTTCCAAACTGAGGTGTGCTCAAGTCTGGACTTTGAGTGATGGCTCTATTTCCTTAAAGAGCCTGTCTGGACAGGAGGTTGCAGGATGACTGCTGTGGTGTGGGGGGGGATGTGAAGTGTTGCTCAGAGCCTGTCTCCTAATGCTGATTTTCTCTTGAAGCAACATGAACACCACTCCATGCCCACAGGCATCAAAGTCATCTTTCAATGTGTTGTTGTTAGTGTCGGGTGACAAACACAGCCTGACTCCTGCGATTATAAAAATCAATCACAGCCACAGATAAAATCAGCTCTAAAAGACGTGCTTTCCATGTTAGGCAAATATTGCATCTGGCTGCCAAGGAAATGATGTTTGGTTTCTAATGGACAGCCTGGGGGCTGAGGTATGGGAGTGGTGGTGTCCAGACTCTCCACAGAAATCACAGCTGTAGATGAAACTCCACCACCATCTGCTGGACACTGAGGATGGAGCTGCTCTCATCCCTGTTTGTTTACTAGCCAAATGCCAAAATCCATCCAAAGAAAGGAAAAGAACAAAGAGAGTGGGGCTAAAATCCTTAACCCCTTGTTTTCCAGGCACTGGGGATTTTTCTACCCATGGACAAAAGTAGCAGCTGCTTATCTCCTTTGGAAAGTCTGTTTTTATTTCATTTGATTAAATCCCTTATACTTCTGAGAAGCAATATTTTACCTCACAAAGTACAGCCTGAATGCAAAGTGACACAGAATGGGAAAAGAGTGTTTTCTTAGGCAATTTAAGGAAACAAAATACCTCTTGTGTGTTTTACACAACAAGGAGCAATCAGAATCAAGGTTAGCCCCCTGTATAAGAATGATTTGGGAGGAAAAAAAAAAAAAAAAAAAAGAGAAAGAAACAAACAAAGAAACAAACAAACAAAAACTGTACCAGAGCCCATGCAGGCAGTAAAAATTACCATAGCCACATGGCAGCAACGAGGAGAACTGAATTTGGGTATTGAAAAAGAACATCCCCCTGAGCCAGTGGGATTGGGAGCCTCACAGCATCTCCATCCCCTCATTTATTCCAACCTGCTGTGATGCTGATGGATCACACACTCCATCGCAGGCGTGGAGCAGCTAAGCAGGTACCACCTGTGGCGGAGGTGCCCTGAGCAGCTCTGTGAGGCCATGCTGCTCAGGGATGGCTAGCACAGGATGGCTCAGCACCATGAGCATTAATAGCCGTGGCACTGCAGAGGCATCGGCCCAGCCTCCAGCACTGTTCCCAGGACGTGGGTGCCACAGGGCACCATGCCATTGCCTCACAGGCGCTGAAGGACTTTCTAACATACAAAGAGAATTAAGTGATTTTCCCAGGGTAACATCTGGTGATGTTTCCAGAGCCAGGGGCTGAGTCCTAAGCCCTCAACCCAGGGAAGAGATTTTTTCTCTTTACTAACCACTTCACCTCCTCACATGACCTCCAGCAATAATCCACAAGGAAAGAACCATTTGGTCAGCTATCCACTTAGAAAGGATTTAATCCACATCCCAAAGCTTCTATGCCAAGGTACTAGGTGCCCAGGCTGTCTCCAGGAGGTCCCGCAGAGCCCAGGTCTGAAGCAGGGCATGGCACACGAGGCTAATGCAATGTCTCAAGCCTGCTGCATCATTTAGATCTGATTCCTTAATAAACGAAGAAGTGAGGCTTTAGTAAGAGATAAGGGAGCTTTAGACTGCCTCACTCAGGCTAATCTTTTAATGGTTGAAAATGATAGACAAGCTGCTCCAATTTCTTATCTAACATTTTGCTTTGAATTATTAATATCCAATTTGTACTTAATTTACTTAGTTCAGAAAATTAACTACATGTGTCATGGGTTCCAACATTTTTCATTTTTATTGCATTCTGCACTGGCAAACGGATAACTTTGTATAAACCAATTAAAAGACAAAAACAACCAACCTCATGCCCTGCATTCTCTTTCCTAACTTCCTGGAGTATATCCAGAAATACCAGCTTTAATATTTCTATGCTTCCTTGCTTCAGATTTCCCTAAACTACAACTCGGGTTAATGATTATTGCTAGTAAAGGGATAAAATTCTCTTAATATCTAAGAGTTTTTCCAGGCTCTTGGCAAAAGAGGAACGATTTTGTGTAAAAGGGACAGAATTAGCAGTGTTGGAGAACGAATGGAGATGCTGCTTGTGGTCAGGGTTTGCAAGGAGGGAGAGATGAGGACAGAGTGATTTAGGAAACACGAGATCTGACTGTAGCTAGTAAACAATGCAACTCCTGTTCTGTTGTGACTGCTGATCCCTTGCTATCATCTGTATTTCAAATTAGAATGAAAAACTGAAAAGAGTCCATCTCTTAGACACTGAAATTTCTTAAAATGGTGGGTTTACAGTAAGATGTTTCCTTACAATTATGCCAGTTCATAGCCATGGAAAATAGAACTAGAATTAATTCATATTATATCTAAGTATTACACGACATGACACAAGATGTCTAAATTTTCCTGTCTCCTAGAGACAGGGAATATTCATTTTGTTCATGTAATGGTTTATATGTGGGATTTCAAAAATATTGGTCAAAAAACATGTCTTGTGCTATGTCTCCCTCAAAACGTAATTTCTTTGCATAGAATGCATTTTTTGGGGATCAGCAGCATAGCAATAAAATTACTCATTTAGTCATTCTGATCATTTTCAAAAAAAGATACGCAACATTTATTCAGAAAAACAAATGTTACTTAATGAGTCAAGCTAGTAGCCAAAAAGAAGGGGAGATGGATGACTTTTCAATGGGAGCTCAATGAAACATTACAAACATTTTGATTGAAATTGCTTTCTTAAAAGTTTTTAAGGAAAATGTTTATGAAAAAAGGTTTGCTCTACCTTCACTTTCAACATTTCAAACTGAGCAGCTGCTTGCTAACACAGCAATTTTTAAGGAAACAGGACTTTCTGATAGGAGAAAAAAGATGAAAATTACTCATTAATTTTAATTACCACATCTGTATTTTAAAGGAGCTAATGCTTACATTCTAGGGGCTCTGACTGAATGAGCAAGCTGAAGAGCTGCTGTTAAAAGGAATGGCAATGACACACACCTGGACATGGGAATGATCACAAGTGTCTGAGGCGGTGGCATACAGGAAGAGGAAGCTGTGGAAAACAGAGGTTATAAATGGACAGAGAAAGAGATTTGTAGGCAGAGGTGCTGAATTGTGATAAGTCAGTTTAATTAAAGGGGATAGCAACACTGAGAAAGGGCTTTTATAGCTGACAGGTAGCATTTAAATTATCCTTCTCCATCCTGAAGAGGTAAGAGGATGTCTAATTCAAGGTGCCTAGCACCACTGCTAAAAATAGGCTTCAGCTAAATTTAGGTAACCCATGTATTAACATAGCTATAGGGCAAGCCCATGAAGTTTTCCAGACATGCAAAAATACTTAACTGAAGAACAAAACCAATCAATCAGCCCTCCCTGAGCCTCATCTGATGGTGGAGAATAAATGAAAGGCAAGAGAGGTGTTCTATTGATGCACTCCAGCTATCTGTTAACAAGCTGTGGTGGGTACCCATCACTTGGCAGCCATCACACAGCGCAGAGCTCACGTAAAGAGGCTCCTCAAGTATTTGTTTGGGGTTCTGGAAAGCATCCCAAAGTAAATGCATGGTGCTAAAGTAGTGCCACCATGTATTCCGTGGCATTTATAAATGTTGTTGACTTTGGGTAGATATAGTCAGTGGAGCCCAAAGTGCCGAGATAACGCAATAGTCAACGCAGGGGTAAACTAAAAACTCAGGAAATGCCACTTGGCTTCCAACATTTCCAAAACAGGGGCAGAGTTAAACTGTAACCTGCCAACAGATTGCAGAGTTAATTTTTAATTTCTTGTAATCTGCCAGGAAGAGTCTGGAAGGTGAAAATTTTCCAACTGGTAGGATGCTCCTACACGTCCCCTGTGGAAGTGCTCACACAGGATGCAAGGTGCAGTGACATTACTGGTTTGCTCTCTATTCCTTTCCTAATGACTTCTGGTACTGCATGTGCTTTTTGACAAGCTGAGACACTAAGCAAACATTTTTACAGAACAATCTTAATAAAGCCCTCATTTATGTTGTCTTGAATGGTAACAGGAACAAGTGTTGTAATTTGAATTAGAACTGCTTCTGATCTCAGGGCTCAAGAATAAAGAGCCAGCCAGCCAAAGGAGCCCGACCAAGCTGTTTCTGCACAAATCCACTTCTAGTATGCCTAGGAAAAGTGCCTGGACCTGGAAGGTTGACCTTCACCATCCATCTGCTCTGCTCATCCAACACCACAGTGCAGACAGGGACAGAGGCCATGGACCCAGCACCGAGAACAAAGGGAACTTCAGCCTCACCAGGCCATCTATTTCAGGGTTTCTCTATGCCTCCTTTAAAAAAGATTTTACTGCATCAAACCTGATTCTTTCTATTGCAACTTGAAGACTAAATTCACTCTCATCCAACTTAGGAGCTCCAACATCAAGGGAATAATCCAAATTATTCTTTTCTTAATCACAAGGGCAATTTTTTTTATTTATTTTTTTTTCATCTTGTCCGTATCATCCTTCAAATAGAGCTCTTCAAACTAAACATGATATCCCAGCTGGGGCCTTATCAATCTGAATAGATTGGAAAATTATGCCCTGTGTTTGTCATTCATGTGCAGGTGTAGGATATTTTGCATACCATCTACCCCTTTCATAACATTATGCCACTTCTGGCCCACGTTCAGCCTGTGATCTACCAGTAAACTCGAAGAATTTTCTCCAAAGAATTGCTACAACCTCTAGCATGGCACCTGGCTCTCCCAGATGATGTTAACTACAGATGTAAAGAGCATACCCTCTGTTCCATTCCCCAGATCACTGAAGAGACCAGACTTAGAACAGATGCTAGTAGAAGTGTCCACTCTTATGAGGAATTATTTCAGTCCATAATTTTTCCATTCTGTGTATTGTTCTGTAAGGAGAGGAAAAAAAAAATCCACATACAGAGCCTTCCTCAAACTTCATCACTTCCTAAGATGGAAGACAGCATCAGAAGTGACATGTATTAGGCAAAAAAAAAAAAAAAAGAATAGGTTCATAGGTGTCATTGAAGCCACTCATGGCTTTAGGCACCTTATCTGAGCTCCATGTCTAGGTTTCCTTATCTGTCAAGGATTGTTCCTCTGTAAATGACTATGCTGGAGAATGTCCTTTTAAGGCCAAATACTCATAGAAATTTTTCCGTGTGTATTTTGTTGAAATTTTGCATCTGTAAGTACACATGTAACTAATAGCTATACAGTAATTAATTAATTAGCTTTTGTTTCTGTTACTGTCAATGGTTATGACATAATGTAATCTAAAAGTCTCTTCGGGCTTTACAGTCTCTCTGAGGCCTGAACTCTAGCACAACACGCAGCAATGAACATTTCACACATATTCCTTCACAAAAGCCAGAAACTTTCAGGTGGGACAACACACAGAAGAATTAACAGGGCCCATATTTCTCACCTGGGAAATCCGAAGTGAAACAAAGATCTATAAAAGACCGAAAATGTTTCAAGTAGCAATTCAGATCAAAGGGGATCTTACCTTGAAAATGCAAGGCTGCTGAAAGCTTAGTGTACCATAGGAGAGAACAAAGCAGAGAGTTCAAATCAAGTGATTCTTCTAAATAAGCCTGACAAGCTTTTATTACAAGAAAACTGAATTAAGCAAAAAAACAGAGATAAGTGTTTTATCTGACATTTGGGATTTTAGAAGACTGAGCAATAGGAAGACATTTACACAAAGAATAACTTGTAAGGTCATCACCAATAAAAATTGGGTTTTATTCAAGCTATTCACTATAATTAAATTTCAGTTTCCTACCTCAGGCAAGAGTTGTCAACTAATTGAACTTTGCTTGCAGGTGAACATTGCTAGAGGCCTCTTAAAGAATCAGTTAATTATGACTTTTTTTTTTTTTTTTTTTTTTTAAAGGTGAAACAGCATCCCTCCTTCTCAATTTAAGTAATGATAATCTCTGCAGGTTTTATTATATTAAAGCCCCACTCCAATTGATTCACATTTGCCAGATGCTGTCAGAGTTGCTGAAATGGGCCTATTGTTCTCCTCGTCGGTTTGAAATCACCACGTGAAGGGATAATCTGTAGCATCAGACTTCTGAACAGCCCACCCCTCCCTGTAGGGTAAGAAGAACTTTCAGAGCCTTTGAAAAACATGGAAGCGACATACAAGATCCATGAGAGGATGGGAACAGTGAAACTAAATGGCACCTCTGCTTTGTGACTAAATGGAACTGACTCAGGAGTCAGGATGTCATCTCACTTAGCTTTTTAAATGGTTCTGCTCTCATGAATACACCACTAGAAATTCCTCTCGGTCTCAAACTGTCATGTGCACCCACATCTGTAAGGAAAGCTTTTCATGGTTTAATTTCAGGAACTACATGTAACAGGACAAGTTATCAAATGAATTAGTTTAGCAGATTATTCAAAAAAAAAAAAAAAACACACACTAGAACTTATTAAATGCCATATTAGCAAACAGTTTAATTTATTAAAATGAATCCAGTACACCTCCGTGCTTCTACAATAGACACCCATGACACATAACAAGTAAACTGTGGTAACATTCACAAGGAAGCAGTACCAGTCTCATAAGCACAGAAACAAAATATAGCAACAGTATCTTACAACACCTCCAGCTCAACCCTCTTTTAAATTTGTGATTCCAATACTTTGTGGAGCAGGCGGTCAGCTCTGTTAAATGTAAAGTGTGCGTTATTCGCTTCCTAATCGAAGATATATGAGTAAAGCCCTATGCTGTCAAAGAGAAGGCAGGAATGCCTCATACGTCACTGTGAGTAGAGTAAACATTAACAAATTTATGATCCCCGGGGGACTGGGTAGTTGTGGCAGCATGGAAAAATGGAATTCTTCCATCACTCTAAAATACACGATCTATAGGATGCATATGAAAACATCACATTTCACTTATTGTGAAAGACCCTGGCCCAAAAGACTTGCACACCTGAGTAGTATGTTTGTAAGAATGATGGGACTTGTGTAAGCCTTTTTAAGAGGAGAGTCTTAAAATACATTTGTGGCAATTCAGAGTGCATAATTTCTTCTTTACTACTTCACTTTACCAAGGTTAACTCAACCTGGTGTTGTATCAGCAAAGGAAACATGAGAGATTAATAAAATTAGAAGACACTGAAGGTGTAAATAGAGTGCAAAAGTGTTGGGTATAGTTTTTGACTATTACAGTCTGTAATTTTTATTCTGTGCTTTATTTTCAGGAAAAAGCATAGTTGTGTGTCATAATATACATGCTTGCATACATACACACTTGCTGCAGAAAGCAAAGGCTTCCACTGGCCGATGATTCATAGTACATGACTTCTCACATGCAGATTTTCCTTACAAAACACAGTCTTAGGTGTACCCTCCTCTGCCCTCCTCTGCATACTAAAAGGATTCATTAATGCGTATTCACATGCATAGTACCCTACCCTCTCATTGACTTACATTAATCAGATTTTTTATTTTTATTTTTTAAAAGGTAATCCATAAGTTATCTTTAGATGCAACACCTAGCCAGAACACTCCAGTGACCTTAGTACTGCTGGGTTTTACGGTAACTAATACAGATTGTTGGCAGAACAATCTTAATAAAATGACTCAAGTTTTGTTTGCTTCATATTGCTTCATTTGTAAAAATCTTTTTTATATACAGTCTTCACTGTTAGTACACTTCAGATTTACCGAAATGTAGTAAACTGAGACTTGTTATTCAGAAGCACCTAGTCTTTTTTGACATTAAATGGAAGCCATCAGCAACAACTGTTGTATGAGCGTTCATTGGGTTAACCAACAGTGCACGTTAGCTAGAATGAGATGAAACTTTCCTAAAGAGAGAGAAGACTTCACAAAACAAATCATGTGCTAGTCACTACCCTGCCGAGACAGCAGAAGTGTATAAAAACAGATGCAGTTCTATGGTCAGTTTGTATCCATATTAATGTAGCTTTGGTTCAGAAATTCTTTAAGTGTTGTAAAGCACCTGGTTTAGTGACAAAACACATGCATCTCACAGTGCTAATTGTATTATGCTAACAAACTATAAACCACAGGTTTCAAATATTAATAGCATTTAATAAAAAAAAAAATACAGAAATATTCTTGTTGACGAATGTGCAGTATGAATGCAAGCTCCTTGGCCACAAACTCAAATTATGTGCATCAGTTTTGTGCTGGCATAACAGTGCAAATGCTGGGATTCAAGTATGTTTGTCCATATTTATACTAAGCAACAGAGATTCACATGATGAATTTGGGGGGATTTTCTACTCACAAGGCCATGATGTGAGAATCAAGTGAAACACTGCAGTAATGGAAACATTGATTTCCCTCATAGCGAAGGCAATCTAAATGAGGAAAACACATTTCACAAGCAAACCAGCTTCGTGTACCACCAAGTTATTGCTTCAACTAGATCAGCTGTACTAAAAACACAGGACCACAGCTTGCAATCTAACCTCCTCTCACATAAGAGAAGATGAAATCTACAGTGCAAGTCCTCTGTGCAAAACAATGACACTGCAAGACTAGAGTCCTGTTTCATTGGACAGAATTATTCATCATTTGTTTTGTTGTGTTTTGTTTTTTTTTGTTTTGTTTTTTTTTTTTCTTATAAGCCAGTTAAATTTAGAGCCCAAAGGACATTGTTTATGACATTCTGTGTTTCTAGAGGCTACTCCTTTGTGCTAATTTAAATCTGTTCAGTGACAGAATATAATATGAAACACTGTTTTCCTAATAATTGCAAAAGTTATTGCTGAAATTTTAGGGCCAAAATTAAAAATTATTTTACCAAATCAAGCTTTTACTCCACTTAAAAAAAATCTGACACCCTACTAATTAAAAAAAAAATCTTAATAGCTTTTCTCAATTAAATAATAAACTAAGATTTTACAAGATATTCACACTTTGGCAACTGTCTCCTGACTTTCAACTAGCTGAAGAACAGATGCCACAATAAAAACAAAAACGCTACTCTCACATTCTTCATGACAGCAGTGATTAGTGCAATTTACCACTGCACTATTCAGCTCTAATAGTGCAAGCTGTGCCTGCTGATAACACTTCTCACAATCATCTGCTACGTGATCGTTATTCTCAGATGTTTGTAACTGTTACTCTCATTAGAATTTTGGCATTTATGTTAGCAGTTATGCAAATCTATGGCTTTATCCATGAAGTATATAACCTGCCTAAGCAAAGTTTTAGAAACCATTTATTTAAAACAATAAAACTGGATCGGAATGAAAGTTAATTGTATATGCCATAAGCTGTGTTGCCACTAAACTCAAGATCTCAGGGTTAGCTATAGATCACAAATATTTGTATTTGTGCATCTGTTACAGTCTTTAAAAGTAGATTTACTTAAAACGTAACACTGATAAAACTTCACTCTCCATTTTAAACCTAATTGCTTATCTTATTTTTTGCAACATGTTTAACTCGTATCCGAAGTGTCATCTGAGTATCGTAACAGGATTGGGACTGTAAGAAACCAATAAATGCATACATAATAAGGCACTTGTCTTCCAGTAGTTCAAGTCAGAGAAGGCCTTACCCAGACAGTGGCACCTTAAACTTTGAAGGATTAGCAAATGTTGTCAGGTTTTGACACAGTCTCAAAACCTGTCTTCATGTCCCTGGACAAAGGTGCTGTATGTGTTCTATAGTACCATGAAGCTCATGATGAATTCCAGTAGTTTTTGCCTGTTGCGCTGAGGTAGGAACGTAGTGCTAAGTTCCAAAATAGTGTCTCTACTTTGTTTTGTTTGATTGAAAACCTGAAACACAGCATGGAGATATGTAATTATCACCATATTCAAGTAATCACCGTTCTTAAGAAAAGAAACTATGAAGTAAGCACAATGTACGATAAACAGCCAACTCCTAAGAAAATTGAGGAACCAAAAAGGCATTCAAAACGCATCTGAATTGAATATGCTTGCACTTTGAAAACAAGGATTCACATGCTATGCTCTAAGCAGATTCTATCTAGTTTCACTTTTCCAACAGCAGAATAGACTAGAATTAAAATGATGAATGCCTTTACCATAGGCTTTACTCCAGGCTAGCTTTTGTTGGCTTATTTAATACATGAGAACTCAAGAACAAAGACTACAAAACCCTCACCTGGCAATATTTTGCCAAAATGCTGGCACTTTTAAAATTACAATGCTAAATCCCATCTGGTACTCAGGAAGTCATGCCATTTTGATGAAAGAAATGGTTTATTTGCAAATTTCAAGATAGAAAATCTAAAATTTGAAATGCGAGTGGTATAGTGCAAAACTGACCCTTTTCTTCAAAAATAAAGAACATCTGTATCCTCGCGATGGACACTGGAGGTCCAGTAAGATGATGCTCCTGGAACATCAATCAGCACTAAGACAAAATTCACCAACTAATAAAGATTTGAGTAGTCCTTTAAACTTTGATACAGCTGTCACTAAGCACAGAGCATGCTCTCTGCCTTCCAACATTGTTACTGATGTACACCAAGGACACAGAACAGAGCAAAGAACTTTATTAGCTAGGAATAAAACACCTGGTCCCCAGATAGCATCTGGACAAGTTTTCACAGGTGCAAGAAGCGGCCTGTTCTGCACCTTGTGCTCCTTTCCTTCAGCCCTGAGCTTTAAAGAAAGCAAAATGTTCAAAAGCCATAACACATTTGCACAGATACACTCACGGATTTTAAACTGACATTGCACAGATTTCACAAGCTGTCAAAATTGTGCTCCTTGTTAAAATGAAACTTAACAGCCTCCAGCTTTGATCACAGAACACTTACCCCAATTTCCTTAAAGACTTTCACTGCATTTTTCACATGACTGTATGTAGCGCTCTCAGCTGCGAGAAAGAAAACACAGAAATAAACAAACTGCAATCGAACTTGGGCTATCCTGTTGCCAGGACAAACAGAATCAAGCACAGTTCCAGAGAGAAACTGTTTGACATACCATACACAGCAACATTCTTCTCTGTCCTGCTTATTAAGTGCCTGTGTAACTTTTGAATGTATTCAGACTCTGAAACAGGACCACTGAAATTGTGCACGAAGATGACAGCAGAGCTATATGCCTCCAGTAAAGGTCCCAGTAACCTCTGCAGAAAAGTGATGTATTGCTGGTGCTCCTGAGACTGACTCACCTAAGAAAGAGCAACAAGAGCTTAAAAGACAGAGACCAGCAGAAATAAGAAATGACCCGCACCGCAGTACATGGCAAAATGTCAGCCCAAATTATTCCTACTACAACAAAGAGTACAGGGGCACAAGACAGTACACTATGAAAGCATATCAAAAAAGTAGTTTACCAGTTTGTTTGTATCAGCTCTGTGAGAAAACTGGTATAAGTCTAAAAATCAACATGATCAATCTATGAAGAATAAAGCATTTAGACACTAAGATGCTTAGGCCTTTTTGTTTCATGACACCACCATTGCCTTTCCACCTCCCTACAGGATTATTTGATATATTTTCATCTGTTTTCTCAATGGGAAGGGGAGAAAGGTGTATTTTTTTATTTTTTTTTTTTTAACCAAAGCAAAATATGATAGACTAATACTCGAACCAACAAAAAGAAAAAGGTTTTATCCTTAGCCCTCCAGAATGAGAGAAGTAGTCTGTCTCTGGTAGCAAGCTTCAAGGTTACTAGATTTAGTACCTTAGTCTTTCATTACCTTCAGGTAGCAATCTCTCTGCTCTTCTCCAAAATCACTGTCTTCATCTTCCTCATCACTTCTCCAAGTTAATGGTTCAGGGAGCTTTTTATCCCACTGCTGCTCAGTAAGACTGGGACTAACATCCTCCTGATCATCCTGCTTAAATTTGAAAGATAAGGTGGTTAAATAGGTAACATATATAAATAAATAAAATGAAATCTAAGCAACCAACAGGCTTATTTTATAATCTCATCCACCTAAATCAGTCCCTTCATTAAGCAGTATTTAACAAAAACAGGGGAGACCCTTATAGACAGGGTTGAGATAAGCAGACAAAAAGGAAATTTGGTGAAAAAGACCATCTTTCCGTAGCCTGCCTGTCACATAAAAGTGAAAATCTCTGCTGTAATGTTGCTGAACCTTCCCACCAGCAGCCAGGCAGCAGCAATTGCCAAGAAAGTGTTTTCAACTGCATTAGCACGGAAAGCTGAGACACCATCTGGATGTGGATGTTGCTAACCATTATACTACTGTTACTTTAAGGACATATTAGTAAACTGTGTTTTATTATATTACAGTAGCTGAAATCTCAGTTAATGCAGAATGCCAGAAGTTGCTGTTTGTAAGTGCTGACTTGCTGCCTCTAATGATGCTGTTTGTGTACTTGTCCCCACATGAGACATCGGTTGGAATATAATGAGCCAGTTTTAATTGCAAAGGACCCAAACAGTTCAAATCTCAATTATGCCAAGACACTTAGTCCCACCTGTTGTGTCGAGCAATTCTGTTCTGCTGATCACCCTGACAGGCACCACCCTGGTTTGGCTTACAGATTACTGGTGGAGTATTTGTCTTCATATCAGGGCATGGATTTACATTCATACTTACATAAGACGCAAGTAAGCATCTTAGGTAAATACACATTTCAAGGCTTCTGAAATGAGTGCACAATGGCAAGAATACCACTGGTAGATTTTTTGCAACTTGAGCTCTTTTTTTCCCACAATATCCATAGTTTGTTTTTCATCTATTTAGGAAACAATTACTAATTAAAGGTTTTACTGAAATTAAAGTGCTCTATAAAGTCATAAAGTATTGTGAAGTTCTGTTGCAAAGAAAAGATGAGGTAATCTACCGAGGCAATAAGCACAGTCGAAAAGTACATACATACTCCAACTACCCAAGTAGTGGTTTAGTTCTGTTGTGCAATAACGCAAGTATGTCACGAGTTCAGGTGCACAGTAATTCAGGTGCAACAGAAATACTCCAACTAAATGATGCAACAGTCAATTTCAACAATGCATCTTCAGAAATTGGTTTCAGAGTTAGCAAATACACACCCAGAAGAGTAAGGGAAACCCGTGTGTCAATCATTCATGATTATTTGTTTCGCTCAAAGTAAAACAGAGATTCTCAAAGGTCACCAACACTAAGTCACTCAGGAAAGATTCCCATATTCCACTTAGAAATATAAATCATGCAAGATTAAAAACAAGTGGATAACAGACATGTCATTACAATTAGTCATAATATTCATGACAAAAAGAAAGGCTTGTAGTAAATGAAGTATAACATCCTTCTAATCTCACACTATGATCAGATATTATATTCAGAATGAAGCAATGGCCAGCAAATAAGTTTAAAAAAAAATACTAGAGAGATGTATTGGGATTGTTTCTTATTTGTAGAAGCAGACAGTAAAGTCAGAGGAAAAGAATTAAGAAATTTTTAAAAAGCACGTATCAATCAATTTATTAGGAAATTTCCCAACGTGTTAAATTCAGCAGGAAAGCAAAAACTAAACAGTAACCAAAACTTACAGAAGAACCATTAGAACAGGCTGCATGCTTGAGTAGACAGAGGTGTGTATCTGCTACTGTCCACGCCTATTTTGCTTATCTGTCCCCAGGCATGGAACATAGAAGTTTCCTCCTAATCCACTGAGCACCATTCAGTTTTGGATTTATTTAATAATGATTACATTTTAATGCATGATAACATGTCAGTAATTAAGATAAAAAGCATGTAGTTTTAACACCAAAGGAGGAGAAAGATTAATATCCAGGAGTATCAAATAAATATTACCTACAATTACCATGTATTAAAAATGTATCAAAAGGTGTGCAGCAAGACTAGGGAGGGAGGTGTAACGGCCATGAGCAAGCACACCAGAAGTAGCTTTAACCTCTTTTCAAAGAAGAAAGCTTAAAAAAAAAAAAAAAAGGCAGCCAAATATCTCTCCTACATACTATTTTACTTTTCGTCACTTCCCCCGAGGCTCCACGGATAGGTTACTGTGCACAAAAAACATCTGGGAAGCAACAGTATGCTGAGTCAGCTGCTGCCTCATCCCCACATTCCTGAACAACATATGCCTCTGGTGACAGATTGCACCACACAGCAACTCCAAAACTTCACACTGTCTGAAGAGAGAAGGTTTACAGGAATTCCTAGATCAGTGCAGAGGAGTCCAGGAGTGCCAAAAGATTTGTTCTTTTACAAGTAGAACTTAAACATCTGTGTAGCTATACTACAATTCAAAAGGGCTCCAAAAATAAATTCCAATTTCACAAGGCAGTATAAAATATGTCATCCTTAGTAGGTGTAATGGAATGGTACAGTGACATTACACACAGCCATTTGTAGGCCCACTTTGGCCATACCCAAATGTCTGATGCTTATAAACGTAAGAATCAAGCAGCATCAGGCCTAGACTTGTTCATTTGCTACAAGCCTTCTGTAATAACATATATTTAGAACCAGACTAGCAACTGGCAAGCATAAACTACCCACGGCTAAAGTCACGTGCAAGAAACAGCACATTTACTGTCTCTGTCATCTTACCTCGGCAACCAGAAGAATACCATACTGTATTAGCCGTTCCACTGATTCATGGCAGACTTGATATATCACCTGACAAGGCTGCAAAGCAAAACGAAATGCACTAAATAACATAAAATAAAAAATCGCATCCATCATACCCATTACAGACACACACCAGTTCCCTGCTCTGTATGAATTTTTTAGATACAGAATTATTATTCCTTTTAAACAAGTTATTAATCTTTTATCATCATAATCCAAATGTACCACTCTTGTCTATCCTCGCAGACAGACAAACAATTTTTTCTGTCTGATGATTTTTTTCTGGAAAAAATCATCATAAAAGTAAAATCATTCAGAGTTACAGCAGTAATTTATTTCGAATTCCAAATAAAAAGGAAATTCATTTTTTAAGAAATTGCCTTGTATGTTTTGAAACTGAATTTTAAAAAATGAAGCATCTCTTTTGCACTGATCATAACCACATAGGAAATATTTTTTAGGTTAAAAAAATCAGTTACTAACTCTGAAGGCAGAAGGATGAGATTACTGAAGAACTCTACCATATGAACTACATTACTGCCCAGACAAAAAGACTAAATTTGGTTTGTTTCATTTAAAAAGGTGAGAGTCAGGAAAAAAAAAGTCTACAAATTTAAGAAAGAATTCAAGAATCTCTAGAATTCTAAGTAACTTGTACATATTGTAACAAAAACTAGCACTGAAAATTGTACGTATACAGATTATCTTTCAATACTGAAATAAAATGAGCTTTTAATATTTTGCAACAGAACGAAAAACAAAATCAGGACATATTTAAAATTGTCACTAACTATTAGGTATGGCACTGTCCAACTCTTGCACAGCTATTTTAATTAGGATTATATTTTGAATCTGGAGTCTTCGTTTCCACTGTAATTTCAGTCATGCATGCAAACTCATATGAGTTTGGTGCTCTCAAATCTTCTATTTGTTTAAATCAAAATATTTAAATAGCTTTGGGGGAGCACAGATAATAGTTTTAATGGTCTAATGACATAAGCAAGACTAAAGATGTTAGAAGACACCTAACAAGTCCAACCTGCAGCTGTTGGAAGCTGACAAAGACCAACCTTTTTTTCTCAGGTAAAGCTTGATGGCAGCAGAATAGAAACACTTCAGGCTCACCCCGGTATCACACACTTAGCACTTGCACAAGCAGCAGATGTGCACTCAGTGTGGATTCCCTAAACCTGACTGACTGACTTTGTCATACCTTGCTGAGGAAACTACATAGTGACAAGCATGTGGCAAGCTCATTCACATGTTATCCAAAACCAGACAGCTTTTGGTTGAACTGTTCTGATGCAACTATACTCATTCAAATGTTCAGACATTTCCTTGAAACAAATGGTAACAACACTTTTTTCTTTTTTAAATAATGTTCAACTTCCTGCCCTTTATCATCAAACTGCACTTACAGTGAACATATCAGCATCAAGACACTTCAAGAAAGCATTAACTCTCTTTTAAGTAACTATGACAGGAAAAAAAAAAATAAAAGTGGACAATTAATACAATCACTTACCAAAGATATAGTAAATTCATTAGAGAGTAAGTAACACAAGCTGGCAGCTTTTCGGACAAGGTGTTCTTGACTAATCAAACTGGGGGAAGCACCGTTGGTACCATTTCTGTACCTCCTACTTTGAACTGCACGAAGACTGCAGGCTAGAGCAGAAATAAACATAACCAGAGTTTTTCCAAAGAGCTTTACAGCAAAGGAAACAAACTCTTGTATTTTCTATTTCTAGGTCTATAAATAGTCAAACATTACACATGCAAATGAGAAATAAAGAATCACCATTATTCCTTTTGTTTTTAATGTATCTCAGGTTGAAAAAAATTCTCATTAAAATATTGCTAAACAAAGCACAGGTTCTGCCATATTGCCTAAAAAATCTGCCAGTGCCTTGCCTATGGCAGAGAGCAACACATTAATACTGCCAAAAAGGATAAAGTCTGATGGGAAAGTTGAATGGAAATACTACAAAAAAACTAAACCAAACTTACTTCAACTTTGTTAGGGTAAACAAGGGCTTAAACAGGAAGGTGAGAAATATATACTAGTAGTAAATTACGTAGAAAACTGGGTGTGGGGTTGAGTGCAAACACTTTTTGACTTCATGGGTCACAGGAATGTCTTTCCATGGTAAACCCCAGCACGTACCAATAATTGCCTCTTTAATGAATACATGAAGAACTCCATTGCTGTAGAAGTTGAGTTCAAAGACAGCAGGTATCGTTGTGCTGGGAGTGATGAAGAACTCATTGTTTCGACTAGTGTTTGTGATATTTACACAGTTCCCCAACAAATGGATGGCATGCATGACAACATCATCTGAGTTCCCTGAAAAACCCAAGTCAAAGTCACGGGCTAAAACCTCTTCCTTCATTGAGAAGAAATCTTCTACCAACCTGGAAAGGTCAGTTCCCTAGAAATAAAAATAGAATCAAAAAGTAAAATAATTTTCTGCACAAGAGTTTTTCTGTACATTACATGTATATAAGCACACACACAAGAGATGTTGATTTTCAATAATCCAAAGCCCAACAGTCATATTAGAAAGCCTTGTTTTTCACTGAAATAGACTGTGGGTTTTGAATTACATACAATTAAAGCCATGCATCTATTTGAGAATGCAAGATTTTTGTTTGAATCTTAGTTTATTTCACAACCCATAGAAGCCTAAGTCATTCTGTAAGAAGATATGTTAGAGATCTCGTATTTCTGTTACCTCCACTATAAAATGAATGATTGTTTATCTGGCCACAGTGTAATTAACAGAACTCACAAGTGGTTGGAGATATGTGGAAGAGCTTGCTTTCCTTGTTTTTTGGCAGGATAGCTTCAGATCACATAATAAAATGCTTCTTTCATCCCATTATTTTAGGAAATTGGCAAGAGTGTATGATGGGAATAGTGATACTGTCTTTGACTAGGAAGATTACACACCTGACCAATACTTTTCAATGTGTTTTCAATTTATGTGCAATAAAAGCTTCAAACTGGAGGGAAAAGGACTTACAGACAAAATGCCAAACACACTTGTAGGAGAAAAAAAAAATCCAAACCCCATGCACAAAGGTTCATTTAAACATTAAAATAATTTTGCCAACTTGGCACAATATTCTAGTACCAAGGAACAGCAAAACTCATTTGAGAATTAACTGAAGAGGCGCTAGCATATTCAGTGGTAAATGTGTTTCAACATCAGAGATCTAGAGTGTGATTTTAACACAATGGACAAAAAACATTTACTCTTTAAAAAAGGCATAACTAAATTTTGAATTTAAAAATCTATTTTTATATGAATGCATATTATTATCTCATCAATAATGGATTGTCTCCAAGCATTCACTGCTAACTAAAACACAAGAGTACATGAAATCCACTTCAAATGCATCTCTCTTCTCTCATCAGTATCATGCAATAGTAGAATGCATGGTATGCTTCTAATTAACAAGTTTAAAGCACTGTTTGGCCATTTATGCAGCACAAAAGCCTTACCTGCCTATGTCTATACAGCAGCAAACAGGCAACAATGTGGGTGGACATCACTGCACAGGACTTGTTTGCAGCTAGAAGTGAAGAAGACAAAGTTAAACTGGAACACTTCAACTATCAGAAAAGTTTAGAACATCATTACAATTGAAACACTAGCCACTATTTTAAAAAAGTAGTGGCAGAGAACTGCAGGTTCTGAATGAAATACAAAGTGTATTATGTCTATATAGTAACAATAAAAGGGTATGAGCTATAGAATTTCAAGCACGCCCTGACACTACTGTATCTCAGCCCTTAGTGCTTCAGCTCTTTCTAGCAATACATGATGATCAACATGCTCACCCTACAGAAGTACCGTAAAGACTATGGACAATTCTGGAGACTTGCAGGCATGTAAAATATTAAAGTAGTCAAACTACAGTAACTTGAACTTAAAAGCCTGAGTAAAACTCAGAAATTTACTAAGCTGGAAGTACTGTTTCGTACGCATCTCTTAAATCTGAAATCATAGACCTGCTAACTGAAATGCACACCACACAGCCTATAAGCCAGTGCAGCTAGATGAATTCATGAGAATAGTAACATAAGTAAAGCTTACAAGACACTGAAGTAACTTTTCACATGGTGCGATGAGAAGTCATCATGTCATATTGATACACTGATATCAACTCAAACACTTCAAATTACATAAAGTTCAGTATACTAGTAAAATAAATATACAAGTTACCAATATAAACAGAAGGTTTGTACAAACAAGGCAGTCTATTAAACGTTCCAGAGGGACGGAGGATTGCAAAGAACAGAGAACTGTCAAGAAAGCATGTGAAGTCAAGAAATGATCACCTGGAATGGAGAGAATTTGCAAGTATGACACTACCAAACAGCAAGTTAGTTCATGCAACAAGCAAGACAAAACAGGCAGCTGACAGTGACACTGGAACACTTACTGAATAAAATGTGCTCAGCCAAGTTAGCTATCAGCTCTCTTCTGTAGGGCTCACTGGTTATGTCCCTGGTGTTAGGCAATGAAGCTTCTCTACCTTCATCCACAGTATCATTAGGTCTAAACACAGAATAAAAAATGGTATTATGACATTTAGATTTACATTGATTTTTATTTTTTAGATACACTAACTGAACTACAGTGCAAAAATACACTATGAATTCTGGTAAGGACACAAAATGTTATGCATAACAAGCTTCACAAGAAGTTGAATGTCTACCAACTTTTCCAGACACTTTCTTCACACTGAAGAACAATCCAAGATAAGAACACCAAAAGAAAAAGGGCAAACAGAACATTTGCCTCGTCCTATAGCTATTCATGACTTTGCTATTACATCACTTGCACCCCACAGCTCTTTTCAATGAATACGGACAGAAGCAGACTAAGCAAATCTGCCTAGAAGGCAGTTTTCAGCTCAGCCACTCCACAAGCTAGAAATGGTCTTTTGTATGGACCTCAGACTTTCCAAAGATAAATGACTTTGTCTTTACGAGGACCACACAGGTTTGTAAAAGTCGAGCAAAACTTCAACTAAAATCTAAATCTTTGTAACAAATGCATGTCTAGCCCTCTGGTGAAGTTTTTCATTTCTGAGTGAGTCATATGCTTCAACAAGGGGTACTCACTCACAAGTTCTCACTGTTTGGTTTGGAATTCTACCAAAATCTACCTGAGATGTTTGTGGGTTTTAAGAACATATTCTTCCTTTTTCATTAAGAGTGTTATTCGTCTTCACTGACTAAATTATTCTGTAAAATTTAAAATTAAACCACATGTCACTATAATCAATTCTTTTTAAAGCTTCTTCAAACCTATTTGGGAAAAAAAAAAAAAAGAATGCAATTCGTGGAACAAACTGCAAAGTTATAATCGTATAATCACTGGGGAGTTCAAGCATCTCTTGAAATATAACGCAGAATACTAAAAGCCAAAGGAAAATTTAAAAAAAAAAAAAAAAAAAAAAAAAAATCAACCTGTCATCCCTCTCCCCAACAGCAAAAAAAAAATCCCTACCTTGATGGAAGTATAGCTGGTAACAAAGCTTGTTCCAGAGAAAGAGGAGCAGGCACAGGTTTTTGACTTTGGCTGTTGACATATTCCTATTAAGAGAAGGATTTATTTTTGTTGTTTTGTTTTTTTTTTTGTACTTTTCCCACCTTACTTCTGCATTCAACTGATAACACTATTTATATGAAAAAGGCAATTATTCAAAAACGCAACAGTGATTAAAAATAGCTTACATTAATAGAGTATTAATAAGGTTACAGAAGTGACAAGTTTGCAAGACTTTATTCTCTTTTAATTCTATTTTACGAAAAGGAAAACTTTCCACCGCAAGGAACCCATACTTGGTGAAAAACACTGCCACAAAAAAACAACACATAATCCCTGTCAGCATCTTGCTGGGAAGAAGTCCTTTGAGACTAGCTTCTCCATGATTAAATTAATGAGAACTGCCTTCATTAGCATGAATGAGAGAGAAGTCTAGTACTCATTCAGAACCCACAAAGAGATTATAAAAAGAGATTATAATTATTGCTTGTTGCTGCTTTCCTCAAACACCAGGACAGGGAGCATCTCCATAGGTAAACGTCACTACAGAAGCTTTAGCTGTAAGACATCACAAAACTGAAGCGCCCAGGAAGCAGGCATCAAACCACATACTTGGGATTCTTGAATCCCAAATTCCTCAGAAGCCTCTCCTTACAGGTTAGCATTTACATTACTCTGTTTTCAGGACACTGTGTTCTTCCAGTTCCTATGAAGACTAATGTGGGAAACTACAGAGCCACTTAGCCTGCTGGTCAGAAAAAGTTCTCTCCCAGGAAAGCTGTTTAAAAGGCTTTCACAGCCAGCTCTCCCTCTTCTGCTTCTAATTCTGTATTTGCAGAACTTCAAAAGCTCAAAATTAACCCCAAAAAGCTCATCTTAGAAAAATTTGCAGTGATGCAGCTACATCAACTTAAATTGATATAGTTACGTTTTTGCAACTCTTGGTTAAGGCACACTTAAACAATTTATGTCACGCTTATTCTGTTTCTGGAGTACAAGAAATAATGCACATACAAATGAGACCTGGCAGAGGTTGCTAGGAAGGTATAGAGTGATCAGTATTTCACTAGATTAAGAGGGCAGATAACCTTCTTTTCCTTATACTGATCCAAGAACAATCATTAGCTTACTACCAAGAATAGCCTGGAAGTGACCCAAGCCTTCTTCTTTGGAAGTGAATTAATATCTTTCCCTACTACACTAATTATAATGCAGTGCAGACAGTCACAATAATTTCATGCTGTGGTAATTGAACCCTCCAAAGCTCTCCAACCTACTGCTTTTCTGAGAGAAGTAGGGCAGAAAGAAGAATGCCTAATTAATTTGAATAATGTTCTAGTAGGTTGTTGTTACAGCAGTTAATCTTATTAAAGTCACACTAAAAAAAAAAGATATTCTGTAGCAGAAGACAGATTAGTGAAATGCAGATAAATTAAGTATAATACTAGCAAATTCTGCAAAGAGATAAGGGAAAGAAAGTGAAAGCAGCTAGTATTAAGCCAGCCCCTTCCCCCGGAAACTACAGAATTGTGTTTTGTTAATTAGTATAGGCAATAGGTGAAAAATAATAATGAAGTACGCAGTATGTAGATTTGGTGATATGTCCATGGTGCCTTTAAAGCTACCAATTTGCTTAGCAACTTTAAAAATCCAATGAGACAAATACTGTTCCTCAACAATAGTGTTAACCAGTCAATTACTTAAATTGAAGAACTACAACCAGTTTCCTCCAACTACAAACGTCTATACAACTTGAAGAATTACTACACAGTACACGGATCTCTTCAAAAATTGTTAAAACAAACAAATGAAACAGTGAGAATATTTACACTATTTCAAAACTAACATGATCCTTTATGTCAACTTTGAAACTATTTCAACTTAACACAATTGTGTTTGAAGATTCATGCCTTCAGCAAAACAGGGAAGTTACATACTTTTGTCCTATTGGAATAGAATTCTGTAGAAAATGCTAATAATGACTACCCCCAATGAGAAAATAAAAATAAATGTCCCATTACTGAAACAGCAAAATCAAACTTTAAAACAAATCTTCAAAATACCAAACTTACTTTTAAGGAAAATGGTTGTGCAAAATCTACTCTGACACATCCATAATTCTTCCGTAGCATTCTGAAGACTCCTCTAGCTATACTCCAAAGGCTTTCATTCTTCTTAGGCTTGCCCTGGAAAATATGAGTAGTAGTTGGGTTTGGGTGTTATTTCCTTGTTTTGTTTTGGGGTATTTTTTGTTGTATTATTCCAATTTGCAATTAAAAAATTGTTTAAAATTAAAAATGCATCTAACAGACAAGAAGGCCAAATCTTCTGACACACCTTATAACTTCAAGTAAGTCTAGAGAACTACCGTCTTCCGTGCGTGTTACCATTTGAATGTATTATTTTTTATGTCATGGATTTGCATTTAAAATTATGTTACCTACACCTCGGCACTCCCTATCAGAGAGGTTCTGTGATTCATGGCTCTACATTCTTCATCACTAACGCCAAGCGCATGTGACAGAGAACTACTAGCACACAATTTAACTGTGTAACACATTCTGCTGCACATAAACAGAAAATCCCCAAGGCAAAACAAGCTGTTAAATTGCTCTTACCAGCTGTTCACTGTTATAGTGACCTTCAATTATGCGATCATAGGAGATTCCCACAGGTATAATTAGGACATCAGGAGTAGCATTTGAGAAGAGAGCATCCACCACCACAGATAAAAGACCCGCTCTAGCACTGGATGTCTTTCCACTTCGAGACCTTGTGCCTTCCAAGAAGATTTCTAAAAACTGCTGCTGTCTCAACAATTCCTCTATGTGCTGAATACAAAGAGACAGAAAAAGAAGAAAAAATAAATATCTTCATATACTCGTATACTGGCAAATTCACATTTTAAACATATTGCTCCTCAGCAGCAACCATTTCATTTTAAAACAATGGAAGACCATGAGTTGGCATGAATACGTGTAAGAACAAAACAAAACAAAACAAAAAAGACAATAATTACTGCTTGACACAAACCCAGACCAAACTGCAGTTCAATTTGCATGAATATACAAGCAGTATAATGCCATTTGTTCAAGAACAGTTCTAGCAACAGTTGATCTAGCTGATTTGCATATGTCTCTTCTGGTTCCTCAGTACATCCCATCTTCTGAGATGCAAATAGAGCTATTTTACGGAGTTGCACAAAGAACTACATCAACACATCATAAACAGAGACTTCTATTAAGTTAATAAAATCAGTGTAGATAGGCCTCAGTACAAAAGAAATCAGAGAAACAAGACTAAAGTTTAATATTAATTCAGAGCGATTAATTCCACTTACTTTAACAAGGATTATGCAAAGTGAGAATCTTCTTATCCTCAAAGGTACCAGGCATTCAATTCTCTTATTTCACACATTCAAGACTTGATACAAAAACGTATCCTGCTTTTCTAGCATGAACCCCAAGACAAATTCAAAGCAGTAAAAACCATCCCCAGGCTGATGGAAATTACTCTACTTACCACCCAACTGAAATGCTACCTATGGACACAAAGACATGAAGTACATACCACATAGAGCAAAGCTCTGTAGAGGAAGTCCTTACGACCATCAGGACTCTGATCTAACTTTCGACGAATGAAAAATCCTCCTAGCTTGCGGATCAGTGTGCTACACAATAAAGGAGAAATATACTCATTGGTTTCAGATTGTACGAAACTACTACACAGCCAGTATAAAATTCCCAGCACACAACAGGACACCCTCTGAGTCAAGATATTCTCCTTCTTTTCTTGCTATTTCCCACAAGGTCCAGTGGCTCTTCATAGATCAGGTATTCCTAAGTTCTTTGTCACTGGCAGAGTGTCAGATGTTCTTCAGCCACCAGAAATACAATTTAAACAGAGATCAAACCGGAGTGCTTTCCCACAAAGTACTATTCACTCAGTACTGTCACTGCCCAATAGTTATCTCATATAATTTCATAAAGAATAGCTGCAAATTCACATCTAGTTTTCACATACTAATCTTTCTTTACTCACCTACCCACTTTGAGACTCCTAGAAGGAATTAATATTATTCCTTATCCCAATTAATTTCTCAAAAGGATTTTGTTATGGTCTCTCTCCAAGCATGCAATAGGAACCAAAAAAATCTACAAAATGGCCCACTGATACTGATGCCCTTACAAGTGTATGTATGATATAGTGCACAACTGGTCAACTGATTATGCCCCTACTTCAGCCTTTTTCAAATAACGAGGTTTCACATAGTTTATTATACTTACCTGAAGATGGGGATGTTGAGATTGTTCCCTGCAGCAATATACGGTGCTTTGATGTTATGGCAGAAAAGTATGAATGTAAGGAGCAGGTAGTCAATGTGAGATTTATGAACAGGCAAGAAAATAAGAGGCAAATTCATCTATGGAGAGAAGAAATAAAAAAAAAAAAAAAAAAGACAATTGGTAAGAATTGTGGAACATTACTCCTTTTCTAAAATCTGTCATCAAGATTGCTAGCATATTATCAGAACTGATGTTTCCAACATTCATTTTGTTTACTTCTGGTTTTCATTCAGCTGTGACGAGAACATTTCAATGAACTCTACTTTTTAATTTTCAAGGACTTTGGTTTTTAGTTTTATGCATTACCAGACAGAATGATTGATATTCTTCACACTCACATTACTGAGAAAACAATCAAAAAGTTTCAAGGGATGTGACCAAATCAGAGTCACTAAAGCATTGCTATTTCTTTCTATAAGACATCAACAAGAATCTATGAATAGCTGGGTTCCCAACACCATAATCAAAAAATAACAGAAAATATCAGGAAACATTTTTTCTTTAATTTATCTAATGCATCTTTATAAAGTAAACTCCGCAAAAAGAATCGAGTAATTTGAGTGTAAACAAGATGGCTGAATTTAGGAGTTATTTTAATCAATTTCAGTAAATACTGAAGGACCGGAAATAGATTGCTAACAAGAAAGAAAAGTTCTTAAAGTTTTTTATTCTAAATTATGGTAAGAGAAATTCTGAAAATCCTAAACATACCTACTAATTTATTACTGGCTGCCTCAGCATACAAAAATAAATAATGCTGGATGCAGGTACACGTGAGATAACCATTCAACCTTACAGTTAAAATCTGGTCCTGAAGCAAAGATGAAGACACTGTTGACACAGTATCTTAGGTTACACAACTCAAAGAACATTGTATTTAATTAAAAACATTATTCCCGAGCCTTGAGACAGATCTGTCTAGAATCTGGTATGACAGAGACTTAGGAGAACTCTTCTGAAAAGAGAAAGCACTGTAAACATTAAGAGAAATTCCACCAGAAATATGTCTTACTAGATTCTTTCCCACCCCACCCTTACCTCTGTTGCTGCTTTGACCATTTCTATTTGACCTCTGTGGATCTGGATATTCCAGAAAAAGCTATTAAACAACTTCAGTAACACCCAGCCAGTCAACCTGAAAAAAGAACAAACATATTCAAAGAACTTCATTCACTTTTGTATTGCTTTTATATAACTTTTAACTGCCTTCACTTTTATATTGCTTCTATACAACTAAAAACAAAGCCATAAATTCTCATTACTTCATATTCAAGAAAACTTACTATGAAATCAGATTGCTTAACAAGTCTTTGCCTATCAACTAAAGCCTCCTGTAATTATGACACAGAAGTTGTGTCAACTGCAGTGCAGGCTGTTCACACCGCAAAGACTGCTCTACGTATGTGGCAAGCTAACAGAGGTCCTATGATCGATTGCAGTAAGTAAGCACGTGGATAAACATGTTAGGTGACACGGCGAATCTGGTCTTGTGGGAAAACTTAATATAGTTACAAAAAAAGATAGGGTTTGCATCACAAAAGTGAGTGAAAGGACTTTGAATATGACAGAAGCAAACTGATCTTTAGTAGTGAAGTCGTATATTTTATCTAAGATAAGGCTCTAAGACATTTATAACTACAGGCTATGATATTCAACGGAATTACTGGAAAAAAGATCTTTCACAGTCTAAGATCCTGCACCTAGCTGTTCTTGCCTGTACCAGCCTCAAACAACAAATGATACTAATATTGGTCTAAGCATTAGCAACAAGCCTAGTTTGGGGAGAAAAAAATATGTTTGCATTTAATCACATCATAAGATTTATCCCTTGAAAACGAGAAAGTGTTTCTGCTGTACCTGAAAACGAAGAATAACAACCATTTCAGTAGGTGATGTTAGAAAGGGACTTTTTATGAATAATTATTCATTAATTATGAATAACATGTTACAAGCTGTGCTGGTATAATACAGAGACAGCTTGGCTGCTTCACCCATTGACAACATTGATGAGCCATTTTCCTTACCTGATTAAAGCCGGTGACACATTTGCTACCATTTCCTGGAGAATTTTCCTAGCTTTTTTCTTCACTTTGTTGATAGCTTTAGGATCTGTCTGAGCAAAACTACCTGGAACACTTGGTTCAGAAGCTTCATCTACAATGGCCTTCTGTACTCTAACATTAAAAAGTAAAACTTATGAGACAGTTCTGCAACAGAAGAGTTCAAGACAGACAACAACTGCTAGGAATGATCTATATATTACTACCAGAGTAATTTGCAGGCATAAAAGAAGATAAAAAGCCACACCATCATTTTGTGCATTCCAAATGAATTCAATTTAATTCAGTACTGCTAAGCTCTGAATTAAAGAGGTGGATGATGGATGGATGCACTCAGATTTGGTACATAAAACAGTATGTACACACTTGATAGGTACTGATACTAAGTGATTGCTGAATTTCAGAAATGATTAATAAAGTTAAAACTGTGAAAAGCGCAGTTGAAATCTCCTCTTTGTTCATACTTTGTTTTTACTACCATAACAATTTCTCTTAGCTCATTAGACAGATCTATGCAGTTGCTATTTTGCATTTCTACAATATCCCCCCACTGAAAATCTCAGTTTTACAAAGTGTAACTAAATTTTATATGGGCTGTTTTCCCCGTTTAAAACTTATATAAGAGCGATTAAGTGGATTAACACACCCTAACTGTGGCGTGAGGTAGTCTGCATTGTTTTAGAAAAGCAACGCCATCATCTTCAGATGCAACTTGAACATTAAAAATTCAGGAGAGTTCTCTGACTAGACTGGAGGAGTAGGCATGTGGCTGTGTTTCTCTGTGTCCAAGGAAAACTGATCCCCCTGATCAGGGGATCAACATGCCTTTTAAAATGCAGTAGATAAGACAGGAAGCAAGCTCCACAAAACAAAAGAGTGGGTATAGACACTCTATAATCTTTTTCCAATTTAGCTTCACACTGTTGTTGCATCATAAACTAGGGTAATCTGAAATGCCACTTTCCCGTTATTTTTGAAACACTGAAAATTTTTGATGACAATAGTATGGCTTTAGTAATAACGATTTAACTTGAATTAGATAAACAAAAGTTTGAAGAGTTTGCACACAGCAATTTATTTTTCTGTGTACTGAGTCTGCTGTCCACCCACTACACATTATTCATTTGGAGATTAAGAATTACAAATCTCCCCTCTTAGTATTCAAACTGAAATTGCAAGCCACAGTCCTGAATGTCTGTGCTAAAGACACTGTATCTTCTAATACATTTTAAAGAGCATGGTTTTCAAAGCCATCAGTTTCCAAATTTGTAGATTATAATATAATGTACCAGTCATTAAATATATATATCTATTTGCATTATCTTACCTGCTGTTATTCAGCACATTTTCTGTCAGATTCTTCGCAAACATACCCTTATGAACGTCCCTCTCTTGCACAAAAAGAACATAGCAAAGCCGTCTTGCAAGCCATCCTCTGTACCTACAAAAATATGAAGCAAGTCTGAGTATCAGCCTCGAAACAAACTACTGGCAAAAAAAAAAAAAGAAACTTAAATGCTAAGAAGCAAACATATGTAAAGTTATTTGAAGAACTACTTAAAAACTTCTGTAATTTCTGTATCTTAAGTCCTGACCACTTCTGAGCTTATTCATTATTATTCAGTATTATGCAATGTTACCTTGCACACATGGAAATATCTGAAGCTTGCACTTCACTGTTGACAGATCTTCACAAATGCAGAATAAAAAACTGTGAGAAGCTGTTAATCCAAGAAAGAAGGAAGCATGTTGCTGGAACCAGGTAGAAAGTCTGGGGCCTGGTTAACAGTTTCTCTATCCTCTGCCTCTACCAAGTGACACAGAAAGCAACTGCCTGTAGTGCCATTGAGGACACAGCAGTAGGGCAACATGGAAAGAAATACAGGGATACAGAACGAAGCATAGGAAACTACTGAAGCATACAAAGCCCATCCTTTTTTTCATCCCTCTTCACAAAAAGTCTGTGCTTAGGACTGGCAGCGCAATGTATGGCTGATGCTCCAGGTGTCCCAGTCCTCGCCCCAGACAGAAACGCTGCCAAGGTCTCACTTCTTTGTGGCCACCTGAGCTTCTAATGTTGGCCGTTAAACCTCCCTACCACATTTCAGTGTATTTACACGCTGTAAACAGTTGTTAAAGATGAGAAGAAACTTGCATACTGCAAAACGTCAAACAGAATTAGCCACAACTGCTGTAATTGGGATGAGTGCATACGCACAAGCAATCAATACTGTCACATAACACTTACACAAATATTCAGACTGTCTCTAAGGACAAAGAATTTTGCTAACCATGTTGTCAGGAAAGTAGACTGGTGATGCTCTTTTAATTGCTTTTCCATTTTCCCCTTCCCACCTGAGTTTGAGATAGTTTTATTGATTTTTCTAAAAAGCCAAGCGAAGGCAATATGCTTCTTTCTGTCAGGAGTTTTTGTAACTAAGAACAAATTGTAACAGCATGCATCTATTAGAGGGATCTGTCAAGGTATAAAGGCTTCTGTATTCATTTTAGAGCTCAGACACAATGCAGAACGATTAGAAAAACTTGCTTTCTAATCATGTAGCAAGGACATAGAAACACACAGAGCAGACCCAGTCAGGATGTATTATTTTGTTCAGAATCTTGCTCCACATTACCAAAGCTGACATATTCACACCTCAAAAAAGGCCACTGATAATTCTTGGCCTTAGGAAGCTTATGGAGACGCCTGTTGCTGTGGAACCCCAGGGGACCTCAGAACTTCATTATAGTCTGAGAATTGAGGATTTTAATGACTTTCTGAGCTAAAGGCATTTTATTTAAAATAATTAATTAACCCATATCTTGTTGTCCTTATATTTCTAATTTAAGAATCTCTGACTATTCAAACCCACTCAAGGATGAGACTTCTCAAACTAATATAGAAAGTTAAACACTATTTCAGTTATTTTTCTGTATTCTAAACTACAGACTCAACTCTTAAAAAAAAAATCATTAATTCAAGTTGAAGAAAGAACAGTCTCTAACATTAGCTTCCTCCCTCTCAAGCACAGCACAATGCTGCCTTTCTTCCGCTCAGACACTTTGGCTCATTTCTTTCAGGCTGCTGGCCTCCCTTTGTTTGCTCTGGTTCCACAAACACTGCAGAATCTGCTTATGCTAATGATTACTGCAAAAACTTCAGCAAGCATTATTAACTTTCCAAAGAACAAAATGAAGATTTTTGTGTACTTCCAGCATCTTCCTTCCAGGACACAAGATAAAATTCAAGTAGCACAAAAATACATACTCATTTTTATGTTGAATACACCATCTTTCAAGAGCTGCATTCTGCCACTGAGGCAGAGGAGTCACAGTCTAGCAAGACATTTTCAGACTTAACTGTCATTAGTAAAAATAGTGATAGCCTAAACTGTGAATCAGACTTGCTCAGTAAATTAAAATGCAGCCCAAAGTCATAAGCACGGGAATAAAACAGCTCCTCTCAGCATTATACTACAGATGCTGCCATTTGCAGTGAAGGAAAAAATCCTTTTTTCTTTTTTTTTTTTTTTCTTTTTTTTTTTTTTGTGAAATTGGTATGACCTTTACACTCCTTGCCAATAATCCCAAAGGACTTTGTCCTGTTCCTAAATGCACACAGCCGAATTCTACAAGTGTATTACTTTCTTGAGGTCAGCATCAATTCCTGCCTTTCAGGACTGCAACGTATATTTATTCATTCTCGACTACCCCAGAGATCTCCCTGCCGTAAGAACAGAACACAGTGAATTTCAAAAGTAAAAGAAAGACTTGCTACTTTACCTGGTATGTGTTTCATTGATATATATGACATTACGTAGACCCAAAGAGGGAATACTAGCATTGAAGAAGTTATCCTGTAAAACCAAGGAGAAGAAGATTGGAAGACCATTTCTGTATATAAGAACAGTTGTGTCTTTACATTCCTATTAACACTGAAAATAATGCAATGTTTTTCACCTCTATTATAAAAAAAGCCAAAGCAGAGAAGTGCTGAATTTCCTTACAAAGCATACAGAAAATGTTTTGAAATTAAAATAAAATTCGAAAAGTCAATACTCCCAACTCCAATACCTTCAGTGTATTCTCTAGGCTTTACTGCATACAGAAAAGAGAAATGTTCTGGTTATTTTCTTCAAGCCAGATTTTTTTAAATTATATTCTGCTGTAACATAAACCAGGACTTGTCACAATACAAAACTCGTATTTGAGCCAGAAATTCAGTAAGCCACACTCAGCATTAGTAAAACCACGAGCCTTTTTACACTCAGCCTGTGACATCCAGTTTGACAGTGGATCAGGCACCACATAACAGCAGCCCAGGGGTGAGAATATCCATGGTTACAAGGTAAACCATCTTCACATTCCTGCTCTGCCTGAACAACAAAGCCGGTCCAGCCTCCTACATAAAGGCTCTCCATGTCAGACTATTAACTGCTCCGGGATGAGTTTGGGAGCAGTTCCACTTCGGATAAACAAACATTCCCTGGCAGGCAGACCTGAACTTTAATCTTCCTTTTTTTCCAGCTAAGAATCTTGACCAAAATATTAAATATTATTTGGGCAGAAATAAACTAATTTTAAAACTGGTACCATGCCAACAAGAAATTATAGGTAAAATCACCGGGATTGTGCATTTCAAGGAAGTCAAAGACTGGGAAGTTAAGGAGAAAGATGGTTACCAGCAACAGCAAAGCTACAGAACAGCCTCATTACCAATTTTGCAATGGAAGGCAGATAAGAGTCTTACTTGTTTGTAGTTTGTTTAGGACACTCCATTTGCCACATATTAAAAAACTTGAGTGTCCTGTGTCATTTGCAAATCAGGTAGAAATTACGTGCTGCAGTGGGAGCAAACACTCTTGCCCCATGTTAAAGCACAGCTGTGTAGTATATACAATCAACAAATTGTAACTTTAGGCACTTAAATGGCAACTTTCAAATACCAATTTCTCACAATGTTCACTCCTAATTTTGTGCACAATGATTGACTTCTTGGTCTCCCAAAAATCAGCAACAAATCTGAGGATGCATCAATGAATGCCTGAGTCCACTCCAGTGTTCTAACCATTAGGTTGTAAATTTGCTCTGTGACATCCATCCTCCAGGTGCCTTGTCACACTTCAGCTTTTCCTTGTTTAATTCTGCTCTGATCCTCTGTCAGGCAGAAGATGCGGTTCTGTGAGACGACGTGAGCTCATCTCCCAGCTCTGCACCACAAGGGAGCTGCCCAGCACCCACACTGCCATGCCCTACCCTTTCCCACCACCTCCCCGCCTCGTAACTTTCATCACCACTAGCACTGATGAATATCAGACTCTTTAATGAGCCAAATTCATTCAGGTAAGGCAGAAAACTAAGACGGCCACAGACTAAATAAATAAATAAAGCAGGTAGTTCTGCTTGGCTGGTGAGCTTTATCAGCCGCAGGAGAGCAGGAAGAATGTAAGAGGGGAAAAAAGACTTGCCACTTATAGCACCAGCAAGGTGCTAGCTTGGCCAGCTCACTAAGGAAATCTGTCTTGCTCATCTATCCCTCTTCCTTGAGATAATTAACTAAACAGGCAGCACAAAAAAAAGTGAAACGTGGACTCTAATGAGAGGATCTGGTTTGTTATTGTCTGCAGCAAGAACGGTATCTTCTTGGGGCATAACACAAAACAAGACTTGAGCAGGTCATGCCTTGTTCCTAAGTGAGATCTCAGGACTAGTAATTTCTTATTAGACAAAATACAGAACAAGATTTTTCTTCTTAAAGTGTAATCCCCAACTTGAGAGGAATAGCCTAATTACTAATAGCCTAATGACTAAATGCATAATGGCCCTAGTTAAGGATTACTACACACCTTTTTACAAGTCAAAACACTCCGGTGTTTGTTAGAAGCAGTCCCAGTTTCTCTAATTGCCTGTCTTGCTGCCCGTATCGTACATACTCTTCACAGCACAGTTGGATTTCTATCTCACATTTGTGTAACATTGATGAAGTTTTCTACGTTGGCATAGTAATAAAGTGAAATAACAGCTTTTCCTTAGTCAAAGAAAAAGGGAAAATTTCATTTCAGTCTGGCCAATTATGGAACTCAGTGAAGATGTAGCTGAGTGCAATGTAAAGCCTGCGGTGTACACATAGCCAAGCCAGATGATGAACTTGTTGCAAAGTACATTATGCCATTTATCAGCATTTTACATCTTCAGCCTACAGAAAACCTGCTCGATGCAGTTCAATAAAGGTCACATTTTAAATCAGCTGGCGCAATGTCTCCAGTGCCACCCTCTTGACGCTGTTCCCAGCAGACAAATATCCCCGCCATTGTAACTGGCACGTCTTGCTGCCAGGATGGGCAGGCAAGCCAAGAACTATTTGGGTGCAGAAAACCAAGCTGTCTTCTCAAGCACAGGATTGATCTCTTCAATTCTGAAGAGAAGTACATTGCTTACTTTCCAAACTGTGCCTATTGTATGGATAGAGAACTAAGTATCCTAAAAATAAGCCTTAACGCTTTTGTAAGCACCAAATTCCCATTACTAATCCGGTAGAGCAGATAATTTTTTCCATACGTTTTCACAGTACTCATTCTGAAGAGCTGGACAGTTCTGTGCACAGAGTAAGTCCGCACTGAAAAGCGGGAGACAAAGCATCACAATAGACCTGTGTCATCCATTAATTCCATGACAAATAAAATATAACCACAAACAAATGAGAAAAACTATATTCCTTTACCAAGTAAGAACATTCTGACCTTAATTCTGAAAGTAAGAAAACTACTGAAACTTCATTACACTGTAACTACGCATTATTGTCAAACATAATCCAGCCTGTAATCTTCTTACCCGGCTCTGGGGAGTGCATACGTAGCAACATCGTCCCACGAATGGCCTTTTTCTGCTCAACAGAGTCTCTTTCCATTTTAAAGTGGCAGATCGGAAGAGAGGAGGCCTAGAGTTACACTCTCCCTATGGAACAAAAGAACACCATGTCAATATCCAGCAACATATGTTTTAATGGGTATTTGAAAACTTTTGATTAGAGGTGCTGCCAGAAACACACACAAAATTATCATAAAAAAATCCTGAAACCGATACTTATTTTTCCAAGATTTTTTCTAAAACACATTCTATCATCTCCAAATGGTGTGATTTAAAAACAAAAACAAAACAAAACAAAAAACAAAAGCAAAACCATAGTTGTATATCTTGAGCATTGCAGCTTTTGCTGATGTGAAATTTAAAAATAAACAGTAACTCTAATACGAAACAGCAAGGAAATTGACAGCTGAGAAATGGTGAAGAATTTAACTGTAAATTACCCTCTAAAGGTGTTCATAATATGAGCAATGCTTTTACCGGACAACACCCTGTAAAATTGCAATTTGAATACACATGAAACATTAACTCCACTGACTCTGTAGGCTGTTCTTCGGCAGTTTTATTCAGAGCAACACAAAGAAGGAACCACTGTGCCTTCTCCAGTGTTAGAAGATTACAGAATGGAAAAAAAAAATTGAAAGTAAATGCATTTACAGAACACATTCTGTTTGTTAGGACACAACAAAAATATGCTTAACTACAAGATTTACAAAGACACTGGCTGTTCCCATTAAAGTCTACTGCATTATTGCTTCCCTGAGCATAAGCATCAGGTCCAGTGGATTCAGATTTTCTAAACCAAATACTGTAAAGTTTTTAACAAAAGGGAAGCCACAGAAACAAACCAAAATGAAAAGGTGGCAAAATAAGCAGGAATATGTTTAAAATCTCATGTTCAAATGGAATAGAAGCATGGTAGAATGCTCAAAACCAGCAAGCACATGGGTTAGAAACACAAATACAGATCATCACATACCCAGCTAGAAAGCCAGCCCACTGAGAAACAACCAGAAAGTCAAAAGCAATGCTGAAGATGACTGAAAACAAAAATATGCACATATCACATCTGGCAAGCTGTATGAATTGCACTTATTCCAAGGCTAACTCTTCAACTGAAATAAACATGCACCAAAATGCTAAGCCTGGCCCATTCTGTGCTCTATCGCCCTCAGTAATGCTAACTCCTCATTAACCGACTTTGTAACAAAAATGCTTCTGCTTGCCTCCAAGCTCTGACCAAACTTACCACCACTTTCTTACAAAATCTTTCCTATCTTTTTCGCTTGCCTGCCTTTATCCTACTCTCTCACAGATCTCTCTGTTACCGCAGCTTGCTATGTAATGCATCCTACTCCTAGCTAGATACAAAACCCAGCTGCCAGGACATCTGTCCTTTTCCTCAACTCTGACCATGTCTCCAACCCTTCTTCTGCATCAAGTTCAAACTCCTCCTCTCCAGAGCAGTGCCTAATTCCTCCTGACCTATGCTTCTAATCCAACCAGCACCCAGCTCGTCCCCATGTGGCTTTGTGCTCCACCCAACCATCTCCCCTCCTTCCCCCTTTGTCTCCTCCAAATCCCCAGACTCACTCAACAGAGGACACCGAGTTTTAATAGGCTCCTTATTTATATCCACCAAGTTTTCTCTGCCTGCTGTACTGCATGAATAGCTCCAACTCTAACGGTTACATCACCGTGCATCTTTAGCCTCATGCTCCTTTTCCCTTGCACGTTTCAAACAAGTACTTCTTCTGGAACAGGAACCAGCTTTCTGTTTGACTTTCTGTCTGACCTCAGTCTGCTACAGAATGAAATTCTGCATGTCTACTAATATATAAAATGATTATATTTTTAGAATGAAAGTAGATTGTGAGACTACGAATAGGGTTCAATATGAAGGTTTTCCCTATCAAGCAATGTTAGTCTTTGGCACAGCACTGAACTGTTTGTTCTTTCTTACATTTCACGTTATATTTAAACCAAAACTGTATCGCACATTAGAGATGATAAAAAAGTCCACCTTCAACTTGCATACAAAAACAAAAGGTAAACATGGCCAGCCACATTCTCAATTTTTACTTACCCATTCTTCATTGGAATGCTTACATCTACCAATGCTGCACTCTGCTGAGGTGGACACATAAGAAACATCTATCGTTCCAAGGGACAACGCAGTTTCATCCATGACACACGAGTTGCACTGAAGATCAGAAGCTGTAAAATAATATATATTTCTTTATAAAATACTAATGCATATATCGTTTCAGGGATGGGTATCTAACAATTAATTAGCTAACAGGTATTTTTGCACCTTTCAGCAAAAGTCAGATTCTGAAGAAGTTTCACTACAGTCAGAAATCAGCAGGATTTAACCCACCACGTTCAATTTGCATGAACGTGGCATACCAATAAGATGTGTGATTGTTTTTCCTTCCCTTCTCCTCTTCCCATTACAGGTCAACGCAGCCTCCTTACGCTTTTCCACTGTTCTTCACTGCGTGGATGAAACCATTTGGCCACAAGGATACGGAGGACATTTCAGCCAGGACATTTCAGCTGCTTTTAAAAGTTTACTATTCTCTTGCACTACATGACCTCATTCTTTCATCATTTGCTTCTGAAGGACACCAATCAATTCGATAACATTTCCTTTATGTTCTCTCCCAGTCCTATCCCACAGCAAATTCTATGTGCCAGGTCTAGCTGCAGCCAAACCAGTTTACAACCTCCTCAGACGGAGGAGTGCTCCGTGCAAAGCACACCCCTAATTCTGAACGCGCTGCTGCCATCAGTGACGTTACGGGCTCACTGGATTAAAATGCACTGAAGAGGTCTAAAATTGCACAATTATTTTAAAATGTATGTTTTATTGTTTGTATAGTAAGCAAGGTAAATAACTCTCCCTCAAACAAACAGAAAAGGAGGCCAAATGTACCAAGACACCTTAGAATTGTATATCTACAAAAGTCTACATGTTACGCTGTTTTGAAGTCCCATCAAAAGGGGAATCCTAGCACTTTTATTTAGAAAAAATGGCATAAAGTGGCAATTCTGCCTCCTGCAATGACACAGCCCGGCTACCAGCCACACAGGAGTGAGACCGTTCCCGTCTACGATTTGCAAGAGCAAGGCCTGAAAGAACTCCAGCCCAGCTCTGCGTCTCCTGCCCAGGCAGCCCCGAGCCCCCCGCAGTGCCCGCCCGCCGCAGGGGCACACACCGGGCTCCCAGCACAAACCAGCCGCAGCACGCTCAGCCTCGCACTCGGGCATCGTTACACAACCTGGGTACATAAGGGAACCTTTTACTCTTGGCTGACTCTTTAAGTTTCACTTGCTCTTTTTTTTATGAAAGCTCGGGCACATCAATGATTAAACCACACAATAAGCACAAAGAAGAGCCCCTGAATACCTCAAGAATTCAAAAGAAGCGTGTCCTCAAATCGTGCTCAAGGTGACCTTGGTTGCACTCGCGTACATAACCGGCCTTTAAAACCTGTACCTCGGTATTTCGGAGCCTGCTCGAGCGCTACCAACGTGGCACGTACCTCCGCCGAACGCTCCGCGCCGCCAGGCTCAGGCTGCGAGCCGCCCGCAGGCCGCCATCCCCGCGGGGCTGGGCGCAAGGACCCGGCGCTCTCCCGAGCTCTGCTCCCTCTCACGCCGCCGCCGGGGGTGCCGCGTGCCCGGGCAGCGCCGCCGCCTGCTGCCAAGGGGCCGGCGCCGGCACCGGGACGCCGCCGGGGGTGGCCCCCGCCGGGCAGAGCCTCCGCGCCCACACGGCTCCGAGCCGCCCGCCGCTGGCCCGCCCCCTGCCGCCCGCCCTCGTCCCGCAGCCACCGGGGGCAGCAGCCCCGGACCCGGCTCCGGCTTCCACGCCGGTCTCTACCCGCGGAGAGGGCTCGGCGGCGGCCGCTTGCCCCTTGCCCGCCCGCCGGCGCCCAGCCTGACGCGATTTCCTGAGCGCCCGCCGCCATGGCGCGGGCCTGCCCGGCCACCGCGGCTCCCCTCAGCGAGCCCCGCTTGTCCCGACCCCGCACCGCCTCAGGGGGCTCCGGGGGTCCCCGGTCTCGTCCCCTTCGGGCCTCATGTCACCGCCCGCCGCCACCCCGGCCTCCCGGGAGTCGCTGGGCGGCCTCCCGGCAGCCGGCTCCCCCGCCGCGCTGCCTTCATACCCCCTTCCTCCCGGCTACTTTTGTCTCCGATTAGGGCTGCTAAAATAAAAACGCTGAAAAAAATAATACGTAAAAGCGTGTTTGTATGGGTGTACAGCGGTTCGGAGCTGTTGAAATTAGAACAATTGCAGAAAATTCGGGATAGGTATCGATCTGCCTACCTGGCCTTGCAGCGCTGCCAGTTTGTCTTTTGCTGAATGCAAAAGTAAATGTTGATAGAGATTGCTGCACATAAACAAACAGGGACTAATAGCATGTCTTGGCTTTGGCAGTCTTGGGCTATTTCAAGATAGCATTTCTGGGGCTTAGTTTGAGTTACATGCCTGTGGAAAGGCTTGTATCTATGTTTCTTCTTTGAGCCTGCACTGATACTTAATACAGAGCAATACGGGTATAAAGTGACAAAAAATAATAAATCATTTTATGCTAATGCAAATATCCTATTTAGTCTTTAAAAAAAAAAAAAAAAAAAAAAAAAAGTCACCCAAGGACGTATTCTCCTTCTAGATGCCGCTTCGAACTTAGGAGAAATGAGGATTACCCATGCTTTTCACACTTAAAGGAAATGTGTGAGACTCAGACAGAAAACCAAACTGCTACATGCGTTTGTGAATTGCCCCATTTCCTGTGACTGAGTATCTAAGGAGAATATTTACTATTCTTTAAAATAAATAATAAATAAATAAATGCTGATGCTTTCTTAAAAGTATTCTGTAGCTTATGGGCCAGAAGAGATTTTAGATCCCTGCTTAGCAAGGATAGATACTCTATTTGTTGTAAGGTGGACTTTGGAGTTTACAGCTACTTTTCAAACCACAACAATATAATGTGATCGCATGAAACACACAATTATTGTAAAAAGACTGGGTTTCTGCAGTAAAACACAGTGCAGTGCAACACTTGTGCACAGCACATAGAAAAGGACCACCTCCTAGGGTGTTGTATTTTGTATAACAGAAGAGCAATTCCCAATTGTATTTCTTGCAGCACATTCACAACTGAAGTTTTCTCCCGGTTTTCTCATCATCCAGGCCAAGAATTCCAACCTTGGTTAGTGCTGTGTGTGTCGGTTCTCATGATGATTAGTTCAGATAGTGCCAAACACCCCCTTTCTGGTCTCCAAAAGCATCCCAGCCAGTGTCTGGCCACTTTGGAATTGCAAGCCTGTAGCTGACCAGCTTTGTAACAAAGTGTTTGACTTCATACCAACTTCTTCCTGAATAGATTTACTGAAGGTCAGTGAGAAAGGGAGGGCAGATTCCGCTTTCGTTTGTGCCTGCTGAAGCTAAATGGATTTGTAACTGCTTTGCTGATCCGAGTCTAGCCCAGGAGGCTGTCTATATGAAAAGAAAATAAATAAGGGCTTCATCGATCGAGTCAGAGCCCTTCTGTCAGACCAGTGACTCAGTTACTGACTTCAGCTCAGCTCCACTTGCATTACGAGCACCTCACTGCCTCCCTCGGGTGCCGTGGGTCCAGCCGGTCGGCAGGGCCACGTCCTGCTGTCAAGCCTGAGGAGGGAAAGCTGCATCCAAAGAGGAGGCTCTGAACGCCTCTCAGAAAAGTGAAATCCAGCATTGCATCACTTATTGTGGTAACTCTCCTTGCATACAGAGCTCATCACAACAGCTGTGGTCCCAGTGTAATGCTACCGCCTCATCCTGATCATGATGTCTAGGATGGGCCCGGCTAGGTGTATGAGGTGCAATGGGGTGAGGTGCTCTACCCCCAGCTACAGCTAACGGGGCAGAGCTGATCTAAAAAAATCACTCTGGAGGAAGTGATTCAACAACTGGATGGCATGACAGCTGAATAAAACGGAGATGGCAGTGATTGCTTATGTCTAGAGTTTTAAGAAAATGCAAGAAAAGTAAAACAGTTAGAATTGTAATTAGTGCTGACTAATCATTTTGTTGCTCCACTGCATTTGTATTTTTACTTGGGAACTTCCTAGCAGGTACTTTTCATTATAAAAGACCATTTGTATTGCTTACATGCAATTTTACCTTCTCTAGGTATAGAATTGCTTGGCTATTTTTTCCCCTTTCACACAGTTTTTAGTGTCAAAATATGGGATCAAACAGTGCACTCAGATTCGGCATGCTGTGATGTAACTGAGCAAACTCCCAGCCACGGAGCATACAGGGCTGGTCTGCATCGCAACCCTCTAACAGATGAACTCTAGTACATTCAGAATCTGATATGGATCCTTTTGCAGGTTGGAAAGTGGTTATTTCTTTGATATAATTAATACCAAAATCAGAACAAAACCTCAATGGCCTTATCATCATTTTATGCAATTTCTAGAGTCTGTGTTAGCATCATTTATGAGTAGACTACTTAGGCAGTTCTCTAAGCTGTTTTGAAAAGAATAGCAAATAAATATTGTGTTTTACTTAAACATACTGATTGTGTGTAATAATAACAATAAAAAGCTGTTTCTGGTATAATTTCAAAGCTTGTTTTTCTAACCTTTCTAACCTTAGCAAATTCTTGGCTTATTGTAAAATAAATCCAGAGATAATTTTGCCACTCATCTGAAAGGGCTAAAGAATTAGTCCAATGGCAACTGCAGCTCAGCAAGATCTTTTTACAGGATACACTTGTATAAATCCTCAGGCTTACTAGTAAAATCTCGTTTCAGTATTCAGGGCTTGTTGCTGATGTGTTGCCATGGAATCAGGCAAATAGGAAAAAAAAAAAAAAAAAAATGGAATGCTGTAAAGGAACAGCCTTTGAGGGCTGCATGTGCTCCAAAAAAAACTCAAGTACTGCTGAGCCTTGCTTCCAGAAAACAGGTACTCTGCCCAGCTGCCACTGAAGTCAATGGGAGGCTTGCCACTGACCTCTGTAGGAGTGGGAGCTCACCTGAGTTTTGCAATACATCTTTTTAAACTTAAACTGAGGTGTTTACTGCGCCTATGAGTCCAGCGAGGTAATTTGCATTTGATGGCAAACCAACAGATCCCTGGCTCTCTGTGAATAAGCTGCAAACCACTTCGTGCATAGCAGCCTGCAAATGAGAGCGAGCTGGTAGGACTCATTTTTTATCACTAAGGAGTAGTCCTTCCAATGTTCACATTCCTTGTGAAGCATCCAGCGGAGTGCAACAAAGTACCTGTTTGCTACAGGATGCTGTGGGGGCAAAGGGGGAGCTGGGAAGAGGAGGACTTCTTTTGCATGGTGGGTACCCATGTCCTGAAATTCCCATGATGTCACTTTTAGTCATGGAGACACATTTACAAAAGAGTACACAGCATCCAAAAAGAAACTTTCAGCCCAGGGAGTGCTACAAAAGTTAGGAAACCGAAAACTGCATGAGGAGGGAATAAAGACACAGACAAAGATTCATTGTTTGCAGTGACCGGACTTGACCTCACGTGACTACGAACAATAATGAATATGCAATTTGGCAGTCGCAGGACTTGATGTCAGCAGTATTTTCTTTGGTATACAATATACTAAGAGCATTTGAGAATGGAAATGGCCATGAAATAGACTGATAAGATTGTACATAGAAATGGTTTGGCTATACTTTATATCTCCTTTCAGGACAAATGATTTTTTTTCTCATCTATTTCATCTCCCTTATCTTGAGAACAAGAGCAAAACTCATTAAGAGCACAGTGACTCTCTCCTATGTAATACAGCGCATTGTGATTCTGTAATTTCTTCTCATTCAAATATCATATTTGCTACTTGAAAAGATAAGGGCATTTCAGCCCAAGCTGCTCCTTGCTTTTCCCTTGAATTTGGAACTCACATCAGTACAAAAATGGTTTTTGTTCTAACAGAAAGCATTATTGGATTAAAACCAGTATAACTAACTTAAAATTACAGACAACATAACGCCATTCTTCTATCAAGCAATTGCACACATACTTGTATTACCTACAAATCAGAAAATCTTAAGTATCCAAATGAATTTGCCAGCATTTTTAATTTAGGGACACTTACTGACAGAATTTGGAACAAGATTCTCCCACACTCAGACCTCAAGCAATTTTCTAGTGTAACAATTCAAGCTTCCCCATACCCGTGGCGAATAAGGGGTGCATTTTGTAAGAGCAGCTATTTCAGTTCTCTGCTTTTGCTTGCGGAGGATATTTGCAAAGTTGATTTTATCTCAGAGTTGATTTTATCTCAAAAATAACAAAGATGAAACATTGACTTATTGCATATTGATCTTAAATACTGTGGGATACATCAAAAATATTATGCATTTGTAAATCATTAAAATCATTATGTGTGTGGAACTCTGTTATATAAAGGATAAAGTCAGCTTTGTTTCTGTAGATATTTCAAGTTCCACTAAGGGCTTTATTTTATGTAAAGCCCAAAGGACTTTTTTTGGGCCAAGTCCCCCACAGTAGACAGTAAGAAGGCCAGTTTCCTCTCATTTGGTTCCATCTCTAAGAATGCAAAGCTGCACTCTCACCCTCCTAAGGAACAACCAAGAAATGGAAATAAAGAAATCAAAGAAATCTGGGAGTTGAGTGCAGTGAGGACCATTTTGGAGGAGAAATATATATATATATATGAAGCATGGCATAAAAATAAATCACAAAATCGTGATCTTATCAAATTCGCTATGACTAATCCTTGAGGGATGGCAAATTGTTCTAGAATAACACAACCCCTAATTATCATGCGATGCTAGACAAATCTTTCATCAGCATCTCCAAACGAGGTGGGTTTTACTGCTGAGGTGGGCTCTGCTCTGCAGCAGGTGGCTTTAGAAGGGCTTTTCACATCTCATAACTTAAAGCACTATGGATATTGGAAGCCAGGATCACAGACAGCTATTCCAACCACCAGTGCAGAAGAGTTTTTACAACAGATTATGACACGGGGTTTCAATCACACGATGTCACACCGCTGCCCTCTGTTACGGGTATTCGGGACCTTAGCCACCAAGGTCTCCCAGCCTAGAGCCCTGGTGTCCAACACTAGCCATGGAGCTGCTGCCGCTAGCCATCACATCCCCAAGCATCCCCTGGCATTGGTACTGCACTGACAAGGCCAGTATCAGGTCATAGGTGCTGCCATGGGGACAGTGGAAGAGGCTTAACGCTTCTGATGTGAAAGGCCTAAGACTCGCTGGTTGGGAGATTGCGTCAGAATCTTTGGGACAGCTTTTGCAAATGCCTCGGGAAGTCTATGGAGTCTGTTCTGACCTGGTGCAGTGGTCCTGACACAGACTGCCACATGGACTCAACCATCCTGGTGGGTCCCTTGCAACTCAGAACATTCTATGATTCAATATATTCAAATGAATAATTCATAACCCCAATATTTTCCAGACTCCTGTTTGATTATCTGTTCTGCAGGTGAGCAGAGCCATCTCCAAAATGCAAGCTCCTCACAAACCTCTGCCCAATTTAGCTGTGTAAACAATTTTTTTTTTTTTTTTTTTTTTTTTTTTTGAACTCAGTCTGACTGAAAAATACAAGGTCTCTAGGCTTCAGGTTGTCATATATTGGAATTTTGTCTATTAAAATAAAAAAAAAAAAAGTTTTGTTTCAGCACAACAGAATTGTCTAAGAACACTGACAAGAGGTTTTTTGTTTGTTTGTTTGTTTGTTTTCCACCGTTGGCCTTCTCTTTGCTCTAATCTGGCTTCACCAGTTGTTACATTTCTATTCTGACATTCAAATCATGTTGAGAAATTTTCCCACAGTTTGTTTCCCAAGCAAAAACATTTTTCCCTACTAACATTAATGTGTCTTCTGGATCTGGAAACTGCAGAAAAATATTCTTGTTTGAGTTCTATGCCTAGGCCAATGGTTGTACTCTACTGCCAGATTTCACATGCTATCAGTAAGCATTTGATGAAAATAATACTGATCGACCAGACAAAAGTGTAACTTTCTGTTATTAAATAACAGATATTAATCTCATGACAGGATATTTTTTTTATTATTTTTTTTAACTGCTTGAAACATAACCTAGTAATTTCCCAAGCTCCTTATATCTTTTTGACATCAGAAATCTTTTATGCATGTACCCTAGACTATTAAATTGCTTAATTATTCCTGGATATTCACTTGGAATAGCAGAATTCTTGAATATCTTCTCTTGTAAATAAATAATATTTTTGCTCTGTCCTTTCCACTTTATCAAAGGTTAGTGTATATTACTAGCTCGGTATTTTGTACATGGTCAACCATTGCTTCAGGAAAATTACATGGTGCATAGCGTGACAGGGTGGTTTTGTAAAATTGTTTGTGGGCTTAGGACTGAGTTGCTCCACAGGTCTTTCAGATTTAGAGTCGTGGATTTAGGAACCATGTTTATTCGGCACTTTCCTCTTTGTTTCTCTCTCCATAGCAAGAGCAACGTAAAAGAAGTTTTTGGAGGGTTTTTGTTTACCTTATATTCAGTAAGAGTTACTGCAGCATCTCCCATATCAAACTGCGCTCCACCACTCAGGCTGAGTGGTTTCCCCAGCTTTTTGTGTGGAAGACTTTTTTGTGCGTTTTCACCTGTGACATTTCTCAGATATGTTTTTGCAGTTATTATTCAGTATTACTTATATACACATTTAGAATATAACTAAGTTAACAAATTAAAAAAAAAAAAAAAAAAAAAAAAAAAAAAAAAAAACCATGGGAAGAACTGCCAACGAAATGGGGATAAAAATGTTATACAGAAATTGGATGTGCATAGGGACCAAAATAAAAGGGATGAAATGCAAGAGTGCACGAGAAACTAACAACTTAAGTTCACTATAAATTATCATTGTGATCAGTTAGAAATGTTAGAACAAACAATCAAACAAAAAACACCTTGGGATTTAAGCTGACAATAGCACGAGCAACTAACATGGTGCAACATCTAGTTGTATCTCTAACACAACTAGAATATATTCCTGCATTATTTGGAAAGTGTTGTTATGAGGAAAGATATAAAACCTTGTCTACAATACCACATTCAGTGCAGCTACCATTATCCCAAACCAATGACTTCACACTGTAACAGGTACAGAGGAGGGCTAGTAGAATAATCTTTACAAGTTCATGGTGATTAACTCTAAAAAAAAAAAAAAACAATGATCAGGAAGAAGGCTCCTTTCTAGCAATCCCTCAGGGAGAACACCGTACAGGGAAGTACGCCAGCGTAAGCTACTAGGTAAAATTGGCACAACATAAAGCAAATGAGTAAGCACTGGCTAGATTGGAAACTGGAAAAGGCTCCTATGCAGCTAAGAGGTAATTTCTGGAACAGCCTTTCAAGAGGATTATGGGGTAAAAAAAATAGATTTATCAACCTACATCATGGGATCATCCAGACATTTTTGACCATTCTTTGTTCAGTTTTAGCTCCTCTGGTGGATCATTAGTGCATCTGGGCCAGGAGGTATCATCAATAATCCCAGTATGATGAAAGATGAAGCAAGATTTAATAGTTTGTTTACATTAGGGTCATAAATTGTAGCTATAAATATCTTAGACACCATATTTTAACTAATATTTCAAGGGCTAACATAGTTATCTGTTCATGATCAGCCCTCCAAGTGAGAGCCAATATATTTTGAAATGTGATTTATTTTCTAATCTAGGCCTTGTTAAATTCCATATAGCCTGGGTCAGACTGATCTTGAGGAAAAGTCATCTCTATCTCTGTACTTGCAAAATCTGGAAGCAGAACAACCAATGATCAAAGAGCCTGAATGCCATTTTGCAACTTCGCTGTCAGTAGCACAGCCCACTCCCTCCACTTCTCTGTTCCATCCATCCCTCTGGTAAATATATATAAGATGGCTTCTGACCATAGATGTGACACATTTTATATTCACATAGTCAGTTGATATTCAGAACTGAAAAAGGCTCCACGCAAAGAAAGGTGTGCATTTCCAGAGGACCACAACAGTAAATATATGCTGGTGGGACACTGCAGTGAAGAAATGCTTTAAATCTAACTTGTGGGGCTTGCTATTGGGATTCAAATTAATCATTCAGAAAACTGTTAAATCAATGTCAGAGAAGGAAAGGAGGTGTTATGATAGCTAACAACATTGCAAATTACAACCCTGTCTACAATCCTGATTTAGATTTAAATATTTTTTTCATTATTCTTATACTCAGATTTCCCCCTAATCTCAAGTCTCTTCAATTTCCTCCATTCCAGGTTAAACTCCGTAGTTAGTACAATGTCCAAGACATGTTTAGACTCTTCCTGGTACAGATGCCAACTTGGCTTAATTAAAATTAGATTAAATATAAGAAAATGGCCTAACCAGTAGATGATGCATAAAATGAAAAAACTTTGTGGCTGTTGACTTCTGATGTCTTCTCTGCCTACATGTAATTGTGTTTTAGCTGGTCTAGCCTGAAACCCTTGGGGTAAAGTCATGGCAATACAAAAGTCAGTGGTGAAACTCCCACCCAAACCAGGAGATCTGCATCACACTGTTAAATGCTAAAAACATATCAGGCACTATATTACAAGATAACACATCTACTTGTTTTCTGGGGCCTATATGAACTTAACAGTGGCCTTCTGAATTAATAAAGCATTTGGTCTATGTAGGAACGATTTAATCAAGGTAAAATTATTTCAACCGAGAGTAGCTTTTGAAAACATGCTTACATTTATCAGTAGTGATTTGTGCAGGATACCTCATGGAGCTGCAATCTATGCATCCTTTCGTAACAGGCATTAAGAAGCAGTTACTCAACTTAATGCAAACACCACCAACAGATGAAAAACCCATGGCACAGACAGGATCTTGAGTAATAGTCAAAGCAGTGCCAGAAAGCAAATTCTACCTGCAGAATTTTTTATTTATTTTTTTTCCATGTTAAGTGCACGTCAAGAGATGGTCTGAATTTCGGTGGCTGGTAGGCAGGTAGTACATTTGTAAATCTTAATGCACAGTCTGCCAAAAAGTGGCACTTTATTGTAAAACTTTTGTTTTTCAAAGCTTAATAATACAAACTTTGACCAACGCTGACAGAAAACGCGTGTGCAATTCAACTCATATCTTTACTGACTGCAATAATAAACTTTTGGTCTAAAACAAACAGATCATTAGCAAACAGATATTGTTGTGCACTGTGGTTACTTGGGCCTCTCTCCTCCTGTGATCCCTTTCTTTCACTCACTGTTCACATGCTTTAAGTTTGATGTGTGAGCCTGTCTTCGTGGAGCCAGGGCCTTGCAGCTTTCTGAAATTCAGCACAAATAAGGAACACATGCCATTTCTCTGGGCACAGTTTACTAGTGCCCCTTAATCTTAACTGGCAATGCTTTCATCTCAGGCATTAACTCAGGTCACAGGGTATGTCTAAATTCAGGCAGCCATGCCCGTAGATAGAGGTAGTCTAACTTCAAGAAACATTATTCCATTAGCTATCTGCACTATCTTCAGAATACTTTTTGAAGTTGGTGCTATTTCTTGATAAATTATTCTAATTTTCTACAAAAGGAGTATTCCAAGACCCCTTTCAGATACCTTACACTGCAGAGATTTAAGTGCCATACAGATTATTTGATGGGACAGATAGCAGTCATTTGACATCAGTAGAAATTGGGATGACTCCAGATTTCTACTGGTATTCTACAAATACTCGTATTCTCCAAATTTCTAGTGGTGTTCTACCAAAATAAATAAATAAATTAATTAAAAAATATCCCAGCCACTATAAAAGACTCAAATTCAAGACTCACCTGCACAGCAAGACATAACTGTATAGTCAGAAATACTTTTTGAGAGATGCCTAGTTTATCACAGTTTAGCTACATTACATCTTTAGAAAACACTCAAGTATTTTATAATACCATCATGCCTGGAATGATACACTTCCAGTGCTTTTTTAATGTGACATGGCCTGCTTCCTTTACTAAGATGTTTGCAGTGGGTGAAGTGGGTAACATGCTTGAATTGAAGGTATTCAAACAGCAGTAAGATATTAGCATTGGATGACTAAAGCACATGGATCTGGGCTCCATTCAGGGCACATGAATGCTGAAAGAACGGAAAGATTTGTTTTTACCTTTTTCTTCATAGCTTGATCAACCCATCCAACTTCTAACCTGCTAGTCTGAGGTCTTTTATTTTCCCTTTTGATTTTCCTGGTTTTAAGCTTCAGTCTCTCCAAAACCTAAGCCACTTAGGAATACTTAAATACATTCATTGTCACTAAAAAACTTTAGTCATCAAAGCACAAGGACCAGGTTTAAGAACTACCTGACACCTCCTGATTCACCCTTTCCCATTGTTTTTCCCTCTTCTCTCAACAGAAAGCAAATGTCGTTGCATTAGGTTGTTTTGGTTTTGGTTAAAAAAATGCTAAAAACAAAACAGACCAACTGGGAGGTCTACAGTGAGCTAGTAGGGAGATGGGTGAGCTAGTATGGGAGATGATCCACGTGAAAAGTAAGAGGTTAGCAAAACCCTGACCCTGGTCCAAGCACAGAGATGGGAGGAAGAGCTGAGGGAGGGGCAGGAGCCGTGCCAAGTATCCCTGCCATTAGCAGATGCGTGTGTGCAGTTGTACTCCACAGGTCATATCCTACTTCTCGTGGGGAGTAGCGCTCTTTCGTAAAATTGAATTAGAACAGAACATAAGGATGGGGGAGGGAGAGTCCCAGGAGGAAAACAGGCTTCATAGAGAATGAGGTCAAACATCTGCTGAAAAAAGTACATTCTTTACATGATTATCCAGGTTAAGGCTTAGTTTTGTTTTCTGGGAGTAAAAAAAAAAAAATGAAAATAACTTAAATACTCCTAGCATGCCTTTTTCCTCATTTCAGTTTCAAGTTTAAATATACATATATACACACACATTTTTTTTAGTTTTGTTTGTATGCTGAGAATTCAGTTTACCAGAACATATTTGTTTTTATTCCCTAACTAAAAGTAAAGTCCATTTGTCAAAGCCCTTAAAAGTGGAGTGGTCAACAAAAAATGCCTTTCTCAAACAAGGTGTTCTCCTAAATATTATTCTTTGCTACAACAACTTACATCCAATTTAGCCATGATTGAAAACACTGCAATTGTATCAGTCAGGAACATACCTTTTTTTTTTTTTTTTTTCCTTATTGAAATAGTTCCATAAGTGGTTTCTACCACCTACATTTTGAAGGCCAGTATACTGTCACACAGGCTACTTTCCTTCCTTGCAAAATCACCCCATTACTGGCAAAGTGCCACTATATCTCTATGTACATGCCTAACAGACTGCTGCGTACAAACTAAGGATCTATGAGTACAGAAGAATCTGGGAAAACGCGATGAAGCATTTATTTACTGTCTTCTGAATTCCTTTTATCTTCGTCTCTTAATTTTTTTAACGTTTCTTTGTACTGGTTATTCCAGAATTGACTGTCATCTACAACATCCTAATTGTATTGCTTTAACTAACAGATAGTTATTAAATATTATTCTGCAGATTTATTTTTAACTGTGGATTTTCCTTCCTTGATTAAAAAGTGGCAATAAATGAACATACAAAAAGATAATTGTAAAGCAGGTCACAATTCTAAATAAAATAAATAAATAACACTTAAATTAAACTGCTCTGTCCCAAACAATTCAGTTCCCTTTGCTCATTGTAGGAGACTTGCAAACCATGAATTTCCCACTCCTCACTCTGCCTGACAGTATCCTGAGCACAGTATGGGCACCTCTAGCAATATTTCTTTTCCTCTTCAGGAAAAATAAAAGATTTTCTTTTCCTCTCCAGGGGAAGGAGAAAAACAAACAAACAAACAAAACAACAGGCAAAATAGCCACCATCTTACCACATCTGACCAGTGCTGACAAATGTGTGGTCATGAACAAGGACAGAAATTACATCTGCCTGGATGAAGCATGATTCATATTTAGAGAGGAGGTACCCAGGAGATGTGCCAGGGATTATCTCTGTCTCCTGCAGTTTTATCTGCCTTGCTGAGGCACTTACATGGCTCCCACTACTGTGCCCGAATATATAGGAACATACAGCTATTCTTACAACACCCAAGTAGAGACGAGGGATTATATGGGTTATCTCAGGTCAGAAGTTTGAAGCAGAACAGATCATTACACTGACTTCACAAGCACTTGATCAGCAGAAGGTGTTTATCAACCATTTCTATATAAATCAACACCTAGCCCCATTCCTAAAACATTTAGGCTACTAAAAGAGTCATCAAAAATTCCCATCTTGGAGGCTTTATTGGAAAGGAACCAATGGTTGTAATGAACAGGTGTTTGGCTCATAGCGGCTTCTTTTGGTCCACATCAAATGCTCTGGCTGTCAAGATAAATATATTTCATAATAAGACTTCTAAATTTCTATTTTACTCAATAATTTAAGTCATAGAGCACCTAATAAGACTGTCTTTTCCCTGTTGCCCATATGAACATAGAAACTGTGTCTATTTTTATTAGATGAAGATGTCACTAGCCCTCTCATGCCTTCTTTTTTTTTTTTTTTTTTTTGTTAGACTATCCGAACATGCTTTCAAACAGACTTATACCTGAAATTAATTTAGAAGCAAAGTATACCTGTCTACATGCCTCAAGAAGTTGATGATATGAATATATGTATATGATCTTGTTTGTTTACTGAAGCCAGCTGTGAGATTACTTCATGGGACACAGGCATGTTAACACCTGCCATGAGTAAGTTCAGGCTGTTAGTTGGATGGATGTCACCTGTAGCTTCTCCTGTAGAGGTACCTACTGTTGTCCGAGTAACACAAGATACACCTTTTATTCCATAACCTCAACACACCTGCTTTGACACAAATGAGGGAATGACCCTCTACTTTATACAATCATTTATGATTCCCATATGATACCATACAGCCAGAAAATATTAACATGTTTATAATTATTGTTGTCTCTAAAATGGCAAAATACCTTCCTACCTGGTAGGATGTTGGGAAAGACGATTAGCTATTATTTGGAGAGGCCCTTAAGACTGCTGAATGCTAATTCCTTGAACAGAGAGACATGTATAATCCACTCACATTTGTTTAACAAGTACCCAGGACACTGCCTCTGTGGTCTTTACAGCTGCTTTGCTTAGTCGCCAAGAGAAATAAGCAAGGCTTGATTGCTCAAAATTAATAATGGGTTTGGACAACACTTGGCTATGAAAAGTAGTGTTTTCAGTATGTTGACATCTTTTCCCTCAAAACACCTAATATTCCAGTTTTATCTAAATATTTATTTTTATCTCATATCAGACTTCTAATGCATTACTCTCATCATCTTATTGATGCCAATACATGTTCATGCTCAATGATCTTAATCAGTAACCTTCTTTAGATTTCATCTAATAAATGTCTTCTTTTTTTTTAGTCATTTAGTTTCTAAATTAACTTCTGGTTTTTATTCTTTGTTTCAGAGTCACAACACTAGGTTCTACATATGTAGACAAAGTCCTCCTGACAGAAGACCTGTCACCAATAAAAGTACTGAGGAAAAAGCAAACAAGAAGGAAATGTCATGAAATCCCAGAGGTCAAAGATACTTTCTACCGCAGCACCACTGCAGCGATGCCATGAAAGAAGTTTTCAGCACGTATTTCATAAATTTCTATTTTTACTGGTGATGATTCAAGCTTGGTAAAAATCAAGGGGCTTGGAACCCTTGATTTGTCCCAATGACTCGCTAGAAAATGAAGATGTTAGCTCAGAAATATTTCAACACTACCCTATGGAGATGGGCAATCAGCTCACGGTTTGACAGCGTGTTATCAGTGATGTCGCTATGTTTCAGGAGAGATGTAATTTGAATACTTCCTGTCTTCTTTGTCCAAAGTGTGCCAGGAGCCTTGGCTATGCGGTATGTTGTGCAACATCTTCCCTGGCTTAGTACACCTTGAAAGATATCTTAGGATAGAAGTTTGGGCACTGAATTGTACCTTCCAGGGCTCCATATGATATTTCTGAATAGGCAAGGATTTCAGTTTTCTCTTCAAGAAATATTTGGACAAATCTGTCAACACAGACTAATTTTGTTCTCTTTGTAGAGATGCATTCCACATACACATGACTACGATGCATTTATAAATAGCATAAATAGATAATATAGACATAAATTCAAGTCCTGGCCTTCAACATTTGTTCATCTGAACAGCCCTCTTTCTGGAGATGAATCTCACTGATGCTAAAGAGGCCTGTGACAGTATATATTACTCACAGGAACCAAGACGCAAAACTTGAAATTCACTTCCAACTCATTCATTATGCATGTATGGTTTCAGTTCTCTTAATGGCAGGCTCACATGGATCATACATTTTAACGGCATGTTAGAAAGAAGAAAATCTATACATGAATAAGTGGAAGGAAAAACTAAGTTCCACTGTTCACCATTCAGTGGAGATGGAAATCTACTCATGAATAATGATGAGAAGGCCAAAGTGTGTTGTGTGTTGCCATTTTCCATAACTACCACAAATAACAATTCAGGGAGTGCTTTAGCTAGTAAATAAAATATTCTAATGCATATTTTTCAGGTTCTGGTTCTGTCTATATAAAAGCTGTAAAATATTATTTAACCTGTTCTTTTTATTTTTTCCCACTTAAGCTCCTACCACATAGTTAGAATTAATTTTGCTAAACTTCTGGACACAAGAAGTTTGAAAGCCTTGAATAATTGCACTTTTTTATCATCTGCAATTTGACCTCTTTCCATGGTAAGTAGTGAGTTTCCAACTTGCCTTTTTATTTTCTTTACATTTTCATTATGAAATCTTTTCTTTTTGCTATGTATATAAGCCCCCGAATATATATCAGCTTAGCTTTCCTGACTGTATTTCTGTGTTCTTGACCATCATTCTCATTTTCAGATCTATCTCTTTTCTCCTACTTTTCATACATATTTCACTTTGATTTTCAAGTCACAAAAGTGATCCTGATGCAGCTTTGCCAGTTGTGGGAAGTGTGTAGAGACAGCTTATTCCAAATCAGAAGGTTCAGTTTTAAGTCTTTTTAAATGTATCCTTTACAAGAAATTACATTATTACATACCAGTGCCCAGGAAAATCCAGTTGCTCCTATGGTATGGTTAGTAGATACTCCGATAAGTGATAACACATTTGGTGCTAATCAGGTGAGAAAGTCTGAAATAGCAATGAAGAGAAGCATTGTGGGTTTTTAACCCAGAGGAGGTAACCACCTGGGATGATATTGCATGTATTGTAAACACAATATTGTAACCACAGCTCTAGCCCAAAGGGAGCCGTGATTCTCTTTCCCTGGCCACGTGCTAGACCTACAAGGGATCCAACAGGCTACAAAGTACAGGTGTTGCTCTAGTATTCTCAGAAGTGATGATCCTTTGGAGTTCTGAAAAATTAACACAAAACTGGAATGGACTTAAAGGTCCAGACAAGTTATACAAGTTATGTGACAAATTCTGCTTTTCTGACTGCATTCTCTGTGCCCCCTACAACACAGAAAATTCATCCCAAGTCCTACTTAGTCTTGCTAATACGGAGAGATTACTGAGAGGCTAAGGAAAAGCTGACCTGGAATGAAGGTCATATGTACCGGGTGAGTTTCATCCAGCTAAGCTTTGACATCTGTATCTGTACTTCACTCTGGAAAGAAACATTCATTTCTAGGGCAGAGTTCATCTCATCCCAAAGTGGATGACTCGAACATTCAGATGCATCGCTCCTAACAGGCACTGAAGGAGCCTGTTTCTCTGCACTGAGCACAAAATTAGTTTCAGACGACTAGCCAAAATAGAGACAAAACCATTGACTTAGAGTGCTGGGCAGGGTAAACCCCAACCCCAATTGGCAAACCTTGACTGTACACTACAAAGCAAAGAATTGGGGAGTTTATATAGATGCACAGGACTAGCATAAAGCCTTGATGTATTTGTATTTATCCACTGGAACCCACAAGGAAGTCAAAGCTGGACTTCAAAATATGAAGCTATAAGCAACTTTAGACTGATGATCAAAGGCTTTAACCAGCTCAAATCTACTCCAGCAATACTTTGCAGCTGAGCTTCAGTCTTCCCTGCAGGGTTGTTTCAGTCCTGGGAGTAGATGTTATCTTCCCACTGAAGATCTCAAAGGATATAGCTGTGATGGAGCTAATTATAGGTAATCTGTTGATATGTGATTAAATATTCTCACCAGCACAACTTGCAGGTTGTGTGGTATGCTCTGCTATGCCAAGAAAGAGGATCTGACATTGAACAGTAATAAATACCAGCTCGGACTGCAGGAGATTAGTGATTTGAAGCACCTGTTGTGTGACAAAGACATCCATGCCAGGAACAGCTCAAACAAATTCCCTTAAACAAGGAGGCCTTGTCATGTACTTGTTAGGAAACAAAGTCTTCATTAATGACAATTAAGGAGTCATTTCTGAATATTTATTTTTTATTATAGACCAGAGGAGGAGCGGACGCAACTGCTGATCCACCCACTGAGCTCAATGTGCTACAAATATAGCAAGAAGAGACAATTCTTCCACTGAGGAGACTGCAAGCTAAAAATACAAGGCAGAGGCTGAAGGGCAGCCAAAGGCACACAGGGTGGTATGCTGTGCCTGTGATCACCCCGCTGGTCTGTGCCCAAGGGCCGTTCTCTGTCCCTGCAACACTGATTATACAGAGTGACTGCAGAAACAAAAATCCTCCAGAGACCACTAAAAAGAAATTGCTTGTAATGATGTCTTTCACACTGTCCTTAAGCTAATATGAAGCCAAAGATGTCAATGAGTGCAATACTGAATGAGTAGCTGCCTAGTTTTCTGTAAAACTGATGGCAGAACCTGCTTCTGAATGACTAACCCTACCAGCACTGTCTGTGAACCGATAAAGCCAGTAGCGGTGTTTGATTATGAGTGGTCTCCAATTGAACTGGAAGAATTTGGAAGTTGTTTTAGAGAAACTATTCTGCAAATCACCTAGTGAGCCTTAGGAGAGGTCCAAAGCACTGCAAAAATCATTGAACTGGACACACAGGCTTTGAAAAAGATCTTTTATCTACACCAAATTCTCAGAGTGCCCCTAGCCTGAACACAAGAAAATACAAAAAAAAAAAAAAAAAAAAAACAACAAAAAAAAAACAACAACAACAAAAATAAAAATAAATAAATAAAAAAAAAAAAAACAGGAATGTGTTCCATACGAAAACAGAGAGGTCCAACAGTGGAACATAAGTGATTCTGCCTTTACATCTAAAAAAAACATAACCAATACAAAAATAAGCATACCTTGACCGCAGAATCCTGGTGTCAAGATGAAATTACGTCCTCCCAAAAGTTTATGCCACTGTCAAACACACCCAAGGTTGAAAAATATTTGAGAGACCCAAATGAGCATGGTGAGTTTCTAAATGTTCTGTTCTAGTCACTTCTTGAAAGTTGCCCTTAAATGTGAAGCAGCAAAATGAGGAAAAAAAGAAAAAGCAATAACAAAATAAAATTGCATCAAAGTACTACCAACAGAAAATTAAAAATCTAAAGAAACTTCAGATTCCCTGCAAGGTAGCTAGCACGTACGTATACCTAAATGTGACAGGTTTTATTCCTATGTGGGGACTACTCGATGTATTTATGTTTGGAACTGATCTGTTGCACAATGCAAGAACAACACAGTAATAACAGAGCATAAATCAGTTTCCTTGGCACCAGGGTCTAGATGGCAATAACCTGCAAATAACACATGACTCATTGGCAATTCCCTTTCATTTGCTTATTTAAAGGGAACAATATCGAAATTCATGAAATTATGCCCATACAATCAGCTATATCCTATTTAGATAGCCAGTTCATATAGGTGCTGGCACTGAGTCATTTTGTCCACTAACCAGGCTCCTGAGCCAAAGATTATTAACCAAAAGCAGTTACAAGAGGATGATGAACATGACACAAGTAAAGCAGTATCCTTAGGCCATTACATCTGTGACAAAACAACTGCTATCACGTAACAGCAGAGCATAATCTACAAATGAATTAACAGCTCCCTGATTTACAGGTGGGAGAGATATGTTTTCAAAGGGAAGGTGGCAGACAATTTGTTTTGGAAACAGTTAACGCCTTCAATGGTAGGATAATAAAACTTAAGCCACAGTTGCAGGTTGTTTCGAGAAGAGCAGGAGACATGCAACCACACCACAGGAGAGGTCCTGGCCTCCTTGACATGCAATCAAGAAATGTCACTGTTCTGAGCCTTGTTTTTTTACACCTGTTCAGTTCCATAAGAATAATACAGGGAGCAGAAATTCAGCATAGGGGAGTCAGCTGGTGGATACAACACACTTCCAAACACTGCAGAGTTAATTACCACCCTGGAATCACACTCAATTGATAGCGTGGGCCGAATAGATGCTGGGGTTTTTAATTGCTTGTTGCTATATTAATGTTACTTTTATAGTGATTAGAAAAGACGTGACTCAGAAACGAGCCACCACAGGAACGACAAACATTTCAAACTTGAAAGAAATGCACTGGTCTTTCCTGATGAAGATGCATCAGGAGTAAGGCAATGAAAACGAAAGAGAATCTCACAGCAGATAAAATATTTTTCTTAGCCCATGCATATTATTAATCTATTAGAATCGAGTAGCATACAGTCCTGTGGGGAACAAAATTGATACAGTCAAGTCATCTATGCAAGTGGTTTGGAAAGACCAGACCCTTCTGGAGAGGAGAACCCCAGTGAGTAAATCCTCACTGTTGCTGCACTGTTGATTCAGATATCCGCAGGTGGGTGCTTAGCTAATGGGTATACTTACACCCACAACCCAACACGCACACCAGCAGGCATGTACCCATCTCCTGATTCAGGATAACATATCTTCTCCGCATCATACACACACTAAAGTAGAGCCCACACCCCTTCATGGTAATTTTCTGGTCTTTGTGCTAACTTGACCTCCTATCTTATGTATTTATTTTATTTTATTTTCTCATTCATTTACCTGCTTGTATTTCTTTTACCTTTTGACATTTTTCAAAAACGAATGTCATGCAAAAGCTGTGCTAGTGCAATGTTTACCCAGCAAGGTCAGGAAGACGGCAAAAGCTATCTGGCGTACAAAGATGGGGGAGAAGTGCAAACACGAGCAGTCATGCCAGACACTTTCAGAAGCACAGCCAAATGCAGGGTCAGAGAGACCACAACAGCAAAAATGAGTCAAAATGTCCTATCCTGAGCACTGCAGCAAGACTTAAGGGATACTCATGTAAATAATCACCAATCTCAACAGGCTAAAAATATTCTCAAATTTTCCCTGATGTTGTGTAAGAAAAAAAATTCACACCAGATGCAAATATTTCCTAGTAGATTTTTGACTACAGAACCTGTCTAGCTCTCCTAAAGGTATCTTTCACTTTAGGGCAGAAATAAAAACAGGATGCAGAGGCTGACTATTTTTCCGCTCCCTATCAACTGCTAGTTGGCTATTTAGAAACTCATTAACTTCCTCAACAGACCTTGACCCTAATTAGGGCCTGAACTGACCAGTCTGCCCCTTTCTCCTTCACCTCTGCCTCTCTGAGCCTTCCACAATGATTAAAAGAAACCATACTCCTTTTCTACAATTTTAAAACTGGAATTGCTTGAGCTATCAGGATCTGCACACAACTGCTAAATTCCCTTCTGCCTCACAGCTTGCCAGACCATTCCAGAATTATCCAGCTTGCTTTGACACCCAAATTCTTCACCTGTACAAATACTTCAGAACCTTCTCTAAACGAAGCTCTGTGGTTTCCTTTTCTTTGCCTTTTGTACAACAGAATCTGTTCAACTCTAATTGAAGTGTCACTGGGGCCATTTAGCCAACTGCAATGTTGATGCCAATCTTGAAAGCGTTTAAACACCATCAGAAAGAGGGAAATTAACGAAAAATGGACTCATTCCATCTTCCAAAATTATAATGTATTTTTTGTGTAGATATGTACAATATACTCCATAAAGGTGACAAAAAACAACTTATCAATATAATCGAAAAACAACAGAACCTCTCACGTTAATTTATATCTAAATGGATGCAGCCAACAATGTTAAGTTCAGTGAGTCTGTGAACTGAAAGAAAAGCAAAATGCAGAAATCAGAATGAGAAAAGTTCTGACTGCAAAACATGAGTGTGGTGTTACTCAGGCACTTACACAGTTTAATATATGTAGCCAGCTAATGCAAAATGTTCTTTATTTCCCAAGTTTCTTCCAATTTATCAGAAATATTTTTCACATTCAATATCTGTGAAACAAAACAAATGCTTCTATGCCCTGAAATTAGTATTTTTGGATGGCTGGACATCAGTTCCACCTCTGCACAGCCAGATGTGCCCCTCATACTCCATCTCAAGCCATTCTCTTCTTGGGTAACTCTGGTAGTCCTTACTCTCTAAAATAAGGGGAATTATTGTCTGTGCACACAGACTATTAAAATAATCAGTCCAAGGGCTATAAAGTAATAATGCTATCCTAACAACTGTCTAATTATTATTATTACTGTAAATGCCACCTAAAGACTCATCTTATTTTGGATAGGTACAAAGATCTTCCGTTGGCATCACAGGAAGGCAAACTGAGGCCATCATAATTCATTATCATAATTACTTATTGATAATAACCCTAGATTTATTTTATTTTTTTTTCCAAAACAATATTTGAAAAACATCATTACTGCAACAACAGGTGTGAGGATGGTAATCTCCTGAATGTTATCATTGGGTACCCGTAACAATTAAATTAAATTGTAATCAATAGATTTCTCAGCTCACAGTCAGTCTGGTGAAAATAATAAGAATTTTTAATAAACTATTTTAACAAAACATGATGCTGTGACACCCAAACAATTTCTTAACTTTGAATTCTAAAGAGGTGTGACGCTACAAGGTCCCTTTAACATAACAGTCAGTAGCCTGTTAAAAATATTCCCATTCTGGCATCCTTACCTTGAGTAGTCACTTATTTACCAAGCTTGAGCTGTAGACATGGTCAAACCACTGATTAAATATTTCCTGAATTCTATCACTGTTTTCCTTATGATTCCATATATGGGTACCCAAACCACACTTGCCTTTTTTTCTGCTTTTCCACATTTTCATACACTACTATCCAATTCTATGCTAACTGTCCTCTGTTGGACACAATTGTCCCTCAAGCTCTCATACCTTTTCAATTTCTTAAAGGCCAGCCTTTAAAAAGACATTTACTGAATAAGCAGGCATTTCCATCCTGAAGAACCCTGTGATATTTCTACACTCATTCTGTGCAGAATTTGGGTGGAACGTTCATTGCAAAAAGTACTTTCAGAAAGAAAAACTGTTTTGTGTGAAACTTAAGGTACAACAGATTTATTTGGCAAATATAGATGGAGAAGCTTCCAATGCTGAATAATAATGGCAAGAGGACTATCAGTTTTGCAATCTTTTAAATCACTGGATTTCAACTCCTAAATAATTTTTTTTTTTTTTTTTTTTTTTTTGAAAAATATGATTTAGCCATCTGAATCACCTAGATCAAGATTTTTTAAAGATATTTAGGTGCCAAGTCCCCACAGAATTAAGAATTTGGACAATTAATATGGAGTTTTGAATAGAAAAGCTATGTCGTTTCAAAAAATAAGAATAAATTCAAAATTAGACCATACTAGCCAAGCAGAAAAAGCTGTTACCATCACAATAGTCAACCACATAAATAAACCATCGGCATGATTGATCTCAGTGGCCTTTAATCCTCATGGCTCTTTTCCCAGGCCATCTAGGACACTTTGTCCAGTATGTTAAATCTGAAACATAATAATTATTGTAGATAACGTGGCTATATACAACATTTAGAAACAATTATGAGGGCATTTCTCTGCACAAGAGCTATATTGTGCACTACTCAGGATGCCCTGACTTTGGTCTGAACAGACAAATAAGAGATAAGAGCACAAGAGGAGCTGCCCCTTCTTATGCCACCTTTGCAAAATGAGAGGTGAACAGACCATGGACCAGGGAAGGCCGGGGCAGGTCTCCTTGCACACTGAGCCCTGGAAACCTCTCTGATGAAAGCAAAGCAATGAAATACCAAGATGTACTTTCCTTCTTTCTCCTTTGAGTTTCTGTGGCCTCTAAACAGCAAAACTCAGGCTGTACCTGGCCTCCTCACTTTGCTTCATGAGACCATAGCTAGACTAAGCCTAAAGGGTTCAGGCTGGCTATGACTGTGCAGTAACACAAGCCAAATAAGAGCCTTTATTTCTCTCTCTTCGGATGGTAATGATTTAAATAGCTGCTAAAGTGCAAAACCACACATGGATAACCCAGGATCACAGAAACAGCCTGGTGCCAAGGAGCTGTGATAGCTGATCACCATCTACTACCCAACACCAACTTCTGTCTCCATGGCCACAGAGCCTTGCCTCACTGATGGCTTACCTACGGTGAGAGGAGAAGAGGCAAAAGAGCAAAGAGAAAACGACCATGGAAACCCTGCACAAAATGAGAGAGTGTTGGAGGGAAAGATTTACCAACAGAACCTTACACAGAGGTGCATATAAGTAGCACAAAGTCAAGAAGCAAAGGAGACCACACGAGTACCAGTGTTTGCAGAGCTCATTGGGATTAGTAACTGAACAGAAGGGTGGTGGGAGAGAAACAGTAAAGGGAGTGTGAAGATGAGAAGGCAACCCACATTCCCAGAAGGTGGCATTACATAGTAACAACTGCACATGATGTGGTTTTAGCAGCATATTGGATGCACTGTAAGGGTGGAACTAGAGGAGGAAAATGAAGACTGTAAAGTGGAGAAGTCATATGGGTTAACTATGCTGGTAGAAAAGGAGACTGAAAGGTTTGAGGTCACTCTGTAACTGAAGATCGCAGCTAAGTTGGCTCCTGAGAGGATTTGAAAGAGGAAGGGAGCTGTAGCATTTGTTGTCCTGAAGAGGAACATCTTTCCAAACTGCCTGTTACTAGCCATGAGATTAAGATTTGGAACCAAGTTCAGAAAGGTCTGGATGACTTCTCTCATTCACATCTGCTATTCCCGAGTAACATAGGCTTTGATCTAGTCTATTGTAAATTAGCAGATAATAATCTACATTATTAGTCAATTAATGTTTCCTCCCCAGTAATTCAGTGAGATTATGTTTGCCTTTATATTATTACCCACTTGCTGTGTCAAAAAAAAAAAAAAAAAAAAAAAAAAAAAAAAAAAAAAAGACTCAATTATCATTATAGAGATAATGCAAATAATCAGAACAGGCCAATGGAAGGTTCAAGAGATGGGGCAGCACTCAGGTGGGGTGAGACACGATCACCAAATTTCATATGACTTAGTCATCTTGCTTTCCTGTCACATGTCTGTTTATAGTACACCGCTAACACCATCTCCTGGCCAGTTGGTGTCCGGAGTTAAATTTTTTTAAAGGTCTCTGAGAGTCTGGAAAGAAAGGTACTGCAAACAGAGAAAATATTATCTTTGCCATATCTCATATTCATTCACCTCTCACTTCACATATGTCAAAATAAGCCAGCAACACTCCCCAACTCTCAAAACACACACACACGCTTGGATGTAGGGTGCAGGCACTTCAACTACATTATTTTTTTTCTAAAGAGTTTCTAGCAAGAGGTATCAAAGAAGTTTGAAATCAGCTTACATTTCCAGAACTAGCCATTGCTCTGGATATGTCTTTGGGGTTTCACTGAGAAAACCAAAACTGAAATTAAGGAAAAGCCTGTGAAAACAGACCCTTTTCCAGGGTCTCAGTTTCAGTATTTTAAGCCTCAGCTACTTTTTGAAATATCCATAATGGATCTTCTTCTCCTGTTGTTATAAAAAAAAGAATAGTATTCACTCTTCTTTTTACTTGTTTTTCAGATATCACAACCATCCACAGATGGAAAAAAATCTCCAATTTCCCTTGCTTTTGGTACAGCTGAATTGTTAAAAGACCAAGGCCTGTCAACACTGATAGAATTTATCCAGCTGTTTTCAAGCATTTGAAACAAGGCTTTGACATCCTCTTGGTCTTTCAAATTATCAAATTTTAATTATCTCTAGGTGTACAACATAGCATCATAAGGACTTATCTTGGAAACTGCACAGGGTTTTTGCTTATAGGTATATCAGTTGGCCCAGACACCTTCATTTCAAAATCATTTAAGACCTAACTCACAACTCAAGGAAGATACCTTCTTAGTTTTGACATAAGAGACCACATATCCAGAAAAATCAACAGAATCAGTAAAATGTATTTTTGCCTTTAAATTAGCTCAAGAGCATAGGGTCAACTTCTAATTTTAGCTAATCCCAGAACAAACAAACTGCAGCAAAGCCTCCTGCGTCATCAACAGCCTAATCAATCTGGAGTCTTCAGCACAGCCTGTCCTAGAGAATTCAGGACTTGGAGCTACAGTGGGCTTCGGAGGAGAACAACTCTATGAATCCCTTGGAAGAGATAAGGTTATTGTACTCCTGAGGGATTTTCATAGAAGAGAACTGCAGTGTCATGTTTTCTGGAATTGCTTGTGGGAAATATTACATGAATGCCTCTAGTGTATTATAAGTGCAAACATTTTGCAGATGAACACAACGCTCTGTTCAACTAGTTTAGATTGAAATTGTGTCTTTCTGCAGAGTGCATACTTTGTCCAATTATACTAATCATTCTGTGGGCACTGTGAGCCACGTATCTCTCTACTACTGTAGAGCATGATGAATGGAAGGAATCATCTCAATGCATATATTGTTGAGATACATGTGTGTGTTGGGTGCAATTTGAAGAAAAGTATATCCTTTGGATGATCTTTTCTACCTGAAGTCCCAGAGGGCAATCTTTTTGGAAGCTGAATGCATTAAAGGAATTCTTGACAAACCGGGCAGAAAAGCTATGCTTACAGTATCTGAGGAGGAAAATCTACTGTGACATTCAACTGATGATAGAATTTGAGTAATCACGTCATGGTTAAAAAGCTGTAAGTCTAAGTTTGAATAGCAAGCTGACAAACAGGGGAAGTTTGGTACTTTAGTTGGCAAAATAGCCTTTGTGATGAATGAGTCCTCTGTTCCACGAGTCATGGCCTGACAGTTAAGGCAATCCTCCTGTAATTTCACAGAAAGGTTTTCTTATTCGCAAGACAAACACATTGGATAGCTCCTCCTCCAAGCTGCTTACAGTTTAAATGGCACAGGGAAAATACAAGTAGCATTGCCTGCTCCAGAGCCCTACACTGAGCTTTGCCCTTCTCCAACTCACTTCCATTATCCACAAAATAGAGATAATGGTGCTAAGATCATGATAAGCATTATTATGATCACTTTACAAGCACAGCACAAGGTAATTAATACAGTTAAGTTAGATACATGTCATTCTTGAAGCCACGTAATTCCTTATAACAAACAGATCTCTTCACAGCAAGAGAGACTGTCTGAGCACGATGCTATCAGCCTGATGAAAAATCACAAACTTAAAAATGGGGACAACACTAGTATAATGGATACAGTGTGCTAAGAAAGTAGGTCTAAGAACGAACTAGCAGGATTATGTAGCTCGGGAAATGAGAACTGTGATTCTAATCAGCAACTGCTATTGAGAGAAGAGCAGAGGTTTGGGGCTGGATTTGAGAGGGCAGCACTACAGACAGAGAAATATTATTTCATACAGAAAAAAGACTGAATCTTAACTCTTCAAAGGACAGGAGTTACAGTGAACAGATTAACATGGACACTTCATAGTTCTATACATATGAATGGTCAGCTTCAAAGAAAAACAATGTGATAATTGTAAAGAAGGTGTTAAAAATATAACATTTTGGGTCCTGTTTTCAGTCCGGTTTATTTGCACTCTGGCTTCGAGTTCCTGTTGGCTAGCATGATGAAAACTCGTAGCTTTATATTGCAGCTGAGATTCACAAAGCACACAGGCTCAGAAACTGAAGGAATAAATGAGAAACAAATCAAATATTGTCAGACTGGAGCTGAAGTAATGTTTTAATTAGTCATGCAAAACTTTTCTGCATGACTAGAACTAGGCCTGCTTTTTCCTCATCAAAAATACTTATTTTATTTTTTTTAAAGCGGTTGCTCTTAGCTTTTCTGGCACCATAAATCTTTCCCAGTTCTTGGGTAGAATTTGGTCTCTTCCCATGGAAGCACATGCTACTCTCTAGCTGCTCCATCATTTCTCAAGGGTCAGATTCTGTGTCACGGTGTGCTAGAAAAGAGGGCTGGAAGAGACCTGGAGAAGATGATCTAGTCTATTCACCCTTCCCCAGACTCATTCCAGACACCTCGCTCCTGTTGTATACTGAGATGTTCAGTAATTGGCACCGAATGTGTCAAAGGAGCTTTCTATTCAGACTTTGTGAGCCACATGAATAGTGCTAATCAATTTCTAGAAACTAATTTCTTCCAGTCCTTCATGTGTGCAGTCATATTCAGATCTCACAACGCAGCTTTGTAATTCAGCTGGCTGAGACAGCTGGAGCTAGGCTCTGCAGCTCAGCTAAGGCTGGAGGTGTTACAGAGGGAGTGGAGTACTTCAGGCTCCCAGGGAGATACAGGTAGCAAATCTGAGGAGATCATTCCAGGCCTGGCAATGTGAGTGGATGGAGGCAATTCAAGTTGGGTGGCACTTCAAGTCTTGTTATAATTCTGTATTTCTCCTGCTTCTCAGATTTCTTTATCAGTTTGCAACTATATTTTTCTTTGCCTTTTTTTTTCCCTTACTTAACCTAACTTACAAAATTCTTACTTTTTTTTTTTTTTTTTTTTTTTTTTTTTTTTTAGCATTTAGGGTCAGTTTCTCAGAGTTTAATGGGACTGCTACTGAGTGACACCAGAGGAGTGATTTGCCTTTAATATTTTTATAATGCCTCACTGCACTGAAGTCTTTTTTATTTATTTTTCTCCACCCTTTCTGTAGCAAAGCATGTATACTGGGTGTGCAGTGTTATTTATGACCAGCCCATTATGGCCAGGAACCAGGCAGAAGATGAGACAATTACTACGGAGTCTCTCCAAGTTGCAGTGACATACCCCAACCCACGCTGAGAAACATGACATTACTGCAGCATTCCCAGCACTGGTGGGATAATGTCCAGAAAAAAAAAAAGTATTACTGGAACAGGAAGAGCAATGGTTACTGCATCAGGGCTAGCTGCCAACCTGAGAAAATGAAACTAATAAATGACACAAAGAGCCTATTTTGCCTTCTTTCTCACCTTCCACTAAAATCCTCCCCCTTGCCCCATGCCACCAAGAGATGAAGACCTGTTGCTGAGATAACAAGGCCTGAAAGGCTTACAAGGTGTTATACAGCATGGCATGGCTGGGATCCAAAAAAGCACTTAGGCACCTCAGAAGCCATTTAGGTTAAATTCAAGTGATTCCAGAATGTTATTCCCCAACATAATTCTCCTAAAACACAATTAACCCACATTTTCTCAACAGAAGGTGCCTGCTGCTCGGCTCTAGCACACACTGGGTGGCACAGCAGCACTGAAAACAGCTGAGTCCAGCTGCCACTGACACTTTCCCTTTAAAGCATCCTGGAGAAGACAGGCCTGTAGGTCAGAGCTCTTACCCCAGCCTGTGGGAGATCCAGACGCACTTCTCCTAGCCTGCAGAGCTCAAAGCTATTTTTCCCCAGCAGTGCCCTGACTCCCACGTAAACTCACTTTGGGCTCTCGATGAACAACCTGAAGGTGCCGTGCTCACCACAGCTGCTTCAGGCACGCGTACAGCAGAGCACGCAGGGCTGCTTCAGTTTCCAAGGCAAAATAAAAAACAAACATCAAGCCGAGCAGAGCGGTGATCCTAGGTCTCAATCCAGACATCCACAACACCCAGCCCCACTTGAGATTCACATGTGTATCCTGCCTGGCCTCCATGTCCCACTTGAGTCTCCTACGGGGCCTGCAGCCCAGCTGCAGATATCTCGGCCACTTTACAGTGCCTGTAAACACACTACATACCCAGTTTGGGCAAATGAGTCAAATGCCTGGCAAGTTTAGGCACCTCCACGAGAGCGAGCAGCCCAAGCATGGCTGTGGCCTCACGTGACAGGTTAAGTCATCAGTTCCGGTCTCGCATGACCTGCTTTACATGTCTCATGCCTTCATTAAATCAAGCCCCAACCCCTTATCCTGAGCAGCTCTAAGACAGCCCGTAAAGAAACATGCCAAAGAAAACACTTACCCGCACAAAGGCTTCAAGGAAGCTCAGCTGGAAACCGGTGTTTTTTTCCAACAGTTGTGAATTCCAGGCAAAATGTTGCTGGAGAAGCTTCCAAAGAATATTCTTTGAATTTGCTGCCAAAGCTAAACAGCAACAGGAACAGGCACTCAAATGTACATGAAATACGACTGTTTACTTCAGCCACAATTATGTGCACTGTGAGATTTGCTGTTGTGAATGTGCGTGCATGCACCAGGAAGCAGAAATGTCCCAAGGATGCTTCTACAGCTGGGTGCCTGTGCTCACCCACACCCTAGGGAGCGCATGTACCGACAGCAGCAGGCACTACCTCACCAAGCGCATGGCTGCAGGTGATTCCAAAAAAACTGTGATTCAGCATTGCATAGTTATACAGACAGGTGATACATGAGGAATTTTAGAGCAGGAGACCATCTCTTCCGGTGGTCCTAAGTTGCATTTCTGATTTTTATATGACTCCCTCTCCCACAGACGTGATTTCTTCTAACTTCCCTGTTTCTGGTTTGATTTTGGGCAGTTATTGCAGAATGTCAGCTATCTGAGAACTGCACAGTTGTATTATCTGCACCTGAGCCTGAAAAAATTGTGTGCTGAAGTGAATGACCAACCACGTGCCATGAATAACTAACGATTGGAAAGGCATTTATTCTATAAAAGCAAAACAATGCTGGCATCCATGAGGTATTTATGACTCGGGGCTACAAGTCTCCATAACACAGCCCACTGTACACTTAGGATCCAGGAAAATTTGCCTGTACCAGCCCAGTGCTGCATTTCTACAATAGCATCCATTAACTCATAACAAACATAGCACAAATGTAGCTACTGTGCCTCCAGACCCAGCAAGGGTATCTCCACACTTGTAGTGTAAATGCACCCCTTCTCTCAGACTAAACTAAGTATGGGTGTGGTTGGAAACACCATCATCAATACATTGCTAGTTCTGGGCAAGTGTTGCCAGATTTCGCTCCTCCTAGAATCAGTGAACCCTCTCCCCTGATTCTCATTACTCTTTAAAGTCCTTCCATTTAGCTAAGGGGCTTTACAGGTTCATTGTGTTCTCCAAAATCATGAAAATTGGATGTCACAATATCCCTTGCATATTCAAACAGCAGAACCTCATTTTCCTCATGTAAGAACCAGACAGTAGATGTTCGCACGGCTTTCAATCACAAAGAGAGGAACAAAGATAGAGGGATAAGCTGCCCTTGTAGGTGAAATTCACAATAAGGCCTTCATCTGCTCTTTGTCAAAATCTCTGCAGATGCTTAGATTGCTGGGATTATTCAGTGGGCTTGGAAAGACTCAGGGAAACACAACAAACCTCAGTGGTCTCCTTTGCAATTTAATGGCTTTTCTTTTTCTGTGTATCCAGTTACTGAGAGAAACCTAACCCTTCCCCAACCCTTCACTTTTGATCAGAGCAGGTATCAAATGCTGTTTGGTTTAGGTACATTTTGTGCTTGTTTCTTATGCAAATGCAAACTGCTATAAACCAGCTGGCACCTTCACCAAATTTGTTTCATGGACTTCAGTCTGTTTTCTACCTTTCACCTAAAAGGGGTATTATGTACACGGAGATTGTTTTTCTGTGAGAAGATAATGAGAGATTTATTTTCTTTCAAAAATTATAAGATTAGATCCATCTTGGAGCAATTCCACTGAAACCTGTAGCATTACATCAAGGATTATTTAATTTCATTTTTTTGATTAAAATTATCAGAACAAAGCTAATCTGCATTGAAAATGTTTGTATTGTGGTGAAGTTCGCTACTTACAGCATTTTTAGCAAGGTATTTACACTAAGCCTCATCAAGGTTAGCCAAATACCTTATGCTCCAAATCAGACATGCATGGCCAGACCTGAGAGACCAAGTCCTACCCCAGGGCTGAGGCTGATCTCTTGAGCATGAAGAATCAGTTTGGATAAAGCTATGAGGCCTTCCTCATGCACAACATCACAAGGAAAGACTTTCTCATGCAAGCCTTCCCCTTGTTTATGGGCTGTGTACACCTGCTAACAGAGTGGCTCATAATGTCTCACCAGTCCCCGGTTCCTAGTTCCAGACCAAATACACAGTAACACACACACACACGAAACCAAGTGAATATTTACACAGCATGTATTTAGCCAGAGCTGGGATTTGGAAACCAAATGTGGGCTTCAGTTCCTGCAGGAAGATTTGGGGTGAGGCTTTAAAACAGACACCTGAATTTAAATTTTCCTCATTTTAGGATTTCTGATCGGGATAATTCATAGTAATCTCAAACTAAATAATTTAGGAGCTTCTGTTCTTGTTCAGTGGATTATTTTTAATTCATTTAAAATAAAAACAAACCCTGGCTGAGGCTGTTTATCCATGTGTGCATCTTTAAGTAACCTCATTTGAATCAGTATATGATGGCTTGCAGGACCTGAAACACAAGAATAGTAGGAGCAGCCTATTTAACATGATGTCCTCTCTATGGCAATCCTTGTGAAGCTCCAGGTCCAGGTTCAAGTTTATTATTTGAAACTAAGCACAGAACATTATAGGCTTTAAATCCCCATCCCCCCCCCCCCCCCCCTGGTGTTTTTTTTTTTTTTTTTTAGGGCTTTAAATCAGTTTGCAAGCAGCAGAAATGACCTTAATTACTTAAACATTTTCATATCGTGATAGATTCACCGTTACACCATCATTGCTGGACGAGCATTAGCATCCCTTATAATGTAAAGCATAGTTATAGCCATGATTATCTAATGCCATCCAGCTTGCAACATTCCTTGTAGTCTGGATTTAGGGCACTGAATGCTCTCCTGGTGGTGGGCCCATAAATCTCACCCCTTTCCTACACAGAGCACTCACAAGGGAGCTGAAACCTCATTGTTCAGTACTTCAGGTTAAGATCAGAGCTGCTGTAGTTTTCTGTTCTACTCCCTCTTCCCTCAGAAACTCCAGACTAGTGACAACTGGAACAGCTTTACTACTGCATGACCCCCATAATCCATGAGTTCCTGGGAAAAGGCAGACCCACATCAAACGCTGCCAGAGATGGGGCAGGAGGAGGCTCTCTTTGGTGGGAAAACTGCACACAAGGAGGCACCAAAATCAGCTCTGAAGAGCCTGTAGGTTGGTGTGCCCCAGGCAAGGTCAGCAAGATCCTTTGTGTTTTGTGACTCTAGTCAGAGATTGGAACACAAATAGCTAACAGCACCCGAATCTGGGTGGATACACACATACCACCCAAAGCATAGGTCATGCCAGTGTACATGGCAAGGCTACTTTAGAACCCATGTTTTTTCTGCAGGCCTGTAAAATAGGAACAGCATACCCAAGTACTTTTTCTGGGCCTTTTTCTAAGCTAACTCAAACAGGATGCAATAGGTCACATGAAAAATTTACCAGCGATGACTGTCATATGGCAAACATGACCAATGGTCATGTGGAGGGCAAACTGACAGGAGTTTTCTGTACAGTGGTGAATTTAACACTGTAAAATAGTGTAATCCTCAATATATAATTGTAATAAATAAACACTTCTATGGTGTAATATTTAACATATGTTATGTAGTCCTAAACATGTGTAGTGTTATGTATTATGTAGTGTACTTGTAAAGTATAGGTAGGACCTTCCTAAAGACTATTAAACACAGTATTTCAGATTACCTGCCTGCAAATTTCTAGAAAAAAAAAAAAAAAAAAAAAAAAAGGTAAATGAGATAACTCCAAAGGTGGTATACAATCTGATGAAATCACTTTTGTCCACTTTCCACGTGCACGGCACAAAACATTGCCTTGTCAATAAGCCACTCAAGACAGGCATCTAATTCTTATCAACATTTTCTTTCACTGAATTCTAAAAGACAGACGTGGTTTTGCTCTTACAGAAATTCTACATTTTCCTAATTAACTTGTAAAAAAATATGCCAGTTGTATGCCTTCAGCGGGTTTCTGCCCTGTTATTTTCAAGATCTGTACAAAAAAACATCATAGAAAATCTTTTAAAAAATCAAATAGCAGCAATACAGCCCCATCTAAGGGAATGGAACTGCTTTTCTATAACTTTTTTTTTTTTTCCTCCCACACTGGACAATACTGACAGGCTGAGATTTAACCAGAGATGGGCTCCTTTTACAAGATTGCTTATATAAAGCGAAGATAAGACCAGCTGGGTTCATTTGAAAGAGGACATCTTGGGAAGAGCCGACAACGCAGCTACTGGAATAAGACCGCAATGAAAAGCTGAAATACTTAGTTCCTTCCTCTCTCGTAGGTATTATACTTCATTTATTGTAGAATGCATAGCATTATAATTGGATGGAAGTGTCAATGAAATGTACTGTAAGAGCTTTTTATAAACATATATATTTAAAGAGGCTGAGTGAAAATGTTGAAATTGATTCCTTTTGTTGTAAATATTTAAACAGCAAGACTTTTTTTTTTTTTTTTACCTAAATTATATTTGTTACATCTGGCACTCTGTTCAGTGATGTAGATATGAGGGCAGACACTGAAGAGGGAAAAATACAAAGGGAAAATACAAGAGCTCCAGTCCCAAGCCCCCAGGCTGCTCTGTGCCGGAGCGTGCTTCTGCCTGTGGGAAACAGTTTGTAGGTCTGAGGCCTGCAGTGGAAGTGGAAATTACAGCTACATATGATAATTCCGAAAACTCTAAGCTTAGCAGTATAGGAGAAATTGCATCATTTACCAAAAAACTTATCTACGTGAAGTTAAGATTATATACATCAGGATAGCCAACACATAATAGTTTCAGCATTACATTATTAAGCACAGCATGTATATTTTTAGCATCATATTTCTTCTAGTAATTTCTTATTTATTTATTTATTTATTAATCTCCCATTGTTTAAATTTAATTTAGTTACTCTAAAGCTTTGGGTTTAGAATCTACAAGAACAAAGAAATCCTGGAGTAATTCAAAGCCAGCACTAAAATGAAATAGTAAAATTGTCACAGTCATGACACAGTGATAATAGTGGCATTGGAGATATATGTCCTGTTGATGCAATCAGGTTGGATGACAGAGTACTAGCAATGCTATTTCTTTCTCTCTTATTAAAAGTAGCTAGTTTAACAGTTTCAGGTCTGCACTGAATGTATTTTTTCCCTTTCCAGTTTTAAAGACAATTTCAGCTTTTATTCCTTGTGTCCTCAGATCATTGAAAGAAATGGTGCCTGTTACTATTTATCTGCTGGTCATCTTGGCTCAAGCTCTTGCAGGACCCTGCACTCCGAATAAAGCAGGTAGAATAACTCAAGTCTCCTATGATCCTTCCTTGTATTTAAGCTGCCAAAAGGTCGTTTTCTATTTAAAACTAGTTTTCTTCAAAGAGTTAAACTGTTGGTTCTGGAAAGCTAATCCTTGTACATGTTTTAACGATTTGTTTCCAATTAGCACAGTAAGGCAAGGTCCTAGCCCCACAGAGAATTAGGTATATGCTTAACTCTGCAATAACCAGTGTAAGAAGGTTAGGTGCTAGCAGAATTCAGGCAAAGAAAACAGCAAAAATTAGAAACTGGCCACAATGGCCTAGGCTGGTTGCTGCAGATCTTCGCTGCCCAAGATGGACTTTAGTCCTGCTGACTGCAATCAGATGACTCGTGCTGAATGAATGTGCTGGGCTGAACTTCTGAATGCCACTGCTATATTAAAATAAAAATTATAATAATCATAATTGAAGCTAAGGCCCTAACTACATCCTGATTTCTGCCTTGAAACGTGAATGTGCCAGACAGACCTTCAATGCAGAATTCACTAAAATTAACAGACATGCTTTTGAAATGTGTTGGAATACGCCTCAATGCAGAGTCTTTGATTTGTGTGTGTGGCATGTGTTTATAAAACAGACTGGTGTATACTACTGGCAGTAATGTCAAGGTATACTTAAGTATTTGGCCCTCTATCCATTTATTTCAGTGCCCTCACTTACACAAGCAGTTTCTCTGAGCTGCAGGACTTCCCATAGCTGTGAAGCCACATAGATCTGACCACCAACGCAAACAGAACTAGCCTGGGTTTGCTGAACAGAAAGGAGCAAGTTGTTAAGGTCCCTATTTGACTTCCCCTGTGTGTTTCCTAAGCTTCTGTAGACACAGAAAGGTTGAAAAAAAAATCAGACTTTTATCATAAAAATGAAAGTGTCAGAAGCTTTAAAATACACAATTGAATATTTCTGGACAGAGTTTTATATATATATCTAAATATATATACATATTTAGATAGTAATTGCTAGTCTTTCTCAATTTTCAGTTCACTAATGGTTACTCAGTATTTGCCCTTTAAATTAACATAAAACCCTCAAATTCACACTTCCTGATTCTTTGATAAAAGGCCCAACTCTTCTGGTATCACAAAGCAATCAGTCTAAGTTATGATGTTGAATATTTGTGGTTGTTCTAACAATAACCACATTACAAAACAAGTTGCGGTACCATTGTGTTATTAACTACTGTTGTTAACAGAGCAAGGCTTTTCAGTTTGTTTTTGTATCTTAGCTTTTAATGTGAAAATTGTAAAACTTCTGTTTGCATTGGCAGTGCAATGCTAGTGCAGAGAAAGAGCAGAACATGCTGTGGCCTAGATAAAACACCGCTACAAAAAGATGCAAATTACTGAAGGCTAACAAACTTCACCAATATTATTTCTACACTGTCAGTGGCATTACACCAACAGAAGCCATCTCTGCAGCACAAGCTAACATGACAGATTTCAGTGCAGCAATTCTTCACCTCACATTTCTCAGCAGGCTCTTTGCTTCCTAATCAGCTATACCAGAAAGATAAGTGTACAGGAATTTCTGTGTTGATTAGAAGGCAAAGGCAAAAATCCTTTAGGGAGGACTGAATTTAACAACCCCGAGGTCAGTTCCGTGTAGCTCATGCAGTCCCAATTCCCTTGCTCCTCACAACAGGGGACCTTCCAGCACACATTCCTTCCCACAAGAACTTAATCCCCATGAAAGCAGATGAGCAGACCTGCTTCTTTGAAATGAAAACACTCCTGAACGTCACTACATCTGTACTGTTTTCCTTTCAGATGTAATTCTGGTATACTGCTACCCTAGAACCATCATTACAAAAATTCCAGAGTGTCCTTATGGATGGGAGGTTAATCAGCTGGCACTTGGAGGCATTTGCTACAATGGGATCCATGATTCAGGATATTATCAATTCACAATCCCAGACCTGTCACCTAAAAATAAATCATACTGTGGGACGCAGTCAGAGGTAAGAATAGCAAGGACTAAAAGAGACTGTCATTTCTAAAAGGCAGCAATACAGCACAGCCCGAGCTGGACTCAGAAAGCAGCTGTACTCACTAGAAACAGTCCATTTGCTTCAGCTTGGAGCGGGCTTTAAGTACTGAAGGGGAGACAAACTCCAATATCAGGCCTTATTTAAGTTTGGAAGAAATAAGAATCAGATAGTCATGCTTTGCATTTGCAGGCAAAATACTAACAGGCTTAGTGATAATCTGTGTGCTAGTCACCCATCTGCACACGTCTTTACTACACAGAATATATATGTAAAGTAAGGTGTATATATAGGAAGTACAGAATAGAAAAAGCTAAAAAAAATAAAAATAATAATAAAAAATAATAATAAAAAAACATTTCCTTAAGGTTAGTGTTTTGTCACCAGATTGAATCTTCACATTTCAACATACCAGCTTGATCCTGATGCCTCAAAAGCTCACTATTATTTGCATTTCTGTCTTACCATCTACAGTTTAAGAATCCCGTTTATCACTTCTACAACTCCATTGTCTCCAATGACACCTCAGTGATTGTGAAGAGCCAGCCTGTGAACTACTCGTTCACCTGCACATACAATGCCAACTACCTGGTGAACCAGGCTGCCTTTGACCAAAGGTAAGTCCTGCTCGGGAAGTGAGCATCACCCCTTTTTCAACACCATGGTTGGCTGTTACAGAGCTCTGTGTTTGTTATATCCCTAGGGTGGCCACCGTCCATGTGAAGAATGGGAGCTCTGGCTCATTTGAAAGTCAGCTATCCCTCAACTTTTACTCTGTAAGTGCTCTTTGCCATCCAGCTTTTCACCTTCCACAAATTTCAGCCTAACAGCTGGAAAAAAAAAAGGGCTGCTGCTCCTGACTTTCATGTGTCATGGAGCACATTATTAGCCTGTAACAGATAATTACGGCAGGGTTCATACAGGTCCTTGTTTCTACTGATTAACGGGGATATAACTTAAACTGAACAGAGCAGACACATGCCAACAGTTCTTTTAATCCCTCCACATGAGGCAGCTTTTTCTGCTGAGAAGTACATTTCTTACATGCTGACAGGTTTTATACAAAAAATAAAAATAAAATCTTGTTTGTAGTCCCACTCAAAGAGCAGCATGCACCTGCAGGCACCACAGCTATGACATTGTCTCTATAGATATAGAAAAGCTCCATGCATCTCTCTTGCAGTTTGCATCCTCTCATCTGACAGACATTTCATGTTCCCCCGAGATCTTTAGGTCATGCTGGAATTTTGTTCCCAGCATTTGTACCTGAATATCAAGCTGATCTTTTGAAACAGCCATCTCCTCCCCACAGCTCTGTTGTGCTGCTGGAGCAGCCAGCTCATGATCCTTCAGTCTTTTTTACACCGAAGCACAATCAAAAGCTCCAAAACAGCCTCTCTATTTTAGCACAGCTAGAAAAAGCACAGCCAGAAACAGTGAGTTAAATTGATAGGTCAGGCAGAGGGACTATTGAGCACGAGGGGGATTGATAAGAGTTTCTCCCCTCACATGCTGCATTTAGGGCACCAATTGATAGGGCACTAAACATTTTGACAGCCCTTAAGTGCTACATTGAAGTCCACGTGCTCTTGTTTTCTGACATATGGCATGCTGGTAGTATACAGTGGCAAGGTCCCAGGAGGTGCCCCAACGTTCCTGTGAACTCCTGACAGAATGACTGCAAAAATATTCGATAGGCAGTGAGCAATGAATCTCTGGTAGGTTTTTGTTGTTATTATTGTTTGCTTGCTTGCTGTTGTTGCCAAATGATGGTTTTATTCTAATGTCCATAGGGCTCCCAGGAGTCAAGGAGGGAGCAGCTGAACTGTACCTAATACATTTTACCACCAAGAACAAGAGCAGAACAAGCGCTGAAAGCCAATAGTTTTGCTATTTTGTTCATATTTTGCTGGGGAGAAAATGTTAATTTCAACAAAATGAACTTTTCTTTTCATGCACTATTCCAGGATCAACTCATTTTAATACAAGGACCAAGATGAGTTTTGTGACAGTACTTCTGTAATGACTCTGGTGCCAGCAGCTCAAATTGCAGGCTGAGTAACGCCCTGTTTTAAATACAACCTTGAGATTATTAAAAACTGTTTTAGGATTACAATACTCCTACTACTAAATACACATTCTGGAGCTTGCAGATGACAAAAATCCAGACTTCTGGGTCTGTTCCTCCAGAGCTGTCTGAAGCTGCCACATGCCTTCATCTTGCATGGTACTGGTAGCGTCTGATGCCTTTTTCTTTTTCTTTCCAAAGAATGCCAAGTTTTCAAGCATAAAAGAAGCCCCTTTTGTCATTGAAACATCAGAAATTGGTTCTGACATATTTGCTGGAGTGGAAGCTAAGGGCTTAAGTGACAGGTAGGTAAGAAAGGAGAAACAACAAGCTGGCAATCAGAATGCTATGTTCTCATCTGATGCTTGTGCCTCCCCAGGTTCAAAGTTGTTCTCAACAACTGCTGGGCAACTCCCTCCTCGGAATATTTCTACCAGATCCACTGGCCTCTCATCACCAAGGGGTAGGTGCCAGTGGGACCCGGGGAGCATCTCTGCCCAGTCCTGTCCCAGGGACGACAGAAATGTGGGGGGCAATGAGAGGGCAACCCCTGGTGCTCGAGGCAGCAAGGGAAGGGTCAGGAGCTGTAACTGGCACTGTGGGGAGCAGCCCCTTCCAGTGTTAGCCTTGTCCCCCCCTCTCTGCCACCTTCCTCTGCCCACCAGCAGGCACCATGGTGAGTTCTCAGGCTGCTGGCACAGCCCAGTTTGCTCACTGGGGTCTGCTGCCCTTGGTGGCTGCCCGCAGGCATGAGCATGCAGTGGGCCCTGGGCCACCTGCAGTCACATAAGAGGTGGAAAGGAAAGCAATAGTGGGGACAAGACTTTGAGTGCTGGTTAAAAGGAGATGACTTGAGGATAGCTAGAAGGCTTGGCTGACCCTGCAATGCTTGTTAATCAGCCAGATGCCAAAAGGTCTTGATTTCTGCAGGCCCCGTCACCTCACACCATGTCCTATTGCTCCCCAAGCATCTAAAAGCTGGGCAAATGCCTCCATCAGACCAGGACCTCAGGACATGATTATTCACAGGTCATGGTCTGACACTGCTTCTTCACACACAACACAGGTGTGCCACGGACAACTCCATTCTCGTGCATGAGAATGGGAAGACAAGCCGGGCAACCTTCCAGTTTAACGCCTTCCGCTTCCAAAACATCCCCAAGCTGTCCAAGGTCTGGCTGCACTGTGAAACGCACATCTGCGACAGCGAGAAGTTCTCCTGCCCAGTGGTAAGGCCTCCCTCTAAGAGAAAATTTGCTAAATTTGGACAGAGGATGTCGAGAAGCTCCTGGGGGCACGTCAGGTGTGGAACTGGCAGCAGAGCTTGCATTAGATGGAGCCACTGTGAGGCGTTAACCTGAGTGGTGGGCTGTGCACCCTGATCCCTGTCATGCCATGGGCACTGCATGCCATGTTGGGCAATCTGTTTAAACCTGTTGGGAAATAACGTAACCATTTAAAAACTCAGTTTTTGTCAATATGCCAGAGGACACTCCCGTTTGACAATTAGCTACAGCTAAACAAAAGCATGAGGGGAAAAAAAAAAAAAAAAAAAAAAAAAAGAAGAAGAAAGTAGAGCACTTCCCATTTTACCAAATATTCAGTGCTGAGGATCAAAGCTCACCTTAGCTCAAATAAAACGTCCTAGTCCTCTTTCCTGTGGAAAGTCCCCTCTGCTATCCTGCAGCTCTGCAGTAAGCTCTGCTCCTGAAGCTGTGCTATTCTGCAGGAAATACACGGATTTTTACTGGAGCAGGAACTGAGATCGCAGAGAGGTTTCTGTGGCCTTTTGTTGGAATGAGGGGGGAGATGCTGTGCAGTTATTTAGCATGGGGAGGTGTGTACCAATTGCACCAACTGATGCAAGGGTGAGGGTTACTAACGGGTCTTTCTTTAAAGACTTCTCTGCCTTCTTCAGTAAGTCAGGGCTTCACTGTTCTTTCTCTCACCCAATGAATGTGTCTTTGCTATAAAGTGAAGCTGAATTTTATTTAACCTGAAATGAAAGCCCAAAATACTCCTTTGCCCATATCCTGTCATTTCAGCAACAATCAATTCTTGCTGAAGAAGAGAAAACATCACTCATGGTCAAGCCAACTTTACTTCTTAAACCCCTTCTCAGTCCAGGAGCCCCTATAAGAGAGCAGTTTATTACCCAGCCTCAGCAGTAAACAGGGAGGACTGATTTGTGCAAAAGCTACATATCTGATAGAAATGCCTTGCTAGAAATCTCAAATTTCAAAGGCAAAAGAAAAATCAGCTTACGTTTTGTTGTTTGCTTTTAAAGATTTTTTTCAACTCTTTATCCAGCCACAGACCAGGATTAAAACAAAACAAAACAAACAAACAGTATTCTATATCCGATTTTCTGACATTACTTTCAAACATCTACATCACCCTTACAGGCCCAGGGTAGAATTCCCTCCTTGCAGTCCTGGACAGGATAATTGCTCCATCAGACAACCTCCACAGAGTCCACAGCCAACCCAAAAATGCAACTGATGGTCTGCTGCAATTAAGGCTGAACCAAGCAAGGCATAACCTGAATTATCACACATCAGTTTTGTACAAAGTGCTCACAGTTGGGGACTTGCAAAGGTCAGGGAATGGACAAGGACCTTTAAGGTGGAGAGCAATGCCTCCAATACAGACCTTGTCAGCTGTGAAAGGAGTCATTAGAGCTGGGTATGAGATGATGTGTTTGAAAGGGTTTTGATGCTTCACGCTCATACCCAGTGGGCAACAATTACAATTAGCAGTAAACAACAACAGAAGTCTTCGCAGAGGTCATGGGTTAAATAGATGGAGCTTGGCTACCCCCTTCCTTCTTGACAGGAGGTTTGTTTGTGACAGCATGCAAAGGGCAGCCCAGGAGGAGGTGTGATCAGCCAGCAGATGCCCATTTTCACTCCCAGCACTTGACAGCTGAAAAGGGTAGTTAGACTGACAGCCATCATAAAAGCTGTGGCACACTAAAATCCTCATAAAATACACAGTAAAAGCTCTCCTTGAACCTCTCCTGAACCAAAATGCCCCAATTACATTAAAAAACAAAACACACACACATACTCAAAAAAAAAAAAAAAAAAAGAAACAGTCCCTAGAAAATACGTAGCAAAATTGACACTGATTTTATTTACTTGGTTGGAAATATGAGAATTGGGTTTGGCTATACATACATATATATATATATAATTGGATATATATATATATATTAATTTTGTATAATTTAACCGCTATACATGGCTTTCTCTCTGATCTCTTGAGACATGTGACAAACGAAAACAGCGCATGGAACAAACCGGAGGTGTTTTGGTGGCTGAGATCTCCGTCCGCAGTAAGTGGCCATGCCTCTGGGGTGTTTCTCCCTTTGGGAAGCAATGAACTGGGGAGCAGCCAGTGGCTGGCAGAGAAGGAGCAAGAACAGGGAGCAGAACTGCTCCCTGGTGAGAGCAGGAATCTTGAACAGAACTTGGTCTCCTCCAGGTTCGTAGCTCTGACAAAATAGCTCAGTGAAACTCTCCCCATTCACAAAATGAGTAACTGCACCCATCTGGCATTAAAGATAAATGGCCAAACCACTTACGCACCAAGTTAGCAATGTAAACCCTGTTCACCCATGTTTGACCTCAGCAACAGCCCGGACAAGCTCTGATAGATTGCACGTGAGTGGGAGAGAGGCCAGGCTTAGGAGCAGCAGGAAAGCTGCACCGAGGTTTTCTTTGCACAGCTAGTGGGTTCTTCAGCATAACCATAAATCTAGCTGATTAACCCCGCGTGCCTGTTGCTCCTCCTACACAAATCTAACAGCCATCATTTTTTCCCCTTACAAAGCAAAACCTTTTTCCTCTTAACTGCTGCCTCCTGGAGGCACCAGGAGTTTCTCCCTGAGCTAGTTTAATTCTGCAGCCCAGCACATCTTTTGAAACAAGTCCTTGGAACAAAGTATACCTTTATCAATGCTTTTACTAAAGCTCTTTATGCTAGTTTATCAACTGCATCCGCACCATCCTGCAAAACAATTTAAAATTAAAAATATATGTAGAGCAGCATTATTGCTATTCAGTATGTTACACCAGTAACACTCCATTAATTAAAAAAAATAAAAGAATTGAGGATCCTTTTACAACTTCAGAGTAAAGCCAAGAGCAAGAAATACCCAGAATTTCAAAATGTTGCAAAAGTTAGCTGTTCTGTTTTTACAAAACACACTGGTGCACTTTGCCCTATTTTAAACATGCCATTGAAGTGTTATCTTTTTCTTTTATTTTACACAGGCAAAGGTTTATCCAGATTTTACACACTCTCAGGTAAACAGCAAAATACAACAATGATTATATCAATACTGAATAGGAATCCTGAGTGGCTCTGTCAACATAAAACCAATACCTCAAAAAAAAGACCTGGTAATTTTTATAAATTTAACAAAAAATAAAACATTTTAAAATCTTATCTCTCAATATTAGACATTTTGTTTTCCTATTCTAGGCACATCCTTCACCCTGGACAATGAAATCATAACAGTAACTTCCAATACTGAACATTAATTTATCTTAATTTTACACACACTTCCCAGAAAGGAACAAATGCATTTCACTGGGTTAACAGAGATGTTTGGAAAACATTTCTGTTTGGGAGGGTTTGAAAAGCCTATTCAAAGCCTGTTTGCTAAAACCTGATATGGTGACAGACCCATGTTAAGACCCATGTTAAGGCATGCAGTAGGGATGGGAATAAAACAGGAAAGGTAAATAACAGTGAAGTACTCACATTTAGTCTTCATTTCTCTTGCAGATATCGTCTTCCATCTCCTCTTCACGATTGGATTTTGTGCTGTTTTATTATAAAATGCAGCTTAGCTGTGTTTCTTAACTTTTCCCAATCCTGTTTGGACCTGGACTTCTTTACTGAAGATGTCTATTTTACAGAGAAGAAATGAAAGTCACAAAAAAATCCTTGTGCACCATTTCACCAGATAAATAAACCATTCCATTAGCTTTGTGCCTCTAGTATTGGAGAACCCCAAAGCCAATTCGCCTCTCCCAGATCTCTGCAGTCATTTTCCCTAGTGAAAACCCCAAAGTTACGTATTTTACTCATGCCTTCTTTTAAAGAGTAGTGACTGCATTTGTTTCTATACAGAACAAAGAGATATTGAAACTCAGCACTTTCCAATGCCAAATTTCCCTTCAGGGTCCCCCTTCTCTGTCAGCCTCAATGTGGCACCAAACTCCCCTCCAGGTCTGCTCTTGCAAGGTCCTGGACAATTCAGCTTGATCTGTGGAACCTTTTAATACCACAAAAAATAACCTAACAGTTTGAGGATGCAAGAAAAGGATGCCTTGTATGTAACAGTAGTTAGATGGTTGTTGGAAATACTTGACGTTTCGTTCCTGTTTCTCAGCGGTGTCTGTATGGATTGGTTGGGTGAAGTAGAGCTCAGCATGTGCTGCAGTAGGCACAACACCATCGGGACTAAGGTGTCTTGCTGACTGGACAGGCTTAGTGCTGAAGAGCTGCATGGTATGGATACAAATTAAGCACATCTGAGGCTGGAAAACAAGGAAAGAGCTTTAGGATAGATCCTTGGAGATACAGCTAGTGTCAGATATGACAGTTCTGTATCTGAAGTAACAAAAGCTATTAAATGCCATAAAGAACAAATCACCACAAAGGGAAACCATGACTTCTAAAGAGCAGGAAATATGAGGACATAAAACAATTTCTCAGCAAGTCACGGTATGTGCCTTACTTTCAGTAACTAAAACAATATTAATCAAAACTTCTGAAAATGTCAGGTAAGAAACATTCCTATATCATTTCCATGAAACTTTTGGGATCCAAGAGGTGTTGGAGAGAAGAATTACTACAGGTCTTATGCTTAATTTTTTTTGGTCACCATTAACAAACTCAGCGGGTGTACATGTCCATACACACTGCAGCATAAGCACATTATAGAAATAGGCATCCAGGCACTGCTCAGCTGCATCCTACAGTTTTTTCTAGCCAGTTTCCTCCTTCCAATAGTCCAGACATGTCAAGAATGGCACAAATATAGCGAATGGATCTGGGACAAAATACCCAACACAAGAGGCTTACTCTGATGTAAAAAAGCTACAGATTGGCTTAATCCCTAACATTCCCTTCTGCCAGACCACTTCTCTGAAAGGTCCCTAAAGCATTCATATATTTTTCAAACTGCTATTGAGAAATGCTTATCTATTCTTCCCTCTCCCCAGTACAGTTTTGAAAGATCTTGATGCCTGGTGAATACAGTGATGCTGCCTCAATCCCTCCCTGGCTTGAGGCAGTAAAGTAATGGTGGATCTCAGCAAATCAGCCTTCTCAGAAATGGGAACCAGAAGAACCACAAACATTTTGAAGCAGTCATGTTGGCTGTTCTTTTGCCTTTTTGGGTTTTCTCTGCTCGTGTTATCTCAGAACAGAGAGAACTGTTTTGAAAGCGGAATATCCCTCTGTAAATGTCATTCAACTACATGGAAACCACCAGCATATGAACTCATATAGCTATAGGCTTTAGAGAGGAAATAGTTATATTAATTTTTTTCAGCTCACTGTTCTTTTTGAAACCTCATTATTATGAAGATAATGCATAGCTAGAGTATGTTTTACATTACAGCCACACTTTTCAAATACACACACATTCCTCTTACCAAGGACTTTATTTGCTCCTCCAGGTGTAATCTCAATGTATTTATAAAATATAAATGTATTTACAAAAATTGAGAAGAACGACGCTGTTTAGAAATTGAAATCATAGCAGACAGCATCCACCCTGACAGTCTACAGAAAAATGGTCATTTCAGAAGTGCATTTAGTCGTTGCATACAACAGAGGGCACTCTCTTGACAGAATTGTCTGATTTAGACCAGCATATAAAGGAGAACTAGATCTGTGACTGAAGCAATTCAGAGCAGCACAAGTGTCTACGGAAGAGCAGAGTTGTTGAATGTTTTGATCATCACCCAACATTTTGATCAGAGATAATGAACCTTCAGGTGCTTCTCTGCCATTTGCTGTTTTGCGTCACTTTCTTCTCCCCTCTAACACCCCAAATTTCAAAACAGCCTGCCCAGTGGCTTTACCTTTTCAAATTCTTGGCCTTGCTGAATGATATTCACTCACTGGCTTCTTCTCCAAAGCTTGTTTCTTTGCAACAGTCACTGCTCTCCCCCCATCACAGCCATATTGTGCAGAAAGTCTTAAGCTGAATTTCCTTGCCAGGTTGATTAATTTTCTTCTTGATTATGCAATAAGTGTTTCTCTGGAACAAACCTTGCATGATTGCAGCAGCTGCAAAGAGTGCCTCCAGATTCCCAGGCTGCCTCCCTGCCCACCGTGGGCTGGAGCCTCTGGGCATACATACCTCCCCTATGCGTTACAGCACCCCACTGAATGTGGTTCATGCAGCCAGCTAGCTGTGGTTGCAGGACGGGCAAAGCCCTATCACCAATCCAAATCTGGATCACTATGTCCCTACAAGAATGGTTTCTTGCTAGCAAATAAATTAATATAATAATACAGCTCCCAGAAGTGACTGCTAAAAGATCCATCTGCCCCAGAGACATCGTGTGAACAGGCTTCACCTCTGGAAGTGAGCCACTTTCTGTTCCTTAAGGTAGCTCATCCTAAAGAGCTCACATAAAAAAAAATATGGACTATCATTCCCCTCATTTTTCCTAACCAACACTATTTTTTTTATGTATTTAAACTATTTAGCTAAATAATATTTATGTTGCCAGAATTTGAAAATGCAGTGGTTGCAAAAGATTTTAGTGGAAGCTAAAGCTTGACAAGCTTCTTAATTTCAGATGCACTATAACACTGGATCTTTTTCATCTGGTGGGACATGAAGATACTTGCCTTGATCTCTGCATCTGAAAATGCAGCTTAAAGCTAATCACAAAGATGTAAGGAAAGGAGGTTAGTTACAGTGAACATGGATAATCTCTTTAGAACCTAACATTTATTTACCCAAAGATTACAGTTTTTGTCCTAAGTCTTCCTCCTATTTGAATGACCTCTAATAGAATATAGGTTCTCACACGCTTCCTTTCTCACAGTTTGGGACTGTAATGCTGAAGCACAAGGCCACCAAGGTCAATGCAGGAAGGAGAGCAATGAACACACACAGGTGTCAAGATAACAACAACACAGGTTGCAACGTGATAGCACTAGTACAGTGACACACATTTGCACAATACTTTGGTCATTAAAAATAGGTCACTCTTCTCACTTGTGAATGGTAAACACCATTAACTTAGATGGCCTTTGACAGGCACTGCAGATGCAAATAACCATTAAGAAGCTCCAACAGAAATTGCCAATGAAATAATTGGTCATATTTAACAAAATGATCAGGAGTACAAACTAGCAAGCATGCTACCTCTGCATGTTGGTACTGCCCAGCCTTGATGCTCTGTGCTTGGTGTCTCCAAAAAACAGCACCACGGCATTATGATTGCTTCCACTCCTGCCAACCCAGGTCCTGCAGGGAGAAAGAAGGAACAAGCTCCAAGACTGTCAAATCAGAATGGGTTCTATTCAGGCATTGTGCCTCATATCCCATGCTGGGATCCCACAATTTCAAATCCAAATTTGCAAATGAATCTTCAGTAGCTGGTATCAGAGGGCATGCAAATGATTCTTGTGCAGATCAGAGATGCCAGACTAGGTCTGACCTGATATGCCCACATAGCACATCCCCTGCTAGCTTGGCCCTGGAAGGAGTGAAGCCCAACCAGGACTGCAAGCCTTTCTGGTAGGGGATTTCAACAGTAGCACACTGAGGTAAACATTGCATACACTGCCTGAGCCAGCAATATATTACACAACATAAATACAGGTAACGTTTCAGATCCAGACAGTATGTGTAGCTCTCTACAAACTCCCTGCTTTAATCCTAATTCAGACAGCAACATCATCTCTTTATTCTGTAAACCTATGACATTTTGTTTAAATGATCCAGACAGGAACAAGGAAAAACCCTGCTTATCTCATAACAGTATCATAAGAACCACAAATCAGTACATATAAAACATAGTCTAAAAGTTCATTGTGTGTATTAGAAGTCAATCTCCTCACCCTATTCTGAAGACCAAATCTGTCCAAGTTACCTCCATCCAAAGGGCAGCTGTCATTCAGAGGTGCAGAGGAAAAAATGACTATTGATTGATTAGACCCTACAGCCATTTCACATAGCATAACATCATGACCCCACAAAGGTCAAGTCCAATGGCTTCAGAGAAAGAAATAAATCTTGCAGCCAGGCAGTTAGGCACTACAGGGGGAGACTGGGTTCCTGAGGTGCCAGAGCTGCATTGTACCCTAAAGCATGGAGATCAGCATGCTTTCCAATACACTTTCTTTTGTTATTGGAAGAAAAGCTAATATCCATCTATTCTTTTTACCCTGTTCTTCAAAACCAATTACATTAAACATGCTCCAGTTCTGAGAGAAATGTTGTTAAATGTTCCTGTCCAAAGCCCACCTGCAATGCAAGCAGCTCTTCTGTGGTGCAACCAGTCTGCAGTCTCCCCAGACTGGTTCCTACAATGTGCCTGTGCCTCCTCTCCTGCTAAATTTTCTCTTCTCGTGGTTTCACCCACATTAACACCCTCCTCCCACAGGCTGGCTCCCTGAGGGGGTTTACAGACCGTGACGCAAAACAGCACTGGCGGGGATCCCACCCTGCTGCAAGTCAGTCTGCTTTCCTGCTTACACTCACCTGCTCTACTATTTGGAAAATAACATCAATATTTTTATTCCAGGAATAAACTCAAGGACATACATCAACACTCTTCAGACAGATATTCAGGACATGTATCATATTGATCTATTTTTTAAAAAGACAATTAAGTCACAATAGGTAGCATGGACTTGTCAGTAACGTGGCCCTGAATTCTGTTTTGAGAAGATCTTGCAGGTTGACATTGCGCTGTGCTTTTCCGTAAACACTTTCAGCAGCATCCAAATGATGCAGTACTGAGTGATGGGAATGAGGAATGTAGATCCTATTCCTTGGTGAGTGCTAAAGCTGAGGCCTAAAGTGAGACCTTATCACCGTGAACCGTTTGCACAGCACTATAAATTTACACAGGGATAATAAGTCCTGATAAGGGCATTCCGAGTACTTCTCTTTGTCTTTAACACCCAACACTTTCTATAGCACATTTTCGTAAAAACCTCAAAGTACTCTAAAAACAGTAACTAATCTCAGAGATTTATTTTTCCCTATACAAGCTGATAACAACTGAAGGAGAAGAAATGAAGCGAGCAGGTCACATACAGCAGGGTGACAAGTTCAATTCCAACTCATCCCAGTCAGCGGGAACGTCAACTGAATAACAGAAATAGTCAAAGAAAGATATGTGGTCCGATCTGATATCTGAGGTTGAATTATGAATTGAGAAAATTTGTAAATTTTGCATTTATTTTGTTTGTATTGGAAAGATCAATTCCATTCATACAGGCAAGAACACGAAGACATCAAATGGAAAAATTCCAGTGTACCATTTATGAGGTATCTGGTGATCCCCAGTAAGTAACCACAAGGATCCATAGCAAACAAAAGGTAAAACTCGAAGGTTAACCACCTGGAAGGAAGTTCACCCCGACAGGTTTTACCTCGCACTTGCGATAGGCGTGTCCCCATGCCTCAGTGGTAGCAATCGCTTACCCTGTGGTGTGCCCAGACCTCCGCACCCAGCTCACCCCCAGCCAGACTCGGGCTGTTTACCCATGTGAAGGCCGATAATGTGGCCTCAGCTTTTCTCTGGGCACGGGGCCTATCTCAAAAGAAATCTCAGCAATCTGGAATTTCAAAGACATCATAGCTATTTCTTCACTGCAGCTGATCCCATTGTGGACGGGTTGGCTGCAAGCCACTGTATATAAGCATCACCAGTTTCCACCTTCAGCAACAAAACAAAAAAAACAGCAACTACTCTTACTAGATACACTACAGGTTGGGGTACAACTTCATTCAACTTTAGTAATTCATACTAGCAGACTAAGCATGAAACCAGGAATTAAGATGTCTTTTCTCCATTAGTTTCAGTGCTGTCTTCCTGAATGCTACTGGCCTTGTGGTCTGGAGTCCAATTGCATCCCATAGAGAGAAACGATTTTGTCAGGGTTTGGCTTTGACCCTTCCACAGGGCTTCTGCCTATGCTTACCTTTGGGCTAAGTGAGGCTTGTAAGGGGAACTTTGTAAGGATTTCTAAATGTGTATCAGCTTTTTGAAGTAAGTACCATGCAATTCAGTAGGATTAGAAGAATATGAACTTAAACTATGAACATATAAAAACCTCCTGTTTAGTCTTTGCTTTCATCATTATTGTGGAGATGTTGATTATTTAAAACAAAAATTGTTCTTCTGGTGGAATAAATTAATTTTAATAAATTTATCAAATAAAACAGTTGAAAAGGCTTTATAATTTGATGAAACAAATTTTCAGTAGTTAAGTTAAAAACATAAATAAAACTGAATCTTCACTCCCATAGTGACTATCTTCGAAAATGTAAATAAAAATGGGCAAAAATAATGTTTTGAATGAACTTGTTTAATGGCCCTTCATTGGTAATAAACTGAAATTTTATGCAGGCTTATTCCTAGGGGAGATCATCAACCACATCATGCTTTTCTTTGGCAGATTCCCTCTCACATCCATTAACAACAGCCAAGCAACACAGTGTATTGCGTACAGTGTCAGACTCCAGTAATTCCCTCCTGGTGGCTGGGCTTGATGGCAGGGGAAGGACTGAATGGTCTATTTTGTATTACAGGTCTTTTCGTGATGTCTCATAGTTTGATCAAACTTTGGTCCTTCTACTGGATGTTTCTGCAGAATTTTATATGTTGCTTATTACATAGTCATTTCTCACCCTAGTTTAGAGAGTAGTAAGGTAAGCTGATGGAAAAAATAACTTTGAAACACTAGTTCATCTAATTAAAAGCCTCCCTCTGACAGTAACCACCAGCAGCTGCTTACAGAAAGCTTCAAAGCACCAGAGCATGTACACGATGAATCTCACGGTCCCCTGTAACAACGGTGGTAAACACAGCTGTCTTGCAAGATGCAAAGCGGTAAGCTTGCACCCTGGCCAAATTCTGTCATAGATTTTTACATAATAAAATACTGAGATGTCAAAAGCAACATTTAATAACCTGAGAGGAGGGGATGTAGGGGGGGATCAGGGGAGTGTACTTTTTAGCAAGTACAGTTGCAACTCAAAAGGATGAAGTACTTTCATGCATTTTAACCTTTTATCTTGAGTTTTTTTCACATGTAGCAAGATTAATATTCTCTATTTTGCTTCAAGAAGAGATTAGAAGAACATTTAGAATGAGAAGGGACAGTACTGATTAGAGATACAGAAAACTTAACAGGAGGCACCCTGTCACCTATGGCAGCTGAAGTCTGTATAATAAAAAATAATAATAATAAAATAATAATTTTTAAAAAAGGAAGAGAAGTAGGGTCTCATTTATTACGTGCCTAACCAACATGACATCTAGTTTCAACTGCATATTACTCATCTCCATTTCCTGCTCTAAGCCACCTTACACTGTCACGGTGGGCTGTTTAGCAGATCTTATTTCCCTGCTCTAGAATAGTTGCATTTGAGTGGTGAACAGACTCTTGCATGGTCCACAGGTCTACAAAACTCTTGATACCTGTTAGGTGAAAGGTCCAGCCTATCTATGGCAATAACATTCATAAGTGAACAAAAAAAAACACCTTTCAGGTTGTCTTTCTCAACTACCAATAAGAAAAATTAATATCTGTTCTGTATTTTCATCCCAACAAGCTCTTAAAGTGGTGATGATCTTTTCACTGAAGTTCTGCACACTGTCTGGGATGGTTCTAAGGGAATCATAGCAAATGAATCCTTTATTCTGTTGATAGTCCCTGAATACAGCAGCATGATTCATCAGGATCCCAGGTCCCCATGTGGTTATTCTCACTTTAGTATTACCCAAATTTGATTGAAAAGGTGCATTAAAAGGCCATAAAGGCCTGCAGCCCCTCACCTGGGAAAGTTTACAGGCTGAGGACTGTATGCAACAGAGAACTGGTAACAATTAGAGCTGGAACTTATGCAAATAAAAATAGAAAATAAGGAGAAATTATCTTTTAAATAAAGAAATGAATGAGGAAATATCATGTGAGGGTTTTAGAGAAAACAGGGAAAAGGGAGACAAAGGTTGCTGAATCACTTAAAAAGTTGCCAAGTAATTTTGCTGAGCTACTTGGAATTTTGGGGCAGTGGGAGGGCCTCGGAGGGTTGCATGTGGTTAGGGCTTCACTTGTAGCTTTTTGGTTGGTTGCTTGGTCTTTGTAACAGTTTATAATCAGTAATAGGGTCTCCATCTTGCATTAGAAATCCAACAAGGGACTTATTAGTAAGCTTAGTTCAGTTCTATCCTCTTGTATAATATTAAAAGGTCAAAATCCATACAAGTCTTCAAAGATGAAGCTTCTCATTCTTAGTAAATAGACAGATACATTATTCTCTATATATGCTTGTTTCTGTGCTTTTGTGCAAGTACAGCTCCGTCAGGATGCAAATAACACATTTCCAAAAGGACTGTGTGAAAGTTCAAACCAAGCAATATCACAATCTGGCAACACTGACAGCAGAAATCCCTGCTAGGTCACTTCTCCGTCCTGCAATTTTCCTCTAGTGAGAAATTCTTGTTTCCTGTCAGCCTACACATCATCACGGCTCTGCTATGGCTGCACAGCACTACCCCCTCTACCTCAGATATCTGCAAATGAGTTGGTGCCGAGCAGTACCTAAGAGCACAGAGCCAGCCCTGACTTTGATGTGTAAAGAGAATAAAGAAAACAAGTAGGAAACTAAAATGCTAGGAAAGATACAGCAATGACAACAGGCCACTGTAGAACTTTGTCTTAAAAATAGCTTAAAGGACCTTAAATTTAAAGCTATGTTAAATTAAAATAATAATAAAATCAAGGACAAATAGAGTGTAGAGTCATGGGGAGAGCCTCTACAAAGAATGAATTTTCCACCCCAATGGCCAGAACTGAACATAAAAACAAAACAAAACAAAACAAAAAGCAACGGAAGAAAACTAGTTTGAGTAACCACATGCAAATAACCAGGTTAAATGTTCCCTCTGTCGACAACAGGATGACAATTCTCCTCGTGTAGTTCTGCTCTTGCAGCTCTCTATTTGCGGTCAGATACCAGAAGCGACACTGTAACTCAGGCACGGAGCATACATTCACGCACAGGTTTCCAGCCCGAGAGCGGAATAAGTCCTTCAGTCTCCTTTGTAATTTCCGCCTGAAGGCTGGGCATAAATCCCCAAGAGGCTGCCCAGCTGCTGGCATTTCTTAACATATTGCAGTTTATAAAAGCAACAGGATTAAGATTTTTCTTACACCTCTCATTTCTAGGTACAGGGAACTGGAGAATGGCGCTATTGCAGCAAAACCCAGCTAGTGCAGAACACAGCCAGCTGGCTTCGCCACCGTGTAGTCTTTGGCAGCCCTTCAGCATGTTTGCACCATCCCGGCAGCAGAGAGCAACCGTGGAACTGGTTGGATCGGCTTGTCGGGGATGGCGCGAGGTGTGGGGCAACCCTGGGCTCTGCCATACTTCCCTGGCTCTTCCCGACAGGATTTCAGCGGCAGGTCTGCAAGCCCTGCAAATCTGCCTGAATAATTTCCTGCTGGCAATCATGGAGCTGGACCAGAGGATACCTTTAAGGACATGGGCCCTCATCTCTGGATTGATTTTGAACTTGCTAGAGGTTTAAAACTTGCTCACAAACCTACACACCCTAATTTTCAGGGCTTCTAGTTTCTCGAGCAGGGTTCAATTTTGGTGACTAACTCTGGAAGACAGACACTAATTTTAACCTAAAGCTTATTCCTTAAGTTCCCACTTCACTTCCTCCCCACCCCATTTTATTTTTTTATTTTTTGTAATGTTACTGTGCATGCCACAAGCTTCCGCTAGTTAACATTTATAAAAAGTCACTGTCATCTGCAAAAAGAGCAAGGCTTTCCTCACTCCACAGAGTATCTGATAGTTCAGCTCTTCTGACTCTTAAACATACCCACTTGTGCCTGAAGTTTGGCAATATTCATTACAAAATTCAGTGACCTGTCTGTAGGAGGAAAGTCTCCTCACCAGCCAACAGAAGCAATTTCTTGTGTTGGTCTGCAGATGCAGGCAACTATTTAAGAATCCATTTCTAACACACTATAATCTTCTATATAATTTCTATAAAAATATATAAAATCTACAAAAATACTATAATTTTTATTTTATAATCAGAGGGGGAAAAAATCAAATTGCTCTTTCATCTGAAGCTCAACACAAGTTGTTCAAAAGCTGAATGTTTTCTTCCCCACAGAAATTTCAGAAAGTGGGAGACAAGCCACAGATAAAAGAAAATTTTTTGGAGATAAAAATCAAAACCTGTTAAAATATAGTTCTTCTGTGGATTATTTTATTTATTTATTTTAGTGAAGAATACTGATAGTGAGAGTTTTCCAGCAACCTATAAAATATAATCTCCTGAGACATGCTTCTTTCTCCCAGTTGAATGCACAGTGAGCCAGCAGTCCCTAGGAAGATGAGGCATTTATCGCACTACAGCCGAGGATGAGAGGAACATGGTCAGCCTCACATTCTCTCTGCCTTTGCTGCATGCTAAGCTGGATGTCCCCCATTAGTTTCACCCTTTTTCCTTGTAGAAATTAATGATGATCTGCAGAGCAAATTCCAAACTACATATCTTACCCTCTTCAGGTTCCTCAGGCACCATAAGAGTGAGCTGCTAATTTAAGCCAGCTGAAGGACTGATATTTCACAGACAGGGTTTGGGAGAAATACATGATGGTAACAACTCTGCTTGTGTTGAAACCAACCAGCCCAAGCCTGCTTGGGAAAGAACTGCTGCTGAATCAGAGTTCAGGTCCCAGTCACACCAAAGATCTTCCATGAGCTGCAGATGGATGAAGTAACTAAGTGGCTTTTCAAGGGCACATTGTGCTTGTTCACATTCTAAAGAAACAGAAGCATGTTCCGAGAGAGGCAGGCACCAAGAGCAGTCTGCCTAGGATGTGCAGCTTCTGTTCTCATGCTGTATAGTGATTTGGTGAAAGCCTAACAAAAAGTACTCTCTTTTACAGATTGTTCGTGGAATAAGGATACATCACTATGTGTTACATCTGTCCCTTTACTTTATGACAGGGTGCACTGTTAACTTCAAAGGGCAATAAAAAGGTCGCTGTAAGACCACAGGGAAGGATGAGCTAACATCAAGAACGAGGAACAGTCTGTGTAGCCCACTGCAGCATAAACATCAGACAGTGTAAAGGGGCCAGGAGAAAAAGCCTGCAGCTCTGTGGCCTTAGGACTTTCTTTAGGGTTTTTGCTTTCTCCAAGATTTTAGGAGCAGAACACACCATAGTCCTTGCATCCTCTCCCAGTCTGCTGCTCTGAAAGTGTAGGCAGTCCCACTCCTGAGGCAGAAGCGTGGGGCAGTGTTTGGTCACTGTCTGTGTCACCCTTGAGTCACACAACTCAATACGAGGGCCTGTCCCCATTGCTTTACAAACCCAGCACTGGAGCTGGGTTACCTGATCCACGACATGGAGAGGAGACCTGACAGGCGGCTTGCCCTGCTCATGTGATCCAAGACAAGGGAGATGGGACAAATACTCTTTTTCTCTCTTCCTTATCTTGATTCCCTCCAGACAAGGGAGGGAATGATCTTAGCAGAGATGCTAGCTTGATCCCCAGGGCAGCTGGGCTAATGAACCTGGTCAAAGCACAGCATCCATATTCCCATTCCCTGGTATGGTCTAAATCTGGACACTCATCACCAAATACTGTAGACTGCCAAGAGTCTTCCAGCAAGGTTTGTAATTTGATATAAAAGGACAGGACAGACAGATCCCTGGAGAACTTCCCCCACTTCCCAGTGGAGGCAAGGATAACAGACATTCAAAAATCATTTTCCTAGGATGCCAGGTGGGGACAGACTTTGTGCAGGTTGATGAACTGTCTGAACCACACAGGACTGGCACCAAGCCAATGTAGCTGTAATCAGCGATGCTGCAGCTGGTCAGATTATAAAATGATTGTGCCTTACTCAGCTTCCTCTGCCTTCCTACCCTCAAGCTGTACTTCTCCCTAACCCAGCTCTCTTGTAATGACCTGGAGTTAAAAGGTAAACCAAAAGGTTATTTTGAGAAGTGTCTGAGGTAACCACATCATTTTGTCAGAACTACCGGGATCTGATTTGGAGGTACTGATTTCAACCTCAGTTAGTGACAGCCAAAACAATACGTTGGGCTACCAACTCAACATACAGCCTGCTGGTACGCATTCATAGGTTCTGCAGCCACCCCCACGGGTACAACCCATGGGAGGAAGCATGCTGGTTTAATACAATTGTTCACAACCAGGAAATTCTGATTGTGTGCTTACAATACAAACAGATTTTACTGCCTTCTCTAACTGGCAATCAGTGCTCTTTGATCTCAGATGTCCTTTCCATCGTTTAATATTTCTTTTACACAGTCCCATCATTTCATATTTCCATTACAGGCACAGCCCCAGCGTTTAACACTGCGTCATGGGGGTACACAGAGTAAGAACTCATTTTAAACAATAAATCCAAACCAGAAGAGCAACAAAAATGCGGCAGCCCAGAGATGAAAGGCCCAGTACCTGGCTCTGATATTTGCCAAATCATTTTCAGTTAAAAGTACATTTAATTTTCAATGAATTAATTCATTTTTTTCCCCAAATGCAATTGTAATTCCAGACCACAATAAGTAATTGACAGTCTATACCTAAAACTAACCAGTATCATTCTTCACAGAATAAGGAACAAAAATATGCCTAGAAATGCCTTATATTGTTCTCACATTGAGTTTGGGATTTCTTAGTCCCCAGGGACTGAAAAGTACATGCAGAAACCTCAGGTGAACTTTAGCATCCTTATTCACGTATGCAAATCTGGGGAAATGACAAACTGGAAAAAGGAAGAGGTTTACTTAGAAACTTATCATATTAGTCAAGTGCTGTAAAACAGGGGGCACAGTGTCAAAATCTTCCTCTGAAGAAAGAGAATGTGAAAGGGCTGTCCCTGCAGGTCTTTCCTAGCCTTCTTCTGTAAAATCTAAGTAGTTAGCTGATTCCCCAGGAGAACTGAGAGCAACCAGGTACACATGGCTTTTGCCTTTGAGCACACTGCTGTTTTCAGTGCATTTTCCAAGATGTCGTGAAAAAACAGAAATGATGCCTCTCCTTTGGCATGCAATTAGCAACTCCGACATCTAACCCAGTCTCCTGGAAAAGGCTAGAAACTAAGGTTAGCTGGCTGATGGGTTGTGAGATCTTAATGCATTAGTTTATTTGTTGATTTTCTCCTATTGACCAGCAAGTACATAATAAAAAAGTTAAATTACTGCATTGTCACAGACCTTAAGACTGCTGGACAACAAAGAAAAAAAGTTTCCCATTGATCAGATCTCACTGTTTAACTTCTTGCATAACAGACTTGACATCTGAAGAGCTGCAGATTGAAACAATGATTGCAAACAAGGGGGGAGGTGAAGAAGCACATATTGTCATTTCCCTTCCAATTTGTCATAGAACAAACAGAGCTAATATTACATGAATTGAACTAAACCGTTTGTCACCACAGAGCAAACATTTATGTACAGAATTTAATCCATACACATCCCTGGAAAAGCCACTAGGCTACACAATTATATTAGTAGGTAAACATGTATGGCTTGCTGAATACCAATTGGCTGACAATTAGTTATGTTGATGGAAAATTAAGTACTTTGGCAGCAGCTGGAAACTGCCACCAATAATTTATTCATTATTCATTCCTGCAGGTACACCACCTGTAGGAAATGCAAGAAAAGTAGAGCATTTCATGCAAGAGATTGCCAGTTGCAGGCTTCTCTTGGCTGTACAGAAAAATAATTTCTGCCAAAATATCAAACCAGAGCAAGTGATATAGGAAAAAAAATGCTCCAGAAAACATTTTCTTGAGAGATAGTGAATAGTAACCTAAACAGCACAGGAACATCTGCAAACTAGACAAAGACAGCAAGAAATAGCTTCATTCATGCTCTTGTCCTCTCTCCCCTCTCCTTTTGCAGAGGAAAAAAAACATAAAATAAATAAATATTTCACTTAGGATTATAAAATATTTGTTAAAACACCTTTTTTTTTCTCCTTTCAAATTTTGGCAATGTTATGTTAAAAGCTCAGAACTCCATCAATATATTGGAATTTAACAGCTTCCAGTTTTGCAAGAGACTATTTTCTTATTTCAAAAATATGGAAGAGGGTATTTTTCCCTCTTTTAGAACTGTGGGACTTTTCAAGAAAATAGAAATTCAATTCCCCCCCCCCCCTTCTTTTTTTCTAATTTTTGATTTAAAACAAACAAACAAACAAAAAAAAGAATTTTTAATGAGTAAAAGTGACAAGACCAAGAAAAAAGCAACACCTCATACATATGCAACTGCTCAGGGAAAAATATCCCAATATTCATGTCCAGAATTAGTGGGAATATCTCTTAAAGGCCAGCACCTGATAGTCCTGAAGTAACTGCTACCTTTAGAGCCTTCCCAGGGAAGAACCATCCTTCACGGGTCCAGGTTTTACTCCTGTAACTCCAGTGTCTGGAGGAGCCAGGAGGGTGGAGAAATCACCTCATTAGCATGGGCACTAACTAGTGCTGATAAGCAGGAATGGTCTGAGCCCTACACAGAGAGCTCAGCCGTGGTCAGCAGCCAAACAGCATGTCCTGGAAAAGCCCAGGAGAAGCAGTGCAGCCTCCTTTCCTGTTCTGGAAATGAGCAGGCTGTCAGGTATGCACACCTCACCCAGAGCTCTTCACAGGCTCAGCCCTAGAACCAACAGCCTGTGGTTTGCTGACCACAACCCCCTGACCACAACTCACTGCAGCAATTCATACAGTGCACTTTCTGCCTTCTCCTCTGCCATTGATTTACTCTTGACTTGGCTCTAAACAGCCTGATGAGTGGACAAGCACACTGATAGCGTTTTGTGCCTTTTTTCCTATCTTTCTTGCTTTTACACGTGTTTTCTGACCTGTGTTCCTCTGGGGTTCAGGAAGAACAGAAAGTCACTGCTCTGATTTCATTGTTCTTCTGAAGCGCCGAATGTGCAGTCACAATGTCATATGTGGGAGTGACCTAGGTCAGAGATTATTTTATTCCAGCTTTCATATGCAAACACAGCTTTCCTCCCCTCCCCCAGGAAAAAGCAAAATGCTAATCTACAGCAAGTCGACCAAAGTCCTCTTCCTGCAGATTGTTAGGATGCAGCAAGGGGAAAGCAGCACATGCTATCAGCATGGTCTTGGGGCCAAGTACAATGCCAGCAAGAAGGCTGACAAAAGATCACTTTCTCGTGTATAATTTACCTAGCTATACTCAGTGGCCTGTGCTAAGTCATCTATTGCTCCAATATAGAATGATATGTCTTTCTGAGGTAGCATGGCAGAAGACAATATATATGTATTTTAAAGAGGACACAGCAATGAGTTTGGAGAGTAAGAAGCAGATTTTCAGTGATTAAAAACCTGTGCACTTGCAGGACACGAACAACAGCTTCCTACAGAGCTCAGACGCAGGCTGTTATGGAGCAGTCCTGAGCACAGACATCCTCACTAAGGCTATTCCAACAACTGCATCAGACAACCATTTAAATTCAAGAGTTTTGTGCTCTGTGGATGAATTGCCTTTTAAAGCTATTGGATGTTCTGGATGGAGATCATAGAGGAAGCATAATGAAAAACTCTTTATAGACTCAAAAATTGATAGAGGAATCATAGAATCGTTTAGGTGGGAATTGCATCAGTGTTTGGCACACAGTGATCCTTGCTGAGCACTCTGACCTGCACTGTGCTACCAAAGCATGTAAAGTAATGAAGAACCTACAGCAAATTGCAAAGAGGTGGTTGAAGTATTAATCACAATGGCAGTTTTCAGCATTCACTAACAGCACAATACCTCAGCTGCATCCTAGCCTGGAGAGAAACATTTCCTGTTTACGAAGCCTCACACGTTTTCTGCAAGAGCTCGTGTTGTGGTTTGGCCCAGCTCAGCACCACACAGACGTTTACTCACTCCCCCACCATGGGATGGGGGAAAGAATCGGAAAAAAGGTAAAACCTTGTGGGTTGAGATAAAGACAGCTTAACAAGGCAGAAAAGGAAGGAAAAATAATAATCATGATAAAAGAATATACAAAGCAAGTGATGCACAATGTAATCGTTCACCACCCACCAACTAATGCCCAGCCAGTCCCCGAGCAGTGGCCACCCCCCAGCCATGTGCCCCAGCATGGCCCTGTAAGGTGTGGGACATCCTTCTGGCCTTTCTGGGCCGGCTGTCCTGGCTGTGTTCCCTTCCAGCTCCTGTTGCACCCCCAGCCTCCTTGCTGGCAGGGCAGTGTGAGAAGCCGAGAAGCCCTTGACTTACAGCTAGTACTGATAAATAAAAATTAAATATGCAGTAAGGAAACAAACACCAATTTCAACATTATCTCATTTCTACATCTCATAGCATGGCAGACAAGTGGTGTGCATTACCCTAATTTTTTGTTTACCTTCTCAGGTAAGAAAGGCTAAGAGTAACACTGATAAAGCTGAGCTGACTTGTCCTTAGTGTGTTCTCTTAATGCCTTCTTGCTGACGCTTTGTAAGAACACCACCAAGGGATTCACTGAAGGGATGAATTCAAGTTGGGAATGTGCAGTCTCAGCTCCCCTTACAACCAGGGAGCTGCAGGACCTTTCACGAGGCAAACCAGATGTTAGGCAGTTAACCTCTCTGTGCAGAAAGTCTGCTTCTTCCTGTTGATGACAAAGGAAACCTAGGGTGACTAAGCTTTCAGTTTAAGTAGCACGGTTAAGCACCTACAGCTAATTGCATGTGCATTGAGGCCTGCAGAGCATCTGTAATTCAGCATCTTTCACCTGGAAAGACTGTTTGCTTTCTCTTTGAAATGCTCGTGTAACTGGGAGCAGAAATTATCCCACTTCGCTTAATAAAACAATACCAAATAGATACATGACACTCAGTGGAATAATTGTTCGGTCATTTTCCTATCTACCTTACTTTACAATGCTGAATATTTAGCTACCTGAAATCCAGGTGACAAAGGAAAATTATATTTGAACTGGAACTTCTAGCAACAGACGGTAGGTACTTGATGCTCACCTGCTGAAGGAATGCATCTTTTGTGTTATACCTGACCTTGACAGCAAAGGTGACATTAGCTGAGCTGGTTTTCCATACAGATCTGCAAATCACCTGCTTACTCCTATGCAGGAGCTTCAGGTGAGCTTCCAAATACTGCAGCACAGGTCCAGCCAAATTACTCAAGACTTTTATGTAGTACTTTTTCTAACCATTGTACAGGAGACACAATTTTGACATAAGTGGCAGAGAAGGATATTGCCCAGCTTTGCTATCTGGTCACACCCAAACATAGGAATATCAGAGTCAGAAGGCCAAAAAAGTACCCTAGAGATGGTGACAAGAAGACAGCTTTTTATTTTGTCTTGGAAAATAGAAAGCAAAAGTTATTCTGCTGTGCAGCTCTTAATTGTTCTATAATCCTCACTAATCCCAGTTGCCACTGGATTCTGCTTTTCATTTTACAGATTAGTTTGGCTTTATTGATTCCCAACAGTTTTCAGTTGTTTTTGTACTTCATAGAACTATGAGCAAGTTCCAAGAGAAATCTTAGACTATTACCAATGCATCTGTCTTATAGCTGAAAAATTAACCAGATCTGTCCTCTGCTCAGGAAAGGAAATTTGCCAGCAAGCCATATACACGGATCAACTAACACAGCTTGCTTTTAAATCCCATGAGTCAATCATCCAGAGGCATGCTTGTACCTTCAGTAAGGAAGGTGAGCCAATATCTTCAGTTGTTAGGCAAGTGGAATTGCTCACACCACCTTGTTCCCTCTGGCAGTTCTGAGCTTTACTGTTATTATCCTTGGGCAGGGTACAGCAAGGAAATCGCTCCAGAGCAGAAAAGAATAACAAAGCTTGGGGGCTTCTCAAACATAAAGGCACAGACTTTCTCTTTGCTGGTTCACACAGGCTAAGTGTAAACACCCCGCAGTTTTATTCAATGGTTTATGCACTCTCCTTTTTCACCTATTGAGCAGGGTTATTTCCTATTGAATGTGTCTTTTACGTAACATGACTGTCAGCACTTTTTCCTACCTTTTTGATAGTAGGAGATGCAACTATTCTCCCATTTTGAAATCAAGAAAAAATGGATGCCTTCCTTCCCCTGATGGTTTCAGGAGGATTTTCAAATAGTACTTGATAAGCTCTAGAAAATGCTACAGCCATGGGTTTTTCCCCACATTATTAACCCACACATATTGTTTAGCTTCCTTCTATCAAAATATTGCTGTTATTTGTTATTGGAATAATATCCACATCAAAGACCAAATTTCAATGTCTTTGGCCTGACATTCATGCAGGAAGGGACCACATTGAAACCAGAGATCTTACAGTGTAGTAAGAGGATGCAACAGATGACAGTGACTAAAAACAGAGGACAAACAGAAGTAACAATACAGAATGATGTGGTACCTAGGTAACTCCCATATAACCAGTAATAGATTTTCTCTTCCCTGCATGATGTGTGTCTGTACCAAATTTTACATCCGGTAACATGAAGTGGTTGAATGAGTTTTGGCCCCTGATGTGGAAAAAAAAAAATGGCTTGGGAAAAAGTCAGTAAGAAATGAAAACAGTAATTAAGCAAGCAAAAATGTTGCAAGTTAACCATTCTTCCATAGAAGCACAACACCATTTGCGGCAACCCCATGTCAGCATTAGGAGAATGACATATTGTTCCCTGCTGCCTGACTGGGAGCACAAGCAGGAAGAGCTGCCACATCAGTGGCTCTTGGGCATCATTTATATGGACTTATTACAGTTTCATTAAAACACTGCAACTAAACTCCCTCAGAGCAGAGCCACAGCCCACTGGCACGAACAATCACAAGAGCCTTTCTGATGAAAAAGCTATTTACTTTTGGCACTCAATTCTAAGTTATAAACTCTAGGTACTAAACCTTCATGAGAAAAGTTTCAGTGTCTAAAAAGGATACAGAAACTCTTTTCTGTAAAAGCAGCTTCATTCAGAAAATCCTTTCCCAAATCACTGTAAATATTTAACAGAAAACCAGAACCACCAACAAAACAGAATGAAATTCTTCTCCACTTTGCTCTCGATCTTCGAAGCCATACCAGAGGTGATCTTGTAATCATATAAAACATTCTACTAACAGACTAGAGAGCCTGCTGGCAGGCAGTGTCCTATTAACACGGTGTTCTCTGGTTTGTAATCTTGTGAGTAGGATGGGTAAATCACTAATGCGAATGCACTGCATAAAAACAAGTTATTATTACGTGAGGGTGTAGCTGTCAGTATAAAAGATGGGTGAGTAAGCAACCGCGTAGCAAAGAGTGAGAAGCTAGCAGCAGTGCTAAGGAGGCTACAGAAACAAGAACCAACACTATATGGAAAGAGGTGAGTGACTGAGGAAAAAAACCACACAACTAAATAATAATAATAAAAAACTGTTGCTGGCTTTGTGCACTTGGGCAAAGATTCCTAGCTGGTATTAACAGCTCCCTGCTACCACCAAATTAGGACTTCAATTATATTATCTTTTTTGTTCTCTACTGCATGGTTTGGTCTTTTTTACTAAGCTCCTTAAAAGATGCTATGAGTTTTATAGCTTTACATATGCTGAATATATTTTCTAGACTATCTGCTTCTACATACCATTCTTGACTAACAGTGACTATTATGTGATCACTTGCTTTGTGCATTTGCACTTTGGGGCTGGAGATGAGGCAAAAAAATGGGATGGAGAGGGGAAAAGAAGAAATGCTCACTCTTGCGAGAACTATTTTATACCCGGACATTTGTGCTGGGGAGAGCAGAAGTGAACAGATAAATGACAACTACGACATATGAAAAACTTCAAGTATGTGGACTGGATAATTTGGCATATAAAGGGCTAAGGGAGATGATGAAATAATTTATACTGGCGTGTATTTTTGAAAAGTATGTTGATTTACTGCAAGACTGGAAGAAAGCAAATAGCACTGGACCCAAGTGAAAAAAAGGAAGATCGCTGCAACAGCATGGATACTAGTTTTTGTTTTTCCCTAAATAACGACATAGTAAAGTAGTACTAACAAAATAAACCATGCCAGGGACCACACAGAACTAAGTGAAATTATCGACTGTACTACCTGGATACACCTCACCTTTCCAGACAAACATCGTAGGGTTTTTTGTTGTTGTTTTTTGTAAAAATCAAACACACATTGCAAAATTAAGAGATAAAGAGAATGCAAATGAGATGAAATCGAGCTGAGTGTTGCAGAAGTGTTTCATAATGTGACTTCTTGCAAAAACTTATGCTGAAAAAAAAAAAAAAATCATTCAAAAGCATCAGTTTTGAGTGAAAAAGAAGAGACGGAAACTAAAGAAAAATTCACCGTTTCCAGCACCCGTCAGGATCTCCAGAGCCCTGCCTTCTCCCTCCAGCTTTGTTGAGAGGATGAGGTCAATGACCTTTTACAATTCCTTTACATGTGGGACCACCTCTCATTACTTTTGGGCAACCAGGTGGCATCTGGAAGTATTACTCTCATCTGAAATAATTAGTGATATTACTTACACCAAAGGTATTACAATATGTGGGTGTTTAAAATGAAGTATGGCATGTGACTGCCTATCAAGAGGAAGTCTAACTATCATCTGTGCTCCACACCATGGACTGAAAGATGAGTAAGCTTGGTATCTAAGCATCCAAAGGAGGACACAGCAGAAGGTGTTACTACAGTACAAACCTTTTTTTATGGGGCATAAGCAGCATATGGAAATGCTTACTATGGCCAGGAGGTTTTTAGTCTTTACAAATTGGCTGAAGCAATCTGCCAAATAATCATCAATATAATTAATGATCCATTTGTCAGTGATGATGATGCTTTGACATCTATAGAATTTATAGCATTTATGGCATGCTCCTGCAACCAGAGAACAGATTACATCCTATGATACAGACACAGGCTGTGCTTGGATGCTATTACTGCCTCCAGGAAGGTTTCAAGTTGGATGTTCCTATCTCTAAGGAGTGATGTTACAGGAATATTTTCAAGCATTCGTCTTCCCATTGAATACTTCTACCAGCAAACACCTTCTTTGGATTGCTACAGACTGAGCTGAAATGCTGTGACTGCAGTAACAGAAAATTTATTTTAAGCTACAGACAGTCAGAGAAGCAAAGCTCAAGGAACAACCTTGGGACAAAACATAGTATGGCTGGTGTAGGTGGGAAAAGTTAAGAAAAGAGCAGGCTGCGTGCCAAAGGGCAGGCAACACTCAGGAGCTCGGAGAGGCCTTGAAGACAGAGAGGTCCCACAGTGCAGGGATGGATCTTGGCAGCACATGCTGGTGTGAGTGAAATGGCCGCCTCACACTTCAAAGGTACTCGAGGCAGCATGAGGAGAGCCTCAAGTGCCATTCCTCTTTGTACGTGACCAGAGCAGAAGACACAGCATGCTGCTGGCCAATTAAAGCACATATCACATTTGTATCAACTTTGGGAAATCGTTTTGCAAAAAATCCCAAACTCAAATGGAGAGCACCGAGACACTGTGCTTGAGCATGCTGGAAGTTAAATAATGCAATTCTGCTCAGCAATATCCGTCCTCTTGCTTACTTGGTTTGAAAGATCCTCCAAGTAAACTACAGCTCATTCAGGTTTCAGAAATTGCAAGAGAGAAAAGAAACTCTCTTCCCAAGCTGCTCTAGCACTTACTGCTTCTAGAAAGCATTTTGTAGGAAACACCCTGAAGAGAAATCAGCTCCTCTTTAGAGAATATGATAGATGTGACTGCAAAAAGCCTTGGCAGCAACCACTGAGGGCTCAAGAGCTCAGCACAGCTGAAGAGCACAACCTGCCTGGATTTGCTAAGTGCTTTCCCATCTGTTAGCTGTTACAATTAACAGACAAACAAATCCCCTTCCCTCCCACTTCCTAACAGAAAATACCAAACTTCACAGCACAAGCAATATGCTTCAAGATCTGACACAGGCACAAAGTAACCCACATCAAAGGCAGGCCCCACCACGGCCAGCAAGAAGTTGCAAAAACACCGTGTTAGCACCACGCAAACTAATGCCCAACACTTACACAGAAACACAGGCCCTGTGTCCACTTTCTCCCCCCACCCACTTCGCTGCTCATTTTAGCAGCTCCTGGCAGGAGCACAGGGATGTCTTTAGCAATGACAGATGAGCAGCCGATCCTCAAGGGGAATTTGGAGCCACTTGGTTCCATTTCCAGTAAAAACGAGGCACACAAACTGCAGCCCAGGTAAAATTTTAGCCTACGCTGAGAGAAACTGCACTGTGATGAGAACAAACTTAGAGGTTTTGCATGAAAAAACTGAATAATACGACAATAATTAACATTTGGAGGTGGAAAAATCATAGATCAGAGCATTTTGCCTGAAATTCTAACATTCTCAAATAGAAGTGAAAAGCTTTTGAGAGGAAAGATTGTTGTTTCCCTTCTCTCTCTTTTTTTTTTTTTTTTTTTTTCTTTTTCTTTTACATTTTAAGTACAATTCAGTCTCTTGCTATCCTTACTCAAGAGTCTTTTCTCATTGACTTGGAAACAGATCAGGAACTTAGCTCCCCAAATCTTGTTTTACTTCATTTTAAAAATAATTTAAATTGCTTAAACCTCGTTTAACTTCATTTAATTTTCTTTTTGTATGTGCAAAATTTACTATAAAGCCAGAAGGTTTAAGGCCTTTAAAAAGGTTAAACCTTTGAAAGGTTTTAAAAAGTAACCTAATTTGGACCATGATATTTTAGATATTAAAATACAGGTAAAACTTTTATGGCTGCCTATGGAAATTGGACATTATTTCAGCAACCAAAAACTTTGCTGTTCAGAACACATTGATATCAAAGTTTAATACTAAGAAAAGACTTGTTAGCTTTCATTTTATATATGTGATTTCAAAGTTAGAGGAAAATAAGTTGTTATAATCAACGGCAAAAGACTTTACAGTGGAAGAACATCAGTATTTTTTACTGAGGAAGGAAGTATTAGAGCATCATGCTCTGGGATGTGCACCGCACTAGTATGTGAGCTCAGAGGCAGAAGAAACATGTCGGAGGGAATAGAGCTCCCTGATAAAATCCTCCTGGCTCCTCAGAACAATGTTTTTTCTCTGATGCATCCCTCCAGAAAAGTCTGAAAAAGGAACCCAACATTTTAGCATGTTGACTGAAGAGCAGTAGTCAAACTGTATCTTGCCAAGGGTGATGGAAAGAACTGAGCCAGATATTAGGCAAAATCTTCTCCCATTCCAGCACTTCCCACCAAGATTGGGAAACTATTTGTCTAAGCATCATGCTCAAGTAAAAGAAACCCCAGAATCACAGGACAGGGGGAAAAAAGCAAACCACAGGAAGACATACTCCATTTCAGCTGCTTCTGAACAATCTGGCATAAAAGGGATGAAATATTTGCCTGCCCAAACTGGTGGATGAGGGCACTAAGAGACTTCTTGGCATCCCAAACACAACCAGCACAAACAAAATCCAGGATAAATTTACCTAAGGCCAACTGGTCTGAAATGACTGTTGATAGTAACCTGGACAGCTGAGCCCAGCTGCTGGCTGCCATGTGGGCAGGAAGAATTCAAGGTGCCTGAAACACCACAGACTGGAAGGTGTCTCGCTCTTTAATCAAGACATTCAGAAAATTCAGAAGAGCAAGAGCTACGGCAGCACTGTAACAGACGGGAGTCCTTCCTTGGGAAGGACTTCCTACTGAAGACCTGAGACCACGACGTTACCAAGTGGCCATACATCCAAACTTCAGACATGGCACTTTGCTATTATTCGTCTTATTCTGCTGGCTCCAACTTCTTTGCCTGTCACCAAAATTTAATTGAATAATCCTAATTAAGCAGAGGATTTGGGTTTACTTTTTTCAATGACATTTTCAGTTTGGACTGAATAGATACCACAAGTCAGGGCAGGCCAGATTTTACAGATGGTCATGTATCGTTTATAACACTCACGTTGGAAAGAAAGCAAATGGGTAGACAGTATGTGGGATAACACTAACTGAGGGATGGGGGAAGTACCGCTAGCTGTGAAGTGTGAGATCACCTCATTATTACTGTTCCTCATCTCTCTCCATCTAACAAAAGAATTTGCATCATGTTTCATATGGGCAGGGTGCAAATTCTCTTCTTGTGCAGAAAAGTATGGCAGGTAATGGGGGAGAATTAAGGCAATACTTTTTTTTTTTTTTTTTTTTTTTTCCCCCTCAAGTATTCACCTTGGTTCTCCAGTGAGTACTGGATGAACACACATGGTCTGATAAATCAATGGACATTCTCCCCTAACTCAGCTCTTATCAGACACCACATGCATTCACATTTTAGGTAGGATGGTGGCTGGCTTAATTTGCTTTGAAAATGAACGCAACCAGAGCAGCCAAGGAAGTTCCAGATCCCCCAGTAACCTAAGTACACACCTCCAGATAGCAGCAAAAGGTCCAGGAGAAACAGTAGGTTGGCCATCTGTGTTGCGACCTGCAGAAAGGGGCTACCAATAGCTGCTGCAAACACCTACTGGATATGTTTTCTCCTACCCAAATCTTTTTATCTTTTTTTTAAACCTTTAAACTTACAATGAAGAATTTACAGGTAGTCCAATACCACTGGAGACAAAGTCATGAAACTACCAAGGTGGAATAGACTGCTGTTCTTCTTACAGCTAACATGCATTTATTTTCTCTTCTCTTGCATTCTGCTTATTTGGTACTTTCCTTCCCTTTTTTTTTTTTTTTTTTTTTTTTGTTCATTTGTTTTGGTTTAAAATTTTTTTTTAGCACTCCCTGTCTTTCATTGGACCTGAGGAACAAATCCAACATGGATTACTGGTTGTGACTGAGTCATTCTATTATGGTTCACATGAAATAGTCCACACGGCCTAAAACAGAAGATGGAACCCAAATAATGTGTGATTTAGCTTGCCCTGAATATACAGCTGAAAACAAACAAACAAACAAAACATAGGCATCTGGCACAGTTATGGCCTGAAATCTTCTAAGAAAAGTTAACAAGAAAAGTCTACTGCAGTGACTGCAGTGTAAATGCCACAGACATACATTAAACATGTTGCACACTCATACACTGATTAATCAGTTAGTCAAGGGCATTTACTTACCTCATTCCAAACCCTTACTAAACATGACCCAGAGGTTACAACTTAGCCACAGGAAGTACTTGATTGCCTGAATTTGAATATCACTGATTTTTTTTTTCTTGATGTACTTCCCTGAACTGCATTTTTTTTTCTTTCAAGCAAACTGCTTTTTCAAGATCAGTAGCTTCTATTGGCATAAAATTGAATTTGGCTATTCTTTATCTGCATAACCCTGAAAAACCACATGTGCTATTGAAACCATCTCAATATCCCTAAATATCTGAACCTAATTTTAGGCATCAAAATACAAGTACTTTTATCAGTAATAAGGACTTTCAAAAAGAGAGGCTTATTAAAATTGAAATATACATTTTAAAGAAATGTCTCATTTTATGATTTTGCACTAGAAGGATTTAAAAGCCTTCTAAAATTTAGCTCCAATGACCTGTTTCAACAGAGTTCTAAAGAAATACATACAAATACTTCAGAAATTAAAAGCCATGCCAGTACTCATCAGACATTCTTTTAAATTCATGGGCCTAATGAACTCCATTGAATTAAATCACAAAAGCATCAGACACCTTATGTCATAACAAGCCACCTCTTGCACTTCTTATACCCAGACTGGTCTTTAACTGGGACAAAATTAACTCAGTCAATGCTTGAGATGAAGCACAGGTAGAAAGAAAAGATTTTAGAACGCTATAGGCCATCTGCATTGTTCTGTTGACTATGCTTATGCAGAAGGTCTGCTGTATATGAAAGGTTGGATGTTAGAGACAACTCTGTAGTGTTTTATAACAGCACCTTATCAACATGGATAGAATTACCTCTAGATTAAAAGGATTAAAATTCTTTGTTATAGAATTCCTAAATTGGATATGGACCTCCTCTGAATATCAGAACAAGAAATGAACTCCAGGGCTTATGTTTTGTGTTAAGCAAAGGTGAACAGAAGTGGTCCAAGGCACAACATATGAAGGACTGTAACAGGATTAGCAATTCCTCTGATATCAATAGCAAGGTATCTTAAAAAAAAAAAAAAAAAAAAAAAAAAAAAAAAAAAAAAAATCATTTCTAGCTCTCTTGTTCAGCTAAATTAATCAAATAAAAAGATTTGATAAATCAAATCTTCACGTCTATCTAGACTATAAATGGAAATTGGTTGATTCAACAAATTACAGCACTGCGATAACACCTACAAGCATTCCAACTGGTCTTTAAACTTTCCTCATCTAAATATTACACGTCAGATATTGCTCCCTTTGAACATTAGCTCTTTCCTCTTTTATTAGTCCATAGATCCAAAGTCTAAAGTCACAAGTCACTAAGACAGATTTGCTTCTATTTCTTTTTTTTTTTTTTTTTTCCCACTTCCAGTTTGAGTGGTCAATAACCAAAGTCTCTGTTCATAAATTGTCATGACTGGTTCTCCTGCCCACATTTTACCCTGGTAATAAGGGAGGTTAAATGCAGCAATTCTGGGAGGATAAATGTGTAGGTAGAATAACAGAGCCAAATTATGAAAACTGCTGAACAAATGAATTTGAAGCTTCAGTTCCTGCATTATTTCTCAAGATTGAATTTGAAAGTCTAAAGAAGTTGATGCAGAGGCCAAGCTCTGCATGGACACAACAAACTTGGGCTGAGCTTCAAAAGGTCCTCAGAGCCTCAGCTTTAGTAGGTGCTTCTCATTTTCATCAAGAGTTAAATACCATGAAATCTTCACTGATTGCTGCCAGCTGGATCTGAACTCTTCTGTATCCACACTGTTTGCCCATTTTATGTTTGAGCAGCCTCCATTATATTATTAACCTTTAAAGAAAGAAAAGGCCTGATAATTTAATCTGTCCACAGACTTTCATCACAGCCTTGCCGTCACAGACATGCAGCTAGGCAGAACGTGTGCTGAATGGTCTCTGGAGTTAGCATGCAATACCCAGTATTTACAGCTTTTGAGATAGGAATGGCTTTACTTTGATGGAGAGAGCTGCAGAGACAGCTTCCTTTATTTTTCATCTATGATACTCATCAGATGGAATAAAAGTGATCAATACCAAACGGTTTTCGTGTCAGAGCTCAGAAGAACTAATCTTTTTTGGGAAAAAAAATCTAATCCCAAATAGACTAATGTAAAATCCTCAGTCTGGAAGTTAAGATATAAATCCGATGCTCCCTGTTCCTGCATAATGATTTGCGCCAATGTATAATTCTGCAGATTTCATTAACATCTACAGTTATCTTAAAAGTATGATTGGTCTGGCTTTGAAACTATTGGAAGTTCTGGGGACATGCCATTGATTTGCAACAGAAAAAAAAAAAAAAAAAAAAAAAAAAAAAAAAAAAAAAAAAAAAAAACAGTTAGATACTTCAATTTCATACAGCAGCAATACCAGAAAATAAAACAAGGGTGCAGCTGCTCGTGGGCACCACAGAGCCACTATAAATATACAGACAGGAGCAGTCTCATTAACTCATCTAAACAGTTTAATTAAACATCCATCCCTTTTATTCAGAAGCATTAACCCAGTAAGAATGACATAAAATCCTGGCACCAAACTTTACTACTGTCATGGCCATTATTTAGGCTGAAGGGTTAGAGTTTGTTTCATCTTTATCACTCAACAGCCTATTGCGTTTGAGTAGATTTCACAAGACCAATAAAGAAAAGGCTTCTTATATGTTACCTAGAAGAGTGATTAAACTCCAGCTTTTGGTGGTAATGACCTTTAACTCCACTCTTTACAGCTTGGACTGGTTGCACAACCTCAGCAAGAATCGCTTTTAATCAGCATTCAGGGATACCCCATGGTTATACGTTCACTGGCAGGTAAGTGAAACATGCCCCCAAATCCCACTGTCAGTAACGAAGATGGAAGTGAGCGGGAAGACACACCCCTTGCAATTTCTTGTTCCCTTTTGATGAATGCTCATCACTCAAGTGTCAAGTCTGTACAAAGGGTAAATGCTTAAATGGTTTGTGTGATATTTGAAAGGGGAGTTAAGGTGACTAGTCCTACTTCACATAAGCACAGAAAATGGATCTAATCAGAAAAAAGAAACAAGCTATCACCTATAAAAACTAGCTAAAGATAATCTGGACTATCACATGCTTAAAAACCACACTAAATGCAAATACTTCTGTCAAAAATTAATAATTCTGAATATTTTATATCATACCCCACTCAGAGATTTCCAATTAAATTGGAATATCATTTTTCAAGAAATTTCGAACCTGACGCGATTCATATGATCTTAGCTAGTCTACAGAGAATTTTTCATGTCATTTGTCTTCTAATTTCTCCAAAATTTAGTCTTGAGGGAAAAAGTTACCAATGTTTTTGTGAACTAGAAGTTGAATGATTTATCCCAGTTTCCTGGAAAACGGCTTTTGTTAATTCTGACTAGTTTTCCCTTGAGCCCCTCCTTTTCAAAACTGGGACATAGGTGATGTTTCCACAACTGTTTTAGTCTCTCTTATGTCACTGGTTGTGTGTTTTAGTTACTGAGATCACCAGCTACGGCATCACTCATTCAGAAACAACAAGGAACATAGATAACATACACAGACAAGCCTGCATTACAGAACATAACTCCATGGGTCTTCTAGGACTTGTGAACCTGTTTTCTCACACCTGCTTTCAAAACAAACTGAAAAAAAGGTTCACCACTATTAACAATTCAGCAAGACTTTTGCTCTAGTGCCCAGCCTACACGACTCAGAGATGAGACACTGACCACTCAGAGTTGCTTAGGACTCCCAGCTCTCTTCTTAGCAATAAACTAATCAATACTCTTCACTCATCAGGAAGCAACTTTAGAGGTGAAAGGTGTACAACTTACATCAATTCGTTGTTCTAAAGAGGTAAAAAGCCGCATACTTTACATACCAGGGAGAAAGAGTGGAGAAGGAAAAGTAGTTATCATTTAAGACATACAATTAGCCTAGGTAATTTGCTTTGTCTCAAGTCTCCTTGCTACTCTTCCACCGTATGTCTGAGGTAAGATCCATCTAGAGCCAATTCCACAGCTGATGTCAACAATTCTTGCTCTTCTGAGGCAGTGAGGCAACACCCGTTTACAAAAAAAGTAGGAATCTAGTGCATACCTCATAACAGTGTTAAATTGACGGCTTTGTTTCCCACGTGCAAGGTGCACCACAGACCAGAGCCAAGAGACTTGCACACTGATAGCAAACAAACTCTCTATGCCAAGTTTGGAACTGCCCCACTCATTCTTTCATCCTCCCCCAAACCAACACTTTCTATAACTTACAGGAAATTACAGATCAATAGGTCTAGGATGATGATTACTGCTGCCGTAGGTGCTTCCAATTTTACTAATCTGTGCTAATAGAGGAAGATTCCCCATCCCAATCAAGAATACTTAGAATCATAAATGAAAAGCATTAATATTGTATAATTCAAATATTAAACAGAAGTCAAATTACAGCACCAGTCAAACCCAGCCTGAATCAACAAAAACTTCATGATTTTGACTAGTCCAAACAGTACGAAACACGCAGTAAGAACTTTCATTTTATCTTTGTGTCCTGGATCCTGAGGAGCAAAGCTCTTCCAGAGCTCACACTCACAACCTTCAGAAGTGAAGCAAAGGAGCTCCACCTCACAGCTGGGTCCCAGCACATCACTGCACCGCCGAGCCTGTTCTCAATCAGCATTGAGAACAGCAGCAGGTATTCCCACTCTCTAGAAGGAGGGAGACAAAATAAATAAATCCTGCTTGAAACAATGCAAATTGGTGATGAAACAGGTTTTGTCTGCTCTTGCCAGTCCAATGCACATCTTCAAGGGAAAGATGTATAATGGTAAAATAACCAGTCCCCTATATATCCTAACTGCCCTTAAAGCTCCTGCTATAAAGGAATGTGCTCCTTCATAGACCCCTTGGGCTCCAAAGAAAACCTATTCCTCAGCAGTCAGACATGCTTAAGGAGAGGGAAAATATAGGAATGTGTTTGCAAGCTCTAAGTGCAATTAAGAGGTACCTCATCTCAGTGAAATGATGCTAATTTGGTGTCCCATGCACACTCAGAATAAATGGAGCCCTGCTGAAAATCCCATTGTGCAGCTTTTGCAGGGCTGGGGTTTGCTTTCACAGCGTGCTGCTCTCTTCTGAAGCTGTTGCGCAAGAGTTGTATGTTTAACATTTCTAACCAGCCAAAATTGCTCTTTATATTTGATCAAGAATAATTTTTACCTTTGAACCTGTTGCAACGCAGGTTCAAGGGTTACCTGGGTGCAGTATTGCCTGTTTATTAAAGCCACACGCTGATGATTCGGGGCTCAGTCCTGCTGCAGGAGCCAGGGATGCACCAGCCCTCAAGCACCCACTTGGAGTTGTAAAGCAGAGAAGCAAGGCAGCCGTGCCAGCCCCTCCACCACGGGTAGACAGAAGGTAAGCAAATCCCTCCTGGTCTGAGCCAGGTTTTATAAAGTGCTAGGCTTCCTGCTCCTGCACAGGAGTTCTGCAAGGGAGACAATAGCCCAAATTCGCTGAGATGTATGTGCTGGGTGCTGTTAAAGGTGACAACTGAATAGTTGGCTGCTCAAGGAGAGGGTCTGGGCTCACGGAGGCATACAAAGAAATCACAGCCAGAGGAAGTGCCTGAGTGAGAGCAACCACCTCAATGCTCCCTGTTGATATAGCCTGGCTGGAACAGGAAACCTGACTGCTGGCCAGGCTGAAGCCATTTTCTTATCAGCGTGCTGGTTTTGTCTGTTTAAAGATTCAGCGCATGGGGTGCTAGTGCCAGCTCCCATTCAGGTTTCTCATGAAAACAGAGCTCTGGAAAAGGAGCCGTCATTTGGTTCTGCAGCACTAGAGGTAGGCTTTGAAATTTTGTCAGTAAAAAGATGTTATAAACTGGATACAGGTATACAGGTATACATTTTATATATGCATAAAAAAGAAACAAATGTTGAGTTATTCGTGACTCTGCTCTGCTTTATCTTTTGGTAAAGAATTATTGGCAAAAAAAAATAGATTTGTGCCTCCTTTAAAAAGCCAGGGTTTATTCAGATCATTTGAGGCAATATCAAAAACAATAAGCCTCAAAATTTTTGTGTTATTTCTTATGCGTACTGGGGAAAGAGCATCAGCTCTATTTTAATTTACGAGTCTTAAAAAGTACAAATCATTAAGGAAAAGCTATCCTCCACAAGGCTTTTGTGAAGTTCTCTCTCACTCCCAGCAAAAGTCAGGGCATCTGATTGAGATGTACAGCATTGCCACTCAACAGCTGATTACAGACAGGGCAGATTCACTACTTTTCCTCTTCCTTCTGAAAAAATAACAGCCTGAAGTCAGATATCTGAAGGGAGAAATCCTCAGAGAAGAACTCACAGAAGTTGTTAATGCAGCCGGCTGGGCTGGGAGCCTGTCTTTTCTTTCCCTTCTGTGTAAGAGGTATTGCCTTTCTCTAAGCATAGTACCCAAACTATTTTGTTAGCACTACAGGCTGCAAAGCTCTGCTCACCTTAATGTACAGAACAGCTATATGGAGATAATCCCTGGTATTGAAAGTGCAGCTTTATACATAGAGAAAAAAAAAGCACATGGATTATAAATGGTAAATTACAAATATAAATTTAAAAGATCTCGGAATACTTTTCATCTCCTTCTTCAGGAACATTTAAATTTCAACCTCCTTGCTTCACCAAATAATAAAAAAAAGAAAAACTTCCTCTGTAGTTTTTTTGTAACCACTGAAGTTCCTCCCTTTCATAACCTCTGTTCCCAGCGTGCTTTTCTGCTTGCTGATTTATTTAAACTGGGGAGAGGGAACTAGCTGTAGTTTTAACACGATTACTATATAATTAGTTTTGGTTTGCTATTATGCTCATAAGGCTCCCTGTATTTAAGAAAAAGAGGTTGGCTCCCTGCCTCGTCTACAGCATGGTATGTGCTTTTGATTGCTGCTTCTCTTCTCTGTAGTTGCTCTGAGGCGCTTTTTGGACGAGTAATAAAGTTCCACTTTTGTTTTATTGCTAATGGCCCTGCTGATGGTTATTCACTTCAGTTTTAGTGCAAACCACGTGCAAATGTAGTGCTTAGCTATGAGGTTCAAGATAAAACGGTTATTAGGAGCTCTGGCAGCATGCCATCAGATGCTAATCTTAAACTTAGTTAAATTCAGATATATGCTTTCTCTTTGCTCTTGGTAATATGACTGCGGTAATATGTTGTGATAAAAGACATCCATACTTAAAAGTTCTCAGTCTACCTGTTCTTTATGTGGCTATGTAAGCTGCTAACTGATCATTTCTAGTTTTCTGAGGGGCTCTCTATGGATTTCAAAGTTGAGCGCTAGTTTTAGCTGTTTCAGCTATGCATGTTTATGTCTAATAATAATTTCCCGTTAATGTAATGCTGATATGTGCATATTTTATGAAGCTATCATCCTTTACTATCTAATAGAGGAAATAAACAGTAACATAACTTGTTATACTATTTTTAAAATTCTTCAAAACTTCAAAGGGCTAGCTGAATATGTTCCGTCCTTCTGTGGGACCAATATACTTTCTGAATAGGTAGCTTTCAAGGAGAAAACCTGATATAAATTACCCCTGAAAGCTTGGCTTTAGCAGTGATGTGACAAAGCCTTAGTACTAAGCAGTGTCATGGCGTCACTGTGTGCCTGGTGGAGGGACAGTATTATAAGCGAAGTTCTCTATAAAAATGGTCTTTCTATTTTAGAATACTTAGAGCTTGAGTTCAATAGAGGAAGACCCAGAAATAGTCCGTAACATCTAGTCTGAAACCACAAGAGCTGTACTTCCTGAAAGCAAGCAACTGAGGCCCTGTGCTTTCCCATGGCAGAGCGCTTCTCAGGCAAGATCAAAGGACACTTGAACTGTTTGGCCGTAGCTCTTGTAAGAGGTACTCTGAAAGCAAAGTGTGTCTCAGGCTTAATGTAAGTTACTGTGGGTTTTGCTTCAGATATAAATCCGTCTGCCTCTAAACACTGTTCTGAGAAGAGCCATTGAAGCTAACTCTGGGATTTTACTTCTCTTTACATAACTGAGTCTGTGAAATGAGCTGTCTTCAGAGCCCCAGATCTTCCAGGTGATGTGGTTTGTGCGTGGCTCTGTTCAGCAGCTGCTGTTGAGATCTTGCACTTTAGCTTCCCTCTGGATTTTAAACCCTGCAGAACTCCAGCTCTCCTTGCTGCAGCTGGAGGAAGATGGGACATAATGCTTCTAAGCACAAACCGGCACATGGCTCACATCTGCAGGAGACAGGCAAGAGCTGCACTATGAGTAAGCAAATGCAAAGGGTGAGCTAATGGTGGTTAGTTAACGAACTAGGGTAGAACCAACTACACTGGGGCTGCTACTTACTCCTTCTGCTCAGAGTCCGTATGTTACACTACAAAAAAATCTCACAGGCAGTGCATGACCCTTGCCTCTGAAATAGTGTAAGTATGAGAGATGTGCTGTCTGTAAAGAACTACTGTGAGATAGATGATGTTTCTTTCTTCAAACCTCCGTGCCTGAAACCACAGAGCTCAGTTAATTTCTGATGATTGCTGACTTCTAGAGAATAGAGAACAACTCTAATTCATTCCACTAGCTCATGAAGGAATCATGCTGGGGATTATGGGGGGTCGGAAGCCGGGCAGGGTGAACAGTAGAAATGAGAACACGCAGTCCTGAACTTAAGGCTGTAACTGGAATCACTGGAATCTGTTTTGATAAAAAGGGGGTGGTGGAGGGGAGCCTAAGCCTTTGCACTCCTGATCCTGGTGCACCTTATCCCGGTGCACCTTATCCCTGACCATTGATCAGGTCAGACAACCTAAGTACACTTTAACCATCTAGCATCTTATTGCACAAGAGGACTAACAGAGGTAGCTTGAGACATCCTGTGCATTTCCCATATTTCTGGTCACTGGGGGCTAAGTCCCTCAAAACCCTGGGGTTTTAAGCACTCCAGCCTCTCTGCATGCTTAAGAAAGCCCTTAATGCTCACTCACCCTACAGTCAAAATACCCTGGCACTGTTGCATGTTGCACCAAGCTGAGTTTTCACTCAGCCCATATAGATCAGGTATCATCTATGTACAAGGTACCAGACTTGTGGGTTAAACTGAGGTTGTGGTTACTCCATGGCACATATCAAGGATGGAGGGCATGCACAGAAGACTCATGAATAAATAAGGTTCCTGTCCTCTCTGCTGGCTCTTCTGCTTTCAGGGCAGACAGATTAAGTGACATTTGAAGGATGCCAGAGGTGGTTATATAGCAGTGCCTTGGATTTTACAGGTATTTAAAGTATAAACTCCAGGAATAGTAAATAGTAGACAACTGGCTTAGATCTGGAAGTTGAGATAAATTCACTTATGGTTTCTTGTCACAGCCTGAGTAACACACCCTGTGTACTTTGACAGTAGGGGCTAAAGCCATCTAAGCAAACACAGTTGGAAAGTAAAAGCAAAACACTTTTTTTTTTTTTTTTTTTCCTTTACTTAAGAAAAGGGAATTTATAATAGCCTTTCAGGAAAGAAAAGCATATTTTTCATGTAATGTAAACAAGATCTAGGTATTTGTACTTTTGACACAACAATAACTTCTGTGGTTTTAAAGGAAGTTAGGTTTTGCCTCTTGCGTATACAGGCTTATTTGGTATTGTAAGTGGGCTAGAGATGATGGTTACTAGAAAAAAACTAATTAGAAGCAAGTGAGCACATGATACTTCCCAGGTTTTGGACATGAGCTTGTCATAGGATGTTTCTTTAAATTTAGAATTGTTTTGATTTGGCTTGTAACTAGTCAAGGATAATTTTCAGATATAGGAATGCTGGTTAGGTCACACTGGGGTAAGACTACTGCTTGCTTTCTCTTCTCTATGGAAGAGACTTGTGGAATCAATTCAATCTGAAGGCAAAAGCTTTGCTGCATTCAATCACCTTCAGTGTTCTCTCATACTTGACCAGGTATTGTCCCTAGACTTCTCTGAGCTCTCTGCTCCAAGCATCATTATCTGTCAGAGCTCAGTGTCAGTTTGTGCCAAGGCATCTAGGAAGACTGCCTTGCATGTGAGCCAATGAGGAGATGAGAGTACTGTGACTGCAAGCTTTCAGTGCCTTACCTACTGATGCCTGGAACATTTGGGGTTAGGAATCCTTACCACAGCAAGGTTAGACAAGTGTCTTCTATTAATTTTCTGTCAAATAAGGCCATTTAACAGACAGTATTTCTTTGTGACAACTGCACCAATCTGCCTGATTAGGCTAATTAACACTGCTAATCAGTTACAGAAAAGAACTCTGTGCTATAGATATGATCGACAGTTCTGCTTATTACCTCTAGCATGATATTCTAAAGGCAACCAATCCTTCCTGGTTTCTAGGAAATAGTCTTTAAACTGCTATTAAAATGAGCATTAGAACACAACTCAGCCATTAACCCTGGTACAACTATACAGGCATGTGCTCCCTTCAGCTGCCTGCACATAGCTCCCTTCTCTTACTGCTCGCTGGGAGAACTTTACATCCAGGGAGGAATTGTATAAAACACAGGGAGTGAAAACTTCTTTTGACCCATCTGGGGATGGAGAAAGACTGCAGAAACTGATTGCTATGAATGAAAATTCAGGGTAACTGGACATGAGTACTCTGGTATCTCTCTAACAGGATGGGAGGATAGATGTGCTGAGCTCTAGATTTGCCATCTTCCCACAGGCTAAGCTTCCGACATACAAATGGTTCAAACGTGATTTGCTCTGCCACATGGGTCTAGCAATGGGCTCTGAGTTAAAGGAATAAAGTTTGTATGTTGAACGCCTCTTCATATTGAACAGTGAATATGTCTCTACCAACCTGCTTCAGTTCTCGTACTATAACATAAGAGCAAGTGTTTGACTTCCACCATAAACCAGATACTGTGCAGTCACCTACAGAATGCTGTTTACTAACTTCTGCAGTAATGGTTAACAGGATCAAAAGTATAAATCATGAAGAGTGTTAAATTCTTACTTTTCCAAATACAGTGGTGATGGAACAGACTGCTGGGCAACTTTGACGTGAATTCAAACTTCATCAGCAGACCTGGTTTTAGGAGACATTTTTTTTCCCTAGACTTGGGTGATAAAAGTCAAAGAGAAAGGGCGTGGAGATAGGCAATATTCTGTACTGAGGAAAAATAGGCTTGTACTTCCTAGGTGTGGTATGTCCAGTGATCAGAGGTATCGTTCAATGCTGTCGTAAGGCAGTAGCTCAGGCCGTTCTTGCTGTAGCACAATTTTTTTTGGACGGTCTTCTCAATGTATAGGATCTAGGTCAGGGGTTTGAAGGGCACATTGCTACTGAAAATTACTAGGTCTAGGGAGTTGATACTTGTCAGATACATGGATGATATGGTTTTGACTGCTTGGACTTGACAAGTCTCCATGCAAAGCAAGTCTTACTTTTCTCTCACCAGAGAACACATTAGGATTGCCAGTTAACATAGCCACTGGAAACTGAAGTACAAACCCATAATCCTCATGTGGGTGATCTAACTGATCAGTCTGGGTGCAGCGACAAATTCTGACTTTGGGACCTGGCTGAATTTACTAACTGTTTGCAAAATACCTTCAACTTTCTTGAGTTATTCTAATTAAAGGGTACCTGGTGCCCATTGCTCCAGAATACTTGGTATTATTCTTGTACAAGGATTTAGCTGGTTGCCAGCTGACATATCTACTGATTGGGTCCCCTCACTTCTGCATGAAGGAATTTGAAAGGGTGTGGTTATTGACCTTGCAAAGCATGATATGTCGTGTCCTGCATACCTATTTAGATACTAGCAAAGATAAATTAGTGAGATCTGAGTTCATTTTGAATAAATGCAGTCACCTGTGACAGATTTGCCTTGGCTATTCAATCTGAAAAATACCAGAGCATTTTGGAAATTAAAACACTTGCTCCTAAGAGAGGAAAAAGAACTAAATATCTCTTTGCATCTCTTGTGAGGAAATCCTGCATTCTCAATTTTTGCTTCCCTGCTGTTGCAGGAAGATTCTGCAAGATGCAAGCAGAAAAACTGCTTCTGTATCTCCCAGCCAGACTTCCGTTGCACACATTGACTTCCAGGTCACTGTTTCTTTGTGCAAAATTATCTTTCAGAATTTTGACTTCAGCTGAATCTCATACTGAGCACACTGCCAGCATGAGAAGCTCTTTCCTGGCACAGACCAGATTTCCAGTAGGTAAAGCTGAGCATGAGGACATTGCTTCTCCTGCAGACTGTTGCAAGTTCAATACATCTGAGTAAGATTCAGCAATACCTCCTCCTGTTGGAGCTATAGCTATCTTGAGGTGTCTTCTTCCACTTTTCACATCTCTGAACTATATGCATTTATTTTTTTATTTATATATATTTAACTTGGCAAATTATATACTGGCAGATTTTTACTCCTGAATAGGAAAAAAAAATGGCATCTGTTCCTTGCTTGACATCATTGGACTTCAGCTTTTTGTGGAGGTGGATGCAGAATGGATTAAGATTTATGGGGACAGGTTACTTTAGATCTCTTAAGAGGCTTAAAGCATTGCATAAGTATGACTTATTGTTGTACCAGGAGTATTTCGGGAAAACAGCTGAAACAATCCATAGTATTGCTTAACAAACTACTTAAGTAACCCTGGCTTACAGGTAGTGAGTGCTTCTAATGTATACCTACTAAACCTCCTGTGTGTTTCAGGTTCAACTCCGACTGCACTGATCCAGCACAATGATCTGGATACTTCAAGTCTTGTTCTCACCGCTCCCAACACCGGCATTGATAACTCTTATTGTATTTGGGGTTGTCATCTCCCTGTGGGTGATAAGCAGGCCAAAACCTGTTTATCCTCCTGTTGACTTGAACAAGCAGTCGATAGGAATTGAGGTAATGCTTATTCTGCATGTGGGGATGGAGCATTTTGAGAAGCTTGCCCTGAATACCAATTCATTTTGACTCTGGACATCTGTGGGAACTCTCCTGTCTGAGATATAAAACCTGCCGTACAGCCCAGCCGTATTGTGGGGAGAAGGGAAGTGTTAAGAACCCAAGAGTAAGAAACTGCACTTTCTGCCAACAGGGTTAAGTGTGCTTCTGACCCTTGGCTGTCACTGACTTTTTAATGTACTATAAATGATTTGCATCTCTTTTGAGGCTGATGGCATACTGAGATGCAGGACTTCATGTAACTATGTAAGTGGTAGCGCTTAATCTTAGTCAGGTTCTCTCTAATATCCTACAGGTGAATATTAGTCTAGGCCATACAGAAAATTCCCCTGCATGTGACTAGTGACTGAAAAATCAAAACTAGGAAGGAAAATGAGACTTCCCTGACAATTAAATGGCATTGAAATGCTTTAAAGGGCATTGCTGGGAGACTGACTGAGGAATAAATGGCATTGCATCTGTTCTGCACTGATTTCATAACTGTGCTCTGTTCCTAGGGAGGAGCCAGAAGAGCTACAATCTTGACAGACAATAACCTGATTTCTTATTACTTTGAAGATGCAAAAACCTTGTATGAAGTTTTCCAGAGAGGACTGCATGCTTCTGGTAAGCTTTGCAGCTGCCAGTTAGTACTTACGCATCCCAAGTAAAAAAAAAAAAAAAAAAAAAAGTGGTTCCAAGCTTTTTTGCATTGTTTCTTGTCTGTAGTAACAGTTAAGGTTTCCTAGACTTCTGTGGGGTGGAGTGACAAGTGACCATGTTTCCCCCCCTCGATTTGGAAGAAGTAGCAGTTGGCAGATTGGGCAACAGCAAACATTAGGAGCTTAAGGTGGCAGAGTCCTGTGAAGACTTAGCAATACCAAGTGTGGTTTAGGGGGGGAAAGGGTGTGTGCAAATAAATCCCTCTGTTTTGTCCTATGAAGTAGATGAGGTGTTTTTTTCAGTGTAAAATTACTGCCTGCTCATGAGTCTGTCTGTATGACTTCAAGGGTCCCAGACATGAAAAAGTGATAGATTACAAACTATTTCAAACTCAGCCGAGTTGTGAAATGGGAAAATATCACCAGATCCTGGAATTATTGCTTATAAAGATGAAGCCATCAGTCTTACAATCCTTGTTTGTGCAACGTACTTAACTGTGGACACTGCACACTTCCATGCTTCACCCCGTTAGGTAGATGTCTGAAAATAATTCCCACTTACCAATGTTGCATTGAAGTGTGATGCAGCTTCAGTACTGAGCTTACAGCTGCTTTTCTGAACTCTTCCATTAGGAAATGGCAACTGTTTAGGCTACAGAAAACCCAACCAACCTTATCAGTGGCTGACATACAAACAGGTGAGTGTTGTACATCACAGATGACTTAATTTGGGATGCTGCTTTGTAGCACTAAAACGGGGAAACTTTCTTACAGGTTTTGGAGAGAGCTGAATACCTGGGATCAGGGCTTCTTCAGAAGGGATGTACACCATCGTCAGACCAATTTATTGGCATTTTTGCTCAGAATAGGCCAGAGGTAAGTAACAAACTGAATGTTATTTCCCAGAATATTCTGACATCTTGGGGAGAAGAGCTTGCTATTGTTCAGCTTGCTATTTAAATAGTTTGAGGCCACGTGAGAAACAACCACAACTGGCTTTTCCCCTCCTAGTTCCCTTATTACCCACTGGGCACATATTATGCTGGGCATGTAATACAAAAAATAATGATCTTGAACCCTTGATACTGTAAGAACCTCATAGACATGTTCCTTACACAAACACTGCTACTAATGTGTGCATGAGCTAGTCAAGCTATATGAAGTCGCTAGGTAATCCTGTCTTGTGAGCTACTGTTTTTCTCTAGCTCTGTTTTCTCTCTTCAGTGGATCATTTCAGAGTATGCCTGCTACACTTACTCAATGGTTGCTGTTCCACTCTATGACACTCTGGGGCCAGAGGCTATTGTATATATTGTCAACAAAGGTAAATATTGACTTCAACTACTTCATAATAATTTTGAGTAGGTTAAAGTGCAAAGGAATTTGATTTAAAAAAAAAAATGTAGCTTTAACCTATAGTTTTATAGACACTGCTTCTGTAAAGCTGCTTTGCAGGGTATGAGATTCATTGCTAAGAAGGCAGTGGGTTTTGTATGTCTCCTAGTATCTTGGGTGCAAGTCCACTGACAACCTGCTAGATTCTGTGGACCATGCTGCAATCAGAGGGGTCAACAACTGTTAGCTGTTTGAGGTTTGGCAATCTTGAATTCCCACACTGTTTGCCAAACAGACAATGCAGACAGATTTGCATGCAAATTAAGACTAGATGTGTGTCTGATTTAAAAAGTTATAGAAGGCAAAGAGCAGAGGAGGGGAGGAGTAGAGATAAGTATTTAGTTGATGTTTAGTTCTACAGAATTAACAGCTAGCATGCCATCATGAAAGAAACTGGAGAGGGAGCTTGAATGCATCTTTTTTCAATTTTTTTCAATTTCTCTCCCTAGTCTGGGGGTGATTGAGGGCAAAGAGGAAATAAAAATCAACTGCTGTCACAACTATCTAGGATCCAACCTATAAACAAGATTTGCCAAGCAAAAGCACTTCAACAGTCATGGTGATGAATCTTGCCAGCAGGCCTTGCCTTAGTACTACACAGCTGTGACTTACTAGGTCAACGGGGAAACAGCAAGTTCAGACAAAGCCAATTCCTTTGCTGTCTTATTGGTAAATAATTTTGTAGTTGCATAAAGCTTTATTGCACATGCAGGGAAGTAGAGGCATTAACTCAAATTTTAGCTACCTCTTTCAAACAGGTCTAAAATTCCTTAGATTTAAGGATTAATTTTTTTATTTTTTTTAATTTAATCATCAGTGAGCTTTTATGGCAATACCAAAAGAATAAATACTTGTCTTGCCTATGACTGAAGATATTTGTCTTCGGTTCTTCAGTGTAAAGGCTTCACACTGGGTAAAGCTGAGTTTCTAGCTATAATGTCAGTTGGCCCTAGCAGGAAAAAAAAAAAAAATCTTAGCTGGCCAGTGAATCCACGTGAAACAAATGCAAATGGCTTTGGAACATAACTAATATTACATTCTAAGTATACATTCTCCTGAGTTATCAGTCACTAGTGTCCCGTGTCCTCAGAACAGACTTGTGAAATGTGATTTCTTTTCTGTAGCTGACATAAGCGTAGTGATTTGTGACAAGCCAGAGAAAGCAAAGATCTTGCTTGAAAACTGTGAGCAAGGAAAGACCCCATGTATGAAGACTATAATTCTTATGGATCTCTTCGATAAAGAGCTCAAGGACAGAGCAGCTAAAGTGGGAGTTGAAATTCTAGCACTACAGGAGGTTGAGGTAGGTGACTAAAGACGTCTTGATCTTGTAGAGGAATACCTTGCTAATTAGACAACTACACCTTCTCTGGCAACAATGACACTTTAATATAAGAATCATCCAGTTGTCACGCCTGTATTAGAGATCTTAATGAGCAGTCATTTTGAAACTTGATATATTTAGCCAAGCAGACTTGCAGAGTTCAAACCATTGACTCAAGTTGTGCTCATATGCTGTGGACACTTTACGCATTAACCTGAAGACTTCCTTAGCATATCTCATGGTACAGTTGTAACAGGATTTATCAGGCTTCTAAGCTGCCATTTGAGCCTAATTAAGACTTTGAGTGTAAATTACTGGCTGTTTTGACACCCCAGTACTAGGCTTAATTTCCAGATCTGAGGTGTAAACGTGGAGTGTAAGATGTGTGGCCTATATTAAATAAAATGAACTACCTCCATTTAGGACTTCCAAATCCCTTAAGCAGCTATACTCACTTTCTACACATTCATGCTTTTAAAAGTCTCAGGAGTCAGCTTTTCCAAGTTATAAGTACTAAATGCATGAAAACCAACTTCTTTCACTGAATGAGATAATTTCAAGAGTCCAACTATAAGATTGCATTTGAAATCCAATTACCTATTCATTTGTTATTGCTGCACTTCTTTCTGTTGCAATTGTTAAACTGTATTTTCTCTATTACAGGAGTTGGGAAGAAACAATGTCAGAAAACCAAATGTAAGTATCTCTATGGAACAGTTCTAAACTTGTGAAGCTAGTCTTTGAAAAGACCTCTTGCCATGCTGCTAGGAAAGGAGGCTGGCAGGATTTTTTGTATATCTTTTCTTGTTGTTTCCAAACAACTCCTAGTTCTTCCACCTTCAGGAAGTGTATGTAAATACTGATAACTAACATAATAATCCTTACACTGTTGACCTAATGTGGCTTTTTCCCTCTAGCCTCCTAAGCCTGAAGATCTTTGCATTGTGTGTTTTACTAGTGGTACAACAGGTAAGAGAATGCATGTTGTTGCTTCTGTATTAAAACAATCTACTAAAAACACTAACTTTCCAGTGTAAAAAAAGGAAATACTAACAACATAAAACAATAAGTTAGAACCAGGTCAAGCCACTACTGAGGACACTGAGTATATCGAGACATTGTCACTACAAGTGCACAAAGACAAAGCTTCTTAGAGCTGGGTGAGGGGGAGACTAACTAAATATATGTTGTCCTACCTTGTGAAAAATACAGGGTCTTAGGGCCATAGCTGAAAGTGCTCAAGACAAGATGTATTTGTGATCTAAGATAATGCAAGCTATGACTGAGCCTAATACCAAGGCAGCTCAAAGTAACTGAGCCAAAGTAGACATGGGCAACTAACTGGCTGCATCAGCAGTCACTCACAGCTGATTTTGTCTGATCTCTCCAAAGGTAACCCTAAAGGAGCCATGCTGACACATGAGAATGTTGTTGCAGATGCTGCTGCCTTCCTTAGAAGCATAGAGGTAAGCTACTGTTAATGGTGGTCTCCAGGCTATGTGACTGAGTAGTGAAAATGGCTTTACTGTAGGCATCTTCAGCAAACCACTCATTCCCTGTAGGCACATGCTATCCTAAGTGCCCTTGTTTCCATGGGAGAATGGTATGGTAAATAACTTGGTTTGACTTTGAACAAGAACTACTTAGAAGTTACTCTAGAATGAGTCAGACCTACATGCCAAGTGTACTAAATTACTATATTTCAGGTTTTGCTGAAATATGAAACTAATCCTGATCTAGTGTCCTGTCTCGCACTTGACTGAGTCAGTTACTGCTGCAAATTTTAAAGAGATGGTGGATGAGCCTAAGTTGCTTCAGTCTTTTTAAAAGCATGTATTTCAAAGTACTCAAATTGATCCGAACTTATTTTCTACTCAAGCAGGCATAGGGAGTGCTGACATACTTCTATTTCTTTCTCCTGTAGAACACAGTTGAATGTATGCCTTCAGATATCAGCATATCCTACCTCCCCTTGGCTCACATGTTTGAGAGAGTTGTACAAGTAAGTAGACTGTGTGCATGCTACTAAGCTTCCATAGAAGACATAGGATGTATAAACTAATTGACAGTAACACCTGGTAGAAGTCATACCTAAATGGCTAAACCTACCTACCTAAGGTAAACCTTTAAACAGACTAAATAACGCCTAGTTGCTTCTCCAAGATATGGAAGCTTTGTTTTTCAGTCCAGCTTCAGTGAATCTGTGACACCAATCTCCAAATCTGCAGACCAAATTAGTGGCATCAAGCCATTAGCCATCTATAAATCAAATTATAGCAAAAACTGCTGGCTTTCTGTATTTCCTCAAAGCCTATTTACACATGAACAATACTACTTCTGAGTATTGGAAATCATGCTGCTTTCCATAGAAAATAATTATGGCTAACAAAGCTATGAATTATCCTTGACTGACATTTGGTTGATTTTTCAGACCGTGGTCTACAGCTGTGGAGCAAAAGTAGGCTTCTCCCAAGGAGACATCAAATTGCTGACAGATGACATGAAAACCTTGAAGCCAACACTATTTCCAGTTGTACCAAGACTACTCAATAGAATATATGACAAGGTATGTGAGCAATTTTTAACTAAATTGTCTTAACGTTCATGTATCTAAGCAAGTATGCACATTCAAACTGAAGTTGAATGCATCATAACATCATCATGAGGTTAATTAGTCCTTAGCAGAAGGAATTCTTTAAAATTCTTTCCCAGGAGATGGCACAATCCTTGAGACCTGGACTATAAGAACAGTGTGTGCGGTCTTGGCTGAGATAGGTCTGTTGCTGTTCTGATGCAAAGATCTTGTTTACTTTCAGTATGAAAATCAAGCAAGTGCAAAGCTAGAAGGATCACTAGCCCTCAGAGTTGTAGTTGAAGTATGACTGCAGCAACACAAATTAGTATTGCCCCTTGGTTCGTCTCCTAGAGCATGGCAATAGTGAAGACAAATCCTAGAACACCGAAGTAATGCATGGTGCCTCCAAATAAAGCAAGAACTGGAGGTACAGATATGAGTTGAAACCTGAGGGTCTGATACTTTTCCTTACAGATACAAAGTGGTGCAAATACTCCAGTGAAAAAATTAATGTTAAATATTGCTACAACTGTGAAGATGGCTGAAGTAAAACAAGGCATCATGAGAAATGACAGCATTTTGGATCGGATAATCTTCAAAAAAGTTCAGGTAAGCTCTTACAAGTCTAAGTAACTCAAGCAATGTAATGCTAAGAGTTTGATCTGATGGCTTCTAATTCACTTGTAGGAGACAATGGGTGGAAGAGTGCGTATAATGGTAACGGGTGCAGCCCCCATATCTCCCTCTGTCCTGACATTTCTAAGAGCAGCATTGGGCTGTCAGGTAAGCTGATTCTTTTTACTGAATGTCTATTTGATGGTCACTTGGGTGTAATCAGTGATGCAGCTGTGGTCTAGTTCAGCTTGTCCCTGGAGGCACTGCTGTCAGGGTCTTCAATATTTACAGGCTGCTTGATGAGGGTTAACTGCAACAGAACAACATTTTGCAGAGCTAATTGACATCAAACTACGGTACTGCAAAACCTCCTGTATGCTCTGGGAGGAAGAATAGAGCAGCAGAAATAGAAACGTGCAGCAACCTCAGCAGGTCAGGCAGCTGCCTCTGAGTTTTGTGGCTTATCTTAACAGTCAGTAAGCTCCCACTGTGGTACATCTGAGAACAGAGCGCAGAGAATGTGGTAACCAGAGCAAGGTTTGGATAGCTGAACGTGAAGAACATCCATTCACACCAGTAATACCAGGAAGTCTGAAATAGGATAATACTCTCTTGTTTTCCTCCTTAAGAGATTTGTGCATGGGCATAGTTGAACCTGTGAGGTCTTTTACACCAAGGGCTTGGTGTTCAAAGGATGTTTATGCTTTCTCACACAGATCTTTGAAGCCTATGGCCAGACTGAATGTTCAGCTGGATGCACTTTCTCAATGCCTGGAGACTGGACAACAGGTGTGGTAGCTAAGACTTGGAAACTCTTGCACAACTGTCAATAGAAAGTGGCACTCAAGCTATTAGTAATGACAGACAAATTCTGAGTGCTTAACCTCAGATTCTTGATAGTCACCTGTATGGTTAACAGGATACCAAAATATTTAGCTCAAATAGGTGAGCATCTCTTGTGTAAAGTGACCTAGCTCAGCCTATATCCTATCCCATTGTGTAGGAGTGTCTGTACAGAGCTGAGCAAACTGACAAGAACTTCCCAAATGGCTTTAAGAAAACTAGTTTTAGCTCACAAATCTTTTGTTTACCTCAAAGAACTGATTATAAGGCCAGATAGTAATATTTTCCTGAAGGGAGACACTAACTTGGAGTTTTAAGTTTCATCTTAGGAGGGGTGTTTTTAAGATTGAGCGTTCTAAATTCAAGCTTAGGTCACCATCCTCCTGCACCGTAACTGCAGATCATAATGAGGATGAAATGCAAATAAACACCAGTGTTAGTGGAAGAGTTCTGTGGAGGCAAGTGTGGGACATGGTTGGTGTGATTGATTAGACCAATAAATCACTCTAAACATTGAGACTTGACTGCTACTTATCCTGCATTAAGTGTCTGAAAATGGATTTATAATAAATAATGTTCTTGAACTTTCGGTATCAGACCCTTTTAAACAGTACTGTTGCTTACTAAAGGAGTGAATAGACTCATTAGGTATCTCCTGTCACTGAAGTCATATGTATGGGTACCTAGTCTTTCTAGTTTTATATTAAATAGGTCCAACTCCTAGCAGAATCCACGAGTAATGACTATCTGTTTTTTTTGTTTGTTTTGTTTGTTTGTTTTTTTTTCTTTAGGCCATGTTGGACCCCCTCTGGCTTGTAACATCATAAAATTAGATGATGTGGAAGAAATGAACTACTACTCTTCCAATAATGAAGGCGAGGTAGGTACCATCTCGTGTGTGTACCAGGAAATACTGAAACATAAGGCTTGTGACTAACAATATTCTGTGCCTGATGTAGGTCTGCATTAAAGGACCAAATGTGTTCAAGGGTTATCTGAAAGACCCTGAGAAGACAGCAGAAGCAATTGACAAAGATGGCTGGCTTCACACTGGAGATATAGGGAAATGGATGCCAGTGAGTAATTGCTTAATACAAACCATCCCTTGGATGTGAATTCCATACTAGTTTACAACATACTGCAAAGCTGCAGAAATAAATTCTAGGATAGAAGCTTTACAAAATATTTTGTTAAATTGTTCACCATGTAAATCCAGGCAAAGACCAGTCAGGTTATAAGATCTTGCAGAGTGCCTGCTAAGTGCAGTTGTTAAGAATATGCATCTTCTACAATGAAGAATAAAGTCTCTTATTTTTGTCACAGGAGAACACAGGGACTAATTGGAGAAATTGGACAACGTGCCCTTTTAGAGAGCAAAAACCAGTTCCAGATTGTCATGTGCCTTTCCTTTAAAAAACAAACCATTATCTTCTGCTGCCTATAGAAGGGAGACAGGCGCTTGAAACTAACAGTTTCCACCTTTAACTTCTAGAATGGAACACTGAAGATCATCGATAGGAAGAAGAATATATTTAAACTTGCACAAGGAGAATACATTGCTCCAGAGAAGATAGAAAATGTCTATGTTAGAAGTGCTCCTGTAGCCCAAGTCTTTGTACATGGGGAAAGTTTGAGGGTAAGTGATATTACGAGTGAGCACCCTGCAAGATTCCTCCCACAATGAGTTCTGGAATATCAGGGCACAAACTTTAATGTATACTACAGCACTTGAACAAGATCTGTTCTCAAGGGCACGACATTTATAGGCATATCCTCTCTGCAGCCTTCCCTCTTGACACCAAGAAAAAGAGATCTTGGTATCAAGTTGCAATGTTGGGTAAAGGTTAATTACGTACTTGTATGGAGTTAGTACGTCAGGTGAGTTCTGTACAGTGTCTCCACTGCTTTGCCATAAAGGTGTCAGTTGCTGGAGTGGTTAGCACATAACAGACGTACTGCATGAGGACTTGGGCAGCTGCTGTAAGAACTCAGATAAGTGGCTTCAAAGTCTGTGTAGCTGCTTTCAAATTCTGCAGATTGGGATGTAGATGGGGCTTAGTACAGACATATTCTTGACTATCAAGTTCTCACGTAGACAATCCAAGTAACTACAAATGCTTTTTCTTGGTATAAGCATGACTCCTACTTGTTTTCAGTCTTGTCTAATAGGTATAGTGGTTCCTGATCATGAGACACTTCCAGAATTTGCAGCAAAACTGGGAATAAAGGGTTCCTATGAAGATATCTGCAAAAATCCAGTGAGTGGTCTTACCTTCTTAGTGGGTTATAGGCAAATTTTTAATTCTGAAGTCCAATCTTGCATTGCTTTGACTTCATTTTTTACCCATCTTTTTGTAACTTAAATCGGCTTAATACTGGGTGACTTTCAGTGATTATCACTGTTTTTCTTCCAATTAGAAGATAGGCATGACCTTGTGGTGGTCATGTCACCATATGTCACCATGTTTCTTAACATGAGAAATGCTGAATGCTGAAATATATACATGTATTCTTGCCATCTCAGTTCTCACTGACTGGGCAGTGGTTGTGGTCCTGAGCACAAAATGGCAGCTTTACCAACACTGCTTCTGCTGTCTCTTCTAGGCAGTGAAGAAAGCTATTTTAGAAGATATGGTCAGACTGGGGAAAGAGGCTGGTCTTAAATCCTTTGAACAAGTGAGTACTTCCAAATCCCACTTATCCCATGTACCTGTATTGCTAATACAATGTCTGGGAATTCCTGCTGTTATTGACTGCCAGGACGGGGACCTAAGACAGCTGCCCAGGAAAACTGATTGCAGGGAAGCATTACCTGCTTACCTGTCTTTTGACCGAGAGGCAGGTACATGTACAGGGCAACCATTGCAATTGGGATGGAATGGAGTGGAGGTTCCCCGTCGGCTGCAGGAGCTGTACTGTAGTTCCAGCCTATCTTTCTCTGTCAAAAGGAGTTTGACTTGCACCAAAGAAGCAGTTTAGTTACTAAAGACTGAGCTCTTGCACTAAGCTAGAGGAAGCTGGGGAGAACTGTTGTTTGTCCTCTTAGTAATTCTATGTTGTGCAAAATTATTTTATTTTAATAGGTTAAAGACCTTTACATCCACCCAGAACTGTTCTCTGTAGAAAATGGACTCTTGACACCAACGCTGAAGGCAAAGAGAGCAGAACTTGTTAAACTCTTCCAGCAGCAGATTGAGGCCCTTTATTCAAATATGCAGGAATAAGTGGCTAATTTAAACTAGACTGAATGGAGTATCCAAACAAATCTGTAACACTACATGACTTATGGAGAACACAAGCATGAGTGGAGGGGAGCAAGAGAACTTAAATATATTTGTTTCTGGCATCCTGGGAAAAAGGACTTTCAGATGAAGATGGCTACTCTATGACTGGTGATTGGCAGTACAGAATCTCATGGGACTGTGCATCAGATGTCTAGACAAAGCCAGAACTTCCCTCTTCCTTGGGCTGTGAATGAAGCACACAAACACTGAAGAGCCTCAACCTTTTCCGAGTATGCACTTCCTACTGTTGTCAAAAGCGAATATAATTTTCTTGCTCCAAGTATGAACTCCATTCTGAACCTGTGGCTTAATCTGCAATCAGACTGAACCTTCATGCAGTTGTGTTGTAGGTTTGGGGTCAAGGTGGTTCAAAGACAAAGTGTGGGAAGATAACACTTCAGTTTCCACTCAGGATGATATAACCTTCTCAACACACCTGTCTTGATTTAAGCTGTCACAATATAAATAGGGGCTTAACATCTGTTCAGCAACTACAAAATGAACTTCCTGCTCCTAGCCTTGGACTGCATACTGTATGTTGTTTTTAATGAAAGTCTGATTAGTTGGGCATAAACTTGTTTATGAAATGCATGTGTGTAAAGCAAACATGTTTCAAGCTTTACTATGGGAGGCACTGGATCATTTATTTGTTTTGCACATGTTCTCAAATACAATGGCAATTATAAAGCCAATACACTTATGAACTTATGAGCCTAGTAACTCAAACTCTTAAGTATCCTTCTCAAGGATATAAAATGCAATAAATTGTGACTACAAACTCAGACCAAAGCCTGTTTTTTTTGTTGTTTTTTTTTCTCTGCAGCAACCAGCCATCCACCTGCAGGCTTATTGCTGCCTGATTATGGATAGTTTTCTTCAGAGGCTGTGCTCTAGCTGTCTGTAAGCTCGTTTCCTGTGTTGTCAGGGCCTAGCTGCAGCTCAAGCCATGAGGACTGCCTCAATAAGCTAGTGTGAAACAAGATATTGCTCCTCTAATCAGCTTTCCTTTTCTTACAGGAAGACAATATATGTCAAAGTCTGTAGCATAGTCATTCCTCTTACTCAGCTTGTCCCATAGAAAATTAAACGTGATGTCTTATTTTAGGGCAAAGAGAGAGTTAAGCCAAGTTGCTGACAATTTTTACCTCTTCCTGTAATAGTTTGAAGTGGTGTGTGTTTGTTCCTGTTAAAGGCAATGCAGATCTAAGAAGGATGTAATAATATAAGAGAGCAGTATATTTAGATTTACTATATCAACTCCCCTTGTCTATGCCAGGTTCTTACAGCTAGTGGTTATTTATCTCTTTATTTAATGTTCATGGTCAGATACTCCCAACTGAAAGCAACCAGTTGGTCGGGAAATACCCAGCCCTTGCTGCGAAGCATCTCTAGTTTCAACTAGCTAAAAACAACCTGTGAAATTTCAACAAGTGAAATTATTCCACCAAGACCTGTTTGGAAGTTGCAGCCTGGCACTCCAAGGTGGGCCCTTCGACTAAAATTATACAGGTATCCATCACCATGCTTCATTCAGCTTACAGGAATCTCTTCTTTTTGTAGTGAATGGGGAATGCCTACATTTCTGCACTGTGTGTCACAAAGTAGTAACTCCATACAGGCCTCTTTCAAACATAGTAATGATGCTTTCTCTTGGTACAGGAAACATCTCAGTTGCTGAACTTGGTCTGCTCTTAGAGGAAATGAAGCTTGTTCTCACAGTCTACAGAATTTTAGATTTTTTCATGTTTGTGGCACCTACTAAGAGCTGTTACAAAGATTGATTTGGATGGGTAATGGCATTGTCCGAATAATAAATCAAACAGCAATTCAAGTGTAAATTGGTCTGGTCTCCTGATGATGATTTTGCTAAATTAACTGCTTCCACAATAAAGCTATAAAGTGAAAACAGGAGTGCTCTAGGCATGTTGGCATTGAAATGATGCAAAAATGATTTCAGGATATTGTTTGTGAACCAAAGAAAACTAAAGATGGCTTGAAGCACTATTACACACAATGAACAAAGATATGATGTAAGGACAGCTAAGGGTACAGTGAAATTCAATCAGGCAACTGCAGCTTTCTTCCAACGATAAAAAGATTGGAGGTAAAAGAGAGCTAACTACTTCCACAGTTGTAGATTGTCAGATTTAGAGTCTCCAAATCACGCAAGAATTGTATATAAAAATACTCCTGGTTAGGAATCTTTTCTTTCCATCTCAGTGGAATGCCACCTATGCCTGCAATTCACTTAATAATAACTAGTTAGTCTTTTTCCTCTCTGTCCAGAGAGGAAGTGTTTGGACAGAGGTATCGACTCTTAATTCATCATTTCACTTTAACAAGGTCCTTATTTAAATCAATGCTCTCAAGACAGCTCTAGCATCATTCTCTAATGCAGTAGCTAGAACAGTCAATTGTGAAGTCTACATAACCTGCATGTCTCTGGCTTCCTAGCTTGGTAAATTATCTTTTCTTCTCCTGGTCCCTCTTTTGCATGTGAAAAAGCTAAGTATAGGGGAGATGCTAAAACTCTGTTAAAAGCAGAAGTTTTTTGTTCAGGACTACCGAGGAAGAAATAAATTCTTCATCGTTTTCTTTTACTATTGGTAACCATGAGAGTTCCGTACAGATTTGCCTTTAAAATTCATTCTCTGATACAGTTGTTTCTGGCACTGAAAAGACAGCTTGCATTTTTTTCACTGCAGGACCTCTAAACACCTTCAGGAGGTAGGCAATTTTGTTTTGACTGATTCTTTGTAGGAAAGCACTGGCTGAGTGAAAGTGCTAGAACAATAAGTAGAAACAATAGTTATCTGTGCTACAAAGGGGACAAGGTAGGAAAGCTGAAATCCAGTTGAAGATGTTCTTCAAACACACCAAGACATTCAGTCCCTATAAGCAGACCAGTACACATAAATTCCACTCCTGCCCCCCAACCCCTTCTCCAAATGGCTAACACTCAACAGCAGTCAGCAGTGCTGATGATTTGTTCAAATCATTGTTAATTGCTGCCTGTCAATATAGATAGCAGCTATTTAATCATTGCATAGTCAACCTTGACAGCTCCTCAGCTGGAAGACAAGCTTATTTTGGCATCTTTCTTAGTGGAGTCTAGAGCCAAACACCAAACAGAAAACACTCCAGGCAAAACTAAGACTTTACACCATACAGTTTGGAGGCCTTCATATTAATTTCCAACCACATTACAAAATAGCGCAGAATAAACCTTTTTGTTATATTCTGCTGGGTTATGGCCTTTCGGCTCTTGCTAGCAGGGAAACTAGAAGTATGATATATTCCTATACTTCTAAAGCAGCCAGCTTCTAGAAAATAAAAGTGCATTGACTTTAAGTGGGGAAAGCAGCCTGCTTTCAAACTACTGAAACTGAATGCTAGCTCCTCATTATCACAGCCCAGAAACATAACCTAAGACTGTGGCTCACCATCAGCAGTAATGCACAGCAGGCTGAAGTAATAAAAAGTCATTGGTGCTGGAAGTAAAGATTCTGCGCAGCAGCATATAGCTGCAGTGCTGGCTTGTCTGTTACGTGGTTATTTCTGTATACACTTAATATTGTCTAAGACATGCTTATCTGCCTGAGACAACTCGTGCAGGTGGAGATAAACGAGGTCCCAGTTTAGAACAATCATTTGCAAAAACTCTCATGTTGTGATACAGAACTAGTCTGAGAGAACAAACCCACCTGCAGAACTTAGGATACACTCAAAAAGTTTTCAGCTGGTACAGGTTACTCTGTTTTAATGCCTTCTTTGTAATAATCCACACTAGATGCTAAATACAAAACATTTTAGGTAAGCTATTAATCACTTAGTAAGTGACTACACTTACAAAAGTTTTCACTCTAGCAGCCAGTGTTTCTTTTCAGTCTAAGATGGATCCACAACTCCAGTCCCTTGGATAAATGCTCATATATCAGAAGGATAAGACATTAACTGGCTATACTGTTTTGCCATTAAAAACACAAAATATTTATAAGAGCTGAAGTCTTTCTAACCTAGAAAAACAACAAGTGAAATCTGTACTTCCCAATCAGTTTACATTTCTGTGCCTATAAGTAAGTCCTTGTAGCTCTAAGAACAATTAAATCCACAACTGAATATGAGTATTATTTATTTGAGGTGGATAATTCACATCATTAAAACTCACAGGTAACAAATCTTATCTTGAATTTGAATTAGAGGTTTATTTTGTATTTTTCAGGGGCAGTTTCAAAGAAAGTAAAATACAAGAGATATGCATCACGCATCACAACAGATGCACGTGTGGAAAAAAAATAAAAGATGATTCCTCAGAATGCAATTCAAATGGGAAAAAGAAAAGAAACCTGACTTGGGATGAAAAGAGATGTATCTTGAAGGCAATCCACTGAATGGCTTCTTCATGTAAAAGAATGCAAAACATGGCACAGGCATATCCAATGCTTTCAGCCGTGAAGAAGAGAAAATCTTGTCCTAACATATTCATTGCATAAGTAATATACAGAAAAATTCAAGTAAAGGATTGTGGTCTGAAGTAAAAATTCCATTTCTTATTAAACAAAAATGCGAAGGCTATCTGTTTTTCTTCTCTCCATCCACTGGTTGATCCGTTTCAGAGTCATACTGGCATTTTTCCACACATTTCCTAGGGAACCAGCCTCGTTCTCTTATTCCACCTTAAGATATGAAAAGTTATATTAACTTGGAACATAATGTGACCCACTATTTAGGAAAAACACAGAACATCAAGAGGTTACCTAATATGTTTTCTTCTCCAAGGCATCACAACTGAGTCATTGCTAATCTATTTGCCTGGGGATGCACGGATTCTCTCCCACTGCCTAACCTGTTTTCAGAGATCTCCAATATTTCCCAGTGCTCAACTTTCCTTACTATTAGAAAGTTTTTCCTAGTACCTAATTTGAATCTCTCTGCAATTCATGTTCACAACTCCCTTGTAAGCACCAGGAACACAGGAAGCAGTTAACAACCTTCTCTACAACAATGGCTATTTGCACATTCCTTAGCTTTTTACTATCTGCTTTTCTTCTCCAGCTGAGAATTCTTTCAGGTTTTCCATTTAGGTCTATTTTCAGTACGGCGATTATTCTCATTGTGTTCCTCTCAACCCTCTACAGCTGATCTTACTCTTTCTGGAGATACAGCAAACACTTTCACTTCTGTCAGTATTTCAGACAAGCCTCTGACAATATTGAGTGGGATGGAAGGATTACACATTTGTGAAGCTAGATGCTTTCTTTTTTGCAAATGTTGACTCATCGTAAGATTATGATTGCCTACTTTTTCCCATCAGAAGAACTGCTACTTAATCATTATTTTTTTTTCTATCTTGTTTTAGTACAGCTAGGTATTCCCATGTATAGAAATTTGCTATACATTCCTAACAAATTTCATCCTATTTTTGAAGTTCACTTCTCCAAAATATCAGTGTTAGTCCCCAGTCAGACCTCACTTTGAATACAAAGTTAAAAAAAAAACATGACTATCTATTTAGCACAGATATCACCTTCTCCTAATCTTCAAAATGAACACCACAATACAATCCATTACCAAACTCATTTCGTTGACTTGTTTAGGTTTGGTGTTTGAAAGTGCTTCTAGCTCATTGAGGTCTCCAACTTTCCATGAAAAGCAAGGATGCTTTCAAAGTAGTCACTGTTGGCTGCCCCTCTTTGTCAACAATAAATGTTCATGCAATTAATTCACAATTGTTTTTAAGAAACAACGAAATCCAATGCACCCTCAATGGAAAATCTGTCAGGAAATGTTCAGCTTAGACCCCAGCAGGAGAAATGTGAAAATTTCAGTGCAGGTGGCTATGATACTGTCTCTCTATGGACTACCAGGAGTTTTTAACTGTCTTTGATAGCTGTGTTTGCTAATTATGTAATACATGTTGAAGTCCTTAGAATTGACCTAAATCTCATCTCATTTTTAAGACAAAGAGTAAGCATAACCTTTATACTCACACAGGGTATTGAGGTAGGAAATCTGAATGTGTTTAAGAACAACCAATACTCAAATATCAGTATTGCTCTAAATATGAAGACATATCCCCTTTGCTACTCAACCTTCAATAAACCACTACATGAATGTTACTTCAGTCTGACAAATTCGCTTAATGTTTATCATTTATCAAAAGTGACAGACCTACAAGATATAAATAGTAAAACCTGTGGATGTGGTTTTAAAGAGTAGAGAAGCTAACATCAGTAAAGTAAGTCATTCTACACCTTGAGAACCGAACACGTAACGACATCCACATTTCTAACAGCAGTTAGACAGCTATACAACTGATTTGCAACTTTTAAACAACAGAAGTGAAAATAACTGTTTCATACCATCAGCAGCCGAGTCAAGAATCTTCTCACCATACATCCAGTGTCTGGGGAAGAAAGTGTAACAGGTAATTAGATGCCAGAACTCATCTCAATATTTCTTTTAACCAAACAAAGTTGTGGAGCCACTAACTTTAAGCCTCTTGTGGCTAAAATCAGATCCCCTTTACTCAGTGCAATTCTAGGTTCTTCAGTACATGGTGTCGTGAAGAATGTTTTAACACCTTTAGTCACAGGGCAGCAGACACCGCTGTAGTCTTCTATTGCTCGATAACGCACCTACAAAGTTGAACAAAACATGGCAATATATTATTGCAAGGAGTTATGGCCCTGCTGACAGTCTCATACCAAAAATCATTCCAAGAATGCCATTAGATTTGAGAATGACAACTGGCTGTCAAAGAGACTCTAAATTCTAAAATAGTTGCTTAACAATGAAGCACAGAGTCGTCTTTATTATCATATTTCTTATCTGGAAACTAGAAAGCAAATGCAAAGAAAGCTAATTTGTAAGTAATCAGAGGGTGCAGCACAGTTCTGTGGAAACATCAAGTCTTTATTTAATTGCCAGGTATAAAGTCACAAAAAGAAACAGGATAAGTAATTACTTTATTTAATAAGGAAATTTCAAAGTGACATTTCAGATCACAAACATCCCAGATACTTACACTTCTTACTCGCTTGTCTGCTTTCTGTTTCAGTTGCTCTATCTATAAATTACAAATAGAAATGTAGGCAGCGTTTAGTTTAAGAGGACTTGTGTATTCAACACAATGAAGTTAGGTATTGAAACCATTAAAGTCAGGGAAATGTATTTAGCATTCAAAAGCACTCACAAAAGTGTAACTTCTTAGTCTACCAAAAATGGCAGAAAACTTGACAGAATTCCCACTTCTTAGTCTATTTTAGTTATTTAAAAATCTGGTACATTACTGCAGAGGAAAGCAGACAACTGGATAGTAGGGAGGATTAACTTGAGGTAACACCGAAGATCAGTTACCGTCAAACTGTACTGATGACAGCCGTCTCTTACGGGCCAGTCCAGGCCATCTCCCTCAGGAATCCCAGACCATGTAAACACTTGCTTGAAGTTCTTCCATTTACTTCCCGTGTCATAAGGAAAAATAAAGGTCTCACCCGTTTGGTAGTACTGGATTCTATCTTTGGCCTGGAAATAATAAAGAAATACAGTACATAAAAAATATCCTACAAACTACAGCTGAGCAGCAAATATTAGGAAGGCCAGGCCATATGCATTGTATGGGTCCATGAACCCTACAGGTTGAGGGAAAGAGCAATAAACTCCTGCCATACTAACCCAGGCTTTTAAAATTTGTCATTAAATACAACTATCATGGCATTTAGAAGTGTATCTGATTTGTTTGTTTGTTTTCCCCATTTACACTTTAAAAACAAAGTCAGCTGGCTACACCACTGATTAATCCACTCCATGCCTTAATTTTACTTTATGCCTTTTTTAAAGACTCATTCTTCACTATTTCTCAATTATATACGAAGACTTCCACAACTCAGGATTCTTTGTTTAATGATCACAAACTTAATTCAATACTGTTAGTCTTTATTCCACCTGAAAGAAATGCATATAGACACGCTTTAAATATCCCACTTTCTGCATTTGTGACAATTTCATTCTTTCAGTAACAGTGACATCTAGTGGAACAGTCAAAGAAGAATTCATTCTCTGTTGCAGCAGTGTTTATTAAACACATTACAGTCTGTGTTCATTCTTCAAAGGGACATAGCAGTAGTCTACATTTGACAATTAAAATTACAACAAATTATTCCACATTTAATTAGGCAGCTGTAAGAGTTGTGCTAGTACTCAAAGGTCTAACAGGACTATGATCCACTTAAGCTAGATTCAGAGCAAAGAGAAGGCATTACAATATCTAGGTATTCATAGGGGCTCAACATCTGCTAAATTTGACGCAGAACAAGGGAAAGACAAATAATAACGAAATGTTTGTGGTGTTATACAAAATTTCCTGGTGGCACTGAGCTATTTTCTAAATGTTAAGTCAGCTTTTGCATCCATTTTTTGCTTCTGTTACTTTTGAAAAAACTTTGAAGATACTGAAATTGACAAGAAATTTAAAGAGATGGGAGTAGGTATCTTGATGATTTCTACAACTTTTTGAAAATTAAGGAAAATACTACCAAGATTAATTGGAGAAGTAGTAAGTGAGAACATCCCAAGGGAAAACAGACTATCTAGAACGGGTAAGGAAATTGAACAGTTAAAGACACAGACAGGCATAACTAGAGGCAAAGACAATTTAAGTTTCAGATGAAGTCTGCTTATATTCCAAATAGAAATGCAAAGACTCCTGCAAGTAGTTTTTAGGGCCACTCTGGATTTCTCATGAAAAACAAAACAAAACTATGCAGTTAAAGGATTTCTCCTTTACTTTGGTGAATTTCAGAGACAAGGGAAAAGCTGATTGTAGGTGTTAACTGAGTGCTGAACTGAAATGATGCCATTGGTTTAAATCCAGATGGGTGAAACAAGAAAATAGTAGATATGGAGAGTAAATTTTGCAGCAATACAGAACCAGAATACTGTAATAAAAGTATTACCTTTTCTTCAATCCAGGATTCGATTGAAGTTTTATTTGTCAGAATGACTTTCATCTAAAATAGATAAAAGCATTAGATGAAAATAGCACTGATTTCTGCAGAGATACATCAGCTAGGTAAAGAAAACCTCATTTAACTACATTTACTTGAAACAAAGCAACTCTTACATGCTCAACTGAAACACGTAAAATATTCAAATTTAAGAGTCAGCATGGATGCATGTTAGTGCTATCCTCTAGAATTATACACTTAGAGGGATATTACCATTTATGCATATTTTTCTTCCCTTCCAAAAATCTCAAACACTTGAAATAATGTTATCAGGCATGGTTACTCCTGTTTTCATGGATAGGGACATAACTCCCTGAGACACCACATATTTTGCCTTTTCCAGAATGGAATTTAAAGCGCTTTTATTTTTTCCCTATTAAGTTTTCACCTGTAAGTTCTCCCATACAGTGGACAAGAGAAAAGAAAGAAAAAAGAAAATTAAAAAATCATGGTGACAACAGAAGAGGTGGGAGGAGAAAGCAACTTAAAAACCTTGAGTAGTTATGCAGCTACATTAGCTCTAAACAAGTGCTCCTATCTCAGGTCACGTCTGTTTCTGCCCTGCAACTGACATCAGCAACAAGCTAGGAAAAACTCACAGCCTTTAACTTCCCTGAAACAGACCCCATAAGCTTACCTGGATAATAAACAGCATACCAACGGCAATAGTAGTTCCTAATGCCAGTCCTAAGGCAAATAAAGATGCAGCAAATGCGGATAGTCCGAAGGGAATAATGGTTCGAGGATCTCTTTTGGCTGCACTCATGTCAATCTTTACAGAACTCCACCCAAAAGATATCTGCAAAAGGACAACAGCATCGTTCAGCTCTAGAACATACCAACTGCTGAAACAAAACTGGTTACCTGTAAGAAACGTGCCCAACTTCTGACAGGTTTATAATGCAAGCAGAGTAATTACAAAATAAAAACTATACATATGTAATTATATATATATAATATATTTTAGTTTATATACATGTTCAAATTATTTTTCCTGTTCCAATTTTTCCTCATTATATATATATTCTTTGCTATGTGTAGGCCTTTGCTAAATGGAAAGCTAAATCAAAATCACTGTCTTTCAAGCTTCGCAAGCACAGCCTCAAATCTGCAGCAAAATCTAGATTCTGAAGTTTTGGATAGAAAATGTGTGCGTAGCACAGTACCCATTTTGAAGGGAAACACTACAGGTTTCCTCTGAAAGCTTTTGAAAGCACTAGTTCTCAACACTACTGCCCTGTAGTATACAGCCTTCACCTGTTACACTCCACTGATGTTGTCAGCTTCTCATTGCAATTGCAAAAGCTGAAATCAAAGCTCAGAATCTTAACCATGGATCTGGAACGAGGGATGCATTCCAGAACAAGCTTTGTTCATTGTGGCTTTGGTTTTCTCATTTTAAAATAAATTCAGCATGAATTGTTTGAGGTTCCAAAAACAAAGTAAGTTAGTTTTTCCTTGAAGAAAGTGATACAGTTCTAAAAAAAGCAGCAAGCAAAAAGAAAATAGCATCTAACTTGTGTGTTGGAAAGAAATAGCAGACACTTTCTGTGCCAGCCAAAACACATCTTGAATGTATATAAGGAGTGCTACTCAGTATCAGCCTTCATTGAATGCAAAGCTCTAGAAAGCTCCCTGTGGTTATGACAAGCAACTGGAAAAAAAATGAAAAACAAGTATTTCTCTGATTCCTTCACCAATTAATGGCCATTGTGGTGCTCTCTGCAGTTTGAGAAGTACGTACATGATTAAACAATAGCAAGGAATTCCACATAGGTCTTTTCAGGAAAGCAAACTGTGCCATACTCCCAGGAACAAATTACCCATCCGACTTAAATAATATTTTCAGCACTTAACTACGTTTTCTTACTCTGTTGTAAAGCTGAGTGTACATTGTCATTATGAATATGAAAGAAGCGTGAATGCATCCCAGTGGTGCTAAGAAGAGAAACAGCGTGAAAGATGCATGATTCTGGTATCCACAACAGTTGTTGATCCACGGACAATGGTGATCCATCTTCATGACACATCTGTGAAAAATAAATTCTGATTAATATAAAGGACACAAATTAGTTTTGTTGTTGTTGTTGTTTAGAAAGCTTAAAGAAAAGGACAGCTAGCTTTCTACAATCTTCATTCATTAATTTAAACCCATCAATTTCTGACAGATCAACACAGCAGTGTCCTTTGTGGTTGTTGTTGTTATTCAAAATAATATTTCATGTTGTAGAATGAAAGAAAACCAAACAAGTACTTGCAGGTCCTACTCTTCCTGATCATCTGCCCTCCACCTTATTCAAACTTTCTAGGCGTTAATAAACACCATAACTCAGAATCAACAGCCATGGGAATTTTAGGAACCTTGAACATTGTAACTAATCACTAACATTATTGCCATTTTTTTTAAATAAGCAAACAAGAAAATAAAAGAAATATCAAATCCCACGTGGACTTCTTGCTTAAAGTGTGATTCCTCATTAAATGTCTCCTGGTTTTGGTAGAAGATCCTCTGAAAACTTCGTTAATTGCTATATATTGACCTCACACCACTCTAAGTCCTTTCCTAAATCTATTTATTAGTGTAAACACCCTAGAGACACCCTTGCATCCAATATTAAGCCGGTTATTTTGCTTCAGCTTGCAGGTGCAAAAACAGAAACAATAAAAGATTTGTCCACATACCAAATTGCCTAGATTTAACTGAGCACGTGTAAATCTCACTAATTGCAATTTTTAATTAAAACTGCAGGGCAAAAGTAAGTGATAAACAAAGGGCTGGATTACAAAATAGCCAGTTCCTCTGAAATTAAAAGTTAATTGATTTGGAACTACCAACTTCGTTAGTGTATGCTCAGCTCTCACTGTACAAGTTTTTGAACATGCAGTCACAATCATCAGCACAAGTGTTTCTGAAGAAGCTCCTAGGTCTTGGCTAGAAATCTCGCTCCATTCATGAGGGCCACAGGAACTGAATCCATTCAAACTTGCTAGTGCATTGAAGACTTTGTGGTGATTTATGTTAAATACCTCATTGCACTGCAACAGTCTAGAAATACATGCAGAGTGAGTTATTTTGGCCAGAGCTGAGGCGGCAGGAACTTCTTAAAATAGTCCCAGATTATTTTGCTGATACGTGCTTCAGTTTCTTCTGGTTTATTTCACTAGCGATAAATTATTAAAATAGCTTGCTTTTGCAGAGACAATCATCAGAACCTGCTGCCATTTCTAAATAACTCCTCAGCATACGGACTGTCACTCAGAGAAAGACTAATTTTAAAACTTGGGACGATGCAGCCAAATGACAGCCCTGCTCTGTGGTTTCAGTCTCTACTTCCTGAAAGCGCAGTGATTGGGTAACTTGTATTTATAGAAATAACAAATGAATGTGCACGTTACTATACCCTTTTACCACGTTCTCTAGTTAGTCCTTCAGAGGAGGACCTGCCCAGTAAAAGGTTAAAGGCATCTACAGTGTGGACTGCAAACAGTGCAAGTGTCTCGCTTGTTTTTTTCAAGCTGCACTAAATTTCAGTGCAGCTATTTATAATAAAAACATACAAACATTAGCTCTAAACAGACCTGTTGGAAGATTAACACATTAAAAAGGCACAAATATTTTAAGTTAACCACAAAGGCTTATGACATGACTTAACAAGAAGACTCCCCCAAAAGAAAACAACTTCTCCAAAAGGTAAAGAACAGTCCAAAATTTCCACTCAGATCAACATTTTAACAGGTAAGATAACAGAACAGGCATTTCTACTGCCTGAACAGGAGGATGCTTGGGCTCAGAACTTAAAAAGGACTGAAAGATTCTTAGATATTTATACATGCTCACCTCCCTGAAATAGTACTGAAATATTCTGCTAATACTGTCAAGTTCTTAAGAGAAACTGATTTTCAACTAAGAAGAAACTGTTAAAGGCAGATATACTTATTTATCTTTCTTTAACTAGAACACTGTAAGAACACACAGAAGTCCTACAGGCAGAAATACCTGAAACAGGTAGAGTGTTCATCGGGACATCTTTTAAAAATATACAAGACTTGAAAGAATAAAATGATGTTAATAGCTCATCACAAGAGTTGCTTTCAGTATAAACATAAAGCAATTTTAAAGAGACAATACCTGTTACATTTTCGACAGTGGTGTGAACGTGGTGCCTTGTAAGACTGACATACTTTACAGTACTGGAGATACATGCAATCCTGAGAATTTTCCTTTAAACGGAAGAATGGGCACATTAGATAGAATACATAGTTCTACTGGCAACACACATCTTGGCACTTGCACAGCCTAATGCATCCTTGCTTTCTTCTGACAGGGTGTGTTCCACAGCCCAACCCTATTTAATGGTAGGTGGTGGGAGGGGGGAAAAAAGAAGAAAAAAAATCTCTTCGCTATCAACGCAACCATCTCTCACTGTTGAGTGCTGCTAGCTAAAACAATAAACAATTCTTCTAGCAGGAATAGCAATTCTCCAAGTGGAGTTTCAGAGTGAACTGAGAGTATAAAAGAGCATGGGGCCTGTATCATTAAAAAAAAAAAAAGTCTGTATTCCCTGTTTCTTGTTTTAAACTACGAGCCAGTCTAGACAAGCTACTAGAAACAGTGCTACTGAGCGTTAATGTTGAGCTGGCTCTCATCATCTCATCATGCTTTTGTCTCCCTGTCTTACAGACATGTCTGTGTACGACAGCTACAGAGACAGAGAAACTTGTAGAGAGCAAGTTGTAATGCTGGGCCAAGCCCTGCCACCACAAAGTGGAATAGGCAGTTATCCCGCTGGGACTGCCTTTGGATACTCTTCTCACTCTTTGGTCTTGAGATCTAGTTCACGAGTAGAAGTGTGATTATTCCTAGTGTTGGTGTTACTGAAACACAAGCTTTGACCAACTGTCTTGATACTGAGCCTGCATCACTCTGGTCCTTGACTACTGCTATTCTTAGAGGTTACTGAAGGAAACGAAATGAGGATTTCTACCTTCACTTACAAATAGGGTGGTGCAGCACTGGAACAGGCTGCCCAGAGAGGTTGTGGATGCCCCATCCCTGGAGGTGCTCAAGGCCAGGCTGGATGGGGCTTTGGCCAACCTGGTCTGGTGGGGCTGGAACTGGGTGACCTTTGAGATCCCTTCCAACCCAGGCCATTCTGTGATCATAACCCCGTGCTGAATGCTGGCTAAATACGTAATTTGCTGGCTCACGTTAAATTTACTGAATGAAGGCCGTATTACTGGCGGTGAAGTCTGCACCCCAACGCTTGCATGAGTGTGCAGAGAACCCTGAAGCTCCAGCTCCTGCGACAAGGCGCGACAAAGGCGGGACATGGGGCTGCCCCAGCCCTCCCCCCCCTTCCCTTTCCCCTTCCCCTGCCCTTCCCCTCCCTGCCCTCCGTCCCCAGCCCCGCAGCGAGGCAGCTCTTACCGGCGTCCACCCCAGCGGGACGTACCCGGGGCCGACGAACATGGCGCTGAAGTAGTTGTAGAGGATCATGACGGTCCAGTTGAGGAGCACCACGAAGTTGACGCTTCCCCCGGCCGTGTCCAGGGGCCAGTACCACAGCGCGGCGTCCGCCATGGCGGTGGCGGAGCACACGGCCACCACGGCCAGGGCCACCAGCGGCCCCCAGTGGCACAGCCGCCGCGCCTGCCGCAGCCCCCCCGGGCCGCCCATGGCCGCTACCGCCGCCAGCCCGCCGCCGTCGCCGCAGCCCCGCCGCCCATGGCCCCGGCGGCCGCCGAGGGAGAATGAGGGGAGGGAAGGGAAAGGGAAGCGCCGGGCCGCGGCTCCGCCCCGCGCGGCCTCAGAGCCTGGCAGTCCGCCGCTATCGGGGCCCTCTGGGAAACGGAGTCCCGGGCCTTGGCCCGCGTGGTGGGGTGGGTTAGGATCACAGAGTCACGGCACCGTTAGGGTTGGAAGAGACCTTCGAGATCGTCTTGTCCAACCAGCCCTCTACCACCACTGCCACCCACCAAACCATGTCCCTAAGCACCACGTCCAACCTTTCCTTTAACACCCCCAGGGATGGTGATGCCACCACCCCTGGGCAACCTGTCCCTATACCTAATCACTCTTTCTGAGAAGAAACGTCTCCTCATTTCCAACCTAAACCTCCACTGGTGCAGCTTGAGGCCATTCCCTCTGGTCCTATCACTGGTTACTTGTGAGAAGAGGCCAACCCCCAGCTCCCCACAGCTTCCTTTCAGGCAGTTGCAGAGAGCAATGACGTCCTCCAGACTAAACAACCCTGATGCCCACAGCCTCTCCTCATAGGACTTGTGTTCCAGGCCCTTCACCAGCTTCATAGCCTTTCTCTGGACATGCTCCAGGACCTCGATGTCCTTCTTGTACTGAGGGGTCCAAAGCTGAACGCAGTATTCAAGTACAGGAGGGACAATCAACTCCCTGGCACTGCTGGCTATACTATTCCTGATATAAACCAGGATGCCGTTGGCCTTCTTGGTCACCTGCTGGCTCACGTTCCTCAACCAACACCCCCAGATCCTTTCCTCCACACAGCTTTCCAGCCACTCAGCCCCAAGCCTGCAGCGCTGCATGGGGTTTTCAACAAGCGGGGTTGCAGCGGACGGGTCAGCCGCCATCTCCTCAGTGTCAGGGATGCAGTTGGAGCCCTGATGGCTCCCTGCGAGGCGAAGCGGCCGCGAGGGGCTGGGTGACCCTGCAGAAATCCCCCAGGAGGCGTGAGGAAGAGGAGGAGAATTGCGGCGGAACCCTCTGCGAAGCGCCGCGCGGGCGGCGGGGAGGCGTTTTGTGGGGAGCAGCACCGCGGAAGCGGCCGTGCGAGGAGCGGCGCCCCCCCGCCGCCGCCATGTCCTCCGACTTCGAGAGCTACGAGCAGGACTTCGCCGTGCTGACGGCCGACATCACGGGCCGCATCGGCAAGGTGCCCAAGCTGCTCGGAGGTGAGCTCGGCGGGGACAAGGGGGCTCGGCAAGGAGCCCGCCGGCGACGGCTGGGGGCGGCGGGCAGGGCAGGGCGGAGCGGGGCTTCGGCTCCCATCGCGGGGAGCGGGGCAGCCTCCGGCCGGCTGCCTCACGGAGCTCGCTGCAGGTCCCTGGCAGGGCGCTGCCGGCCTGCTGGAGGGGGCTGCGGTCCTGTGCTGCTGGCTGGGGGCGTAGGAGGTGGGCCCGCACGGGAGGAGGGCTGGGGGCGGCTGCTGCACCTACCTGGTGGTCATGTTCGCCGTTGGGATCCTGCCACACGGTAAATAACGAAAATCGAGCCTTCTTCGTGTGGCAAAGGCGATGTCGGAGTTGGATAATTGACTGTGGAGACTCACGTGGAGCAGCAGATGGAAGGAAATCAGCGTTCGTTTATTTAACGTGTTGGTTGCTGGCCTGCAGCATTCGTGACGTATCCCCGTGGTACTGACAGTAAAGTCAGGCAGAAAGCTGAAAGTGATAATCTCTGTACCCAGGCAGCTGAATCTTGTAGCACGCGTAATCAGTGCTCTGATGGGGTGCTCCCAGAAAGAGGCAGAGGAAAGCTGAAATTGGGTTTCTCATGCAACTCACCTTATTCTTCTGTGTCCAGGCTGGTAAGGACTTCTGCCTCTGTTTCCTATGCACTTTTCGCAAAGCTTTAGGATGCTTAACCAGTGGAAGTGGTTGTCTTAAAAAGAGGCAGTCAAAGGCACACGCTGATGGTACACCTGTCTGTATGAGTAAAGGGAAAAATCTTATATCCAGGACCAAAGAATAACTTCTTACTTTTAGGGTGAGAAGTGCATCATGAAGCGAGGAAGTAGTGACTAAAGAGGATTTGAGGTAGGTGGTTAAATAAAACGTGTAATCCCAGTGCATTGTTAAGTCAGAGGTCCAAAGTACATCTGAAATGAATGAATGGGGATTATCAGTAAAAGTCTGTTTGATTTTGGGAGGTTATGTCTAATTCTAATGTTAGGAAGTTAGAAAGCCTTCTAATAAACTGGGGATCAGTGACCAGCCACAGGCATAACTTAAAGACACAAAACTGTTTTCTCATTGGCTTAACAAAGCTGTTTTGCTGTTGAGCTTAATAAAAAAGGCATTTGGCGATAATTCAGTCACAGTCTGCAGGTACTTATGAGGTAGCGTTTTTGTGATTGAGATTTAGAACGAGTTTAATTTAGATTGCCCAGAAACAATATTTAACGTGTAAATAGCCGCTGAAACATTTTATAGAGGAGAGACAATGAATTCTCTATTGTGAAGCTCTTAATCAAGGCAGTATTTCTTTTTCCACTGCCTCAGAAAGAGTTGTTTACTTTTACAGCAGTAAATATAAGGAGCTATTTCAAGTAAAGGAAGACATTGTAAATACACCAATGTCTCCTGTTCTGAAAAATGGTAGTGCTACCATGTGAGCATGCTTATTGAAAAGGAGCAGAGACTTCATTTCTTAATTGCGTGGATTATGCAAGTCATCAGAGTCTGTTTAGTGGCTGAAGAGTATTCTGCTTCGCAGTAGTGGATTTCCATAATCCTCTCCTTAAAGTCAGCCCCCCACATTCACTCTAGGGAGACTTTGGAGCTTAAACATGAAATGAATGAAGAGTATTATCTTTAACAGTGACATAGCTCGAGAGCAACAGGCTTTGAAATCATCATTCTTTAAAACAGCCATTAGAAGAGTGGTTTTGTATTTATTTATTTATTTATTTTTTAGAACTTACTGTCCTTTCAGAGGAGAAAGAATGCATGTTCCCTGTGGGATGGATAGTGTGGTATTGGGCCAAATGGCCTCAAGATAATACCACAAGTAATTTATTTTTCTAGAAGGGGCTTTTCCATGTTAGGATTTGAGGCTGGTCTTACATGGGTTGGGCTGGCTTGCTTTATAGCTACTTTCTGCTCTATACATCTGTGAATGGAGTGCTTCAGTTTTCAGAACTTTTCTGTCTTTCATCAGCAAATAGTTCACATATGACTTTAAGCCAAATTGCAATCTTAGGTAGTAGAGGCACTTTTGCACCTGGGGAAACAAACAAAAAACCAACTCTGACTGTGCTGAACACTTTAAACAGAAATATTTTAAATACACATTTTTCCCTTGTTTCTTACTAGGAATATTTGCAAGATCTTTGCTTCTTCATCACCAGAAGTTCCAGTTAGTTCTTGTGGAGATGGCTGGGAGAGCCTCAAAAAGAGGATTATGATTCAAGGTGGGAGGGGGACGTGAGGACAGATGCACGTGAGGTGGCATTTTTCAGAAGCAGTGAGATGAGAGAGATTGCTGATGGCCTTCTTCCTCCACGCTGGAAGAAGCAAGATGAAAGGTGTAAGGACTTGAGCTACTTCTGCATAATACAGAGAGATCTACTGAAGTCTAGTGACTGGTTTGTTTCCTTCTGCTTCCCGAGATGGACCTGCTGTAAGCTTCATGTTCAGTTGAATCGGAGAAATACCGGTTAATTGCTTTTCTAACGTTCCTGCATTCAGAGTTTGACAGGATTTGATGCAGCCTCGTGTTCTAGGAGGAGGATGGTTCAACAAACAATCCTATTGTCACAAAGGCATAAATAGTTCAGCAAGAAATGTAACAAAGACAGTCTGATACTACAGAAACAATAAGCATCAGGGACAATAGAACGTCTGGGGAAGAAATATCTTCTGTTGAGGCAAACGTCATCTGGAGAATTAAAGAAAGTGTTCTAAATTCAGAAATGTCTTTTAAGTAGATTTTCTGTGATGGTGCTGCAGGTCTTTGGAGAACAAAGATCGCTGACTGATGTGTTTATTAATATTCCTTGTTGTTTTAGAGAAACATCTGTCTTGTTATTTGACCAAATACTTATATAAATTTCGATTGCTTGATCTGAAAGAGAATGTTATCTAACTGTGATATTTAGCCCTTTTCCCACATGGTGGCCTCTGTGTGGTGATGTTTTTCAACCTGAGTGCTCCAATTCTTCTGATACTTGATACCTGCTTCTTTTACTGGGCAATCAAAGCACTGTATTTCAGTTTCCAACAGATTTAACTGAAGAAAGTTCTACCTTTAATTTTCTTTTATATCTCTGTAATGGAGTTTACTGTCTTCATTTCAGGGCTGGCACATTATGATGTGCCTCTGGAATCCACTTGGTTTTATAAGACAAAGAAAAAAGCATGTGGTGTTCCGTTTGTCTTTGCTGTTGGACAATAACTTCTGGCAAAGGGGTGTTAGGTGAACATGTAAAACGCCTCAGCCAGTGTAGTGAAATCTACAAGTGGTCTACAAGCTGAAGTTCTTTGTCACTCAGTCTCTTCGTCATTGTGTACTAATAAAAAGAAGCAACTCCACAAGTAATGAGACTTAATAGTCTTGGTCTAGATTTTTAATCTCTTCCGTGGTTGTGAGCTCAAGCCAGTGCTGTGTTACCTTTTTACACTTGTAGGCAGCCATCTGCCTTTCTGTAACTGCTCCACGTTGGGGGACAAACCACTGACTAATGCAAGGGAAAAAAAAAAAAAGCTGAAAGCACAGAGGGAAATGTAGTTAAGTTTATTTCGTTTAAGAAAATGATAGAACCTTGTGTACAGACACAAAATTGATTTATTTGCAATCCTTACTCAGATTCCTTACTTTTGTTTCCAGTCTTTATGCGTATCCGTACTTTGCCAATTTGACCAGTTCAGTTATGCAAGCTAAGTGCTGCATTTTCTTTAGGACATTCTGTCTGGCAGCGTGGAAACACAAATTGCATTCTAAATTTAGATATATTTGAGGGAACATTGTTTTTTATTTTCTCTAAAGGATATTGCCTGTTCTGAATGAAGAAAAAAGTTGTAAAAAAGCACTTGCCAATATTTTATATAATGGAAATGTACTTAAAGAAATCACTAAGCGGGCAGATTAAAAACTAAGACGTGACTAAGTGGAGTAAAACTCTATTAATATGAGAATCTTTAATTGGATCCCAACTTGTTTGTCCTGATCTACTGGATTAGTGGCAAGCTTCGCTTACTCAGAGCTCATCTGCAGTTTCTGAGCAAGTCATCCTTTGGATGTTGTGTCCTTCTCTCTGCGGGCATTCTGACTGGGAAAGAGGTGGTTGCTTCCTTAAGCAGTGGCATGGCATTAAGTCTGACACGAAACCAGCTGCACACCATTCCTGCAAGTGCTTTCTGATACTGTTGTAGCATTTCATTGCTCCTGTTGCTGGTATCAGCAACAGGTCTAGATGTGTCAGCACTCCTGCAGGCAAGTGGCTCCAGACAGCAGGCTCCCGCCTGAATTTATTTATGTGGATTCTGCTAGAGGAAGGAGGCAAATGGAAACAAGTGGATACTTTTACTGATACTTCGTTGACTTTTTCCTCACCAAAGTGGGCTTTTGGGGCCCTGCCACCCCTTCTTGCTCTGGGGAGCATATGGTACTGTGTGCACTAGAGGATCAGCAGTTGCAAAAGAAGATCAGCTGCTTTCCTGAAAATCTATGGAGGTACTGCTCCAAAGCTGCCGTGCCAGGATATTGCTGTGTGCCTGCTCACACACTTGTGTTCAAAGGACACACTACCCTGTTATGATCAGGCTTCCCTCCCTGCAATTGTTTTAATCACCAGCTGGATGATTATGTGTACATAAATCTGAAAGGATCTTAATATGCTGCTCTGGTGTTTTGTTAAATTTTAGTATTAGCTAAGCTATTGAGGATCAATTGAATACCTCCTCAATTTTACACAAACAGTTATAGCTAAACCTCCTAGTATACTGATGAGTTTTCCCTATCATGGTCTGTAGGCTAGTATTTCTGTGGGTGTGTAAGATCTTACTGGTTATCACAGCTGGTTTGTACCTGCCCTGTATGATGGTAGAGGAAGACTCAGTGTGACAAGGTCTTTAAATGCCTTGGGAATGGGACATCTCTCAAAACCACCATACACAACAGTCTGAGTGCCATTGCTAAACCTCAGTTTCCCAGAATAAGTTGGTCTTACTGGCAAATGTAGCTGCTGGACAGATGAGTTCCTTGAATATCCACAGAGGAGATGCAGGTAACTGGATTATGCATTTGGAGGACTGGAAAAAGAGCAGGGGGATGTTACAGGTCTGGAGTTCGACACCTGATGAACATTGTTACAGGTTCCTTGCAACGTGTGTGTACCAGCAAAGAAAACATCATCATTGTCCAAACAGCAGAGAGAATCAGAAACTTATTACTGGAATTGCACCAATAGGAGTTGAGTTGGGACAAGCATTTGTATTTTTGCTTGACAGAAATCACCTGGATTAGCAATGTAAATGACTGCATTGGGCTTTACTGAGTTCAGCAATAGGGTGGATAACTGAGTATTCAGTGCAGTGCAAGGTAACTGTTGTAGTCACAAATACACCCAGAATTTGAACGGTATGAAATATCTTCAAAAACTAAATGGCAACAACAAAACTTCATCCCTAGATGTCAGGTTATTTTAATGTGTATGAAAATTGTAATCCAGTAAAACTCAGGGAAATGCTGACATTGCTGTAGTACATTTATTTTCTGCTGCTGTATTTTTAATCTTATTTCAGCTTCAATAAAATGATATTGTGCATTTTGTCTCTTATGCTGTTTTTCCTTTGGTCCATTTTCACCTTGCTTCCAAGTGAAGGGAGGAGAACAGGTATTTTGGGATGCTGGGTAGGGGAACTGAAATGTGTGGATAAAGAAGTGGCAGATTCCCTGGGGGGTGGAGGGGTAGTTATGTTCAGAAGATAAATCACTAACCACTACATTTTCTGGCTTGGGTGCTGTCATGAGAACCTGGTGGGAAATTCCAGAAAGCCATTGTTAGCATGCATCTGCTGTAGTAGCATCGACCAGACATGGCAGTGCGAGTTCAAAATTTTCAAGAAAGGTGCTCTTTTTCCATGGCTTCAGCTTTGTAGAGAGGATTACTTGATGAAATCCTGGGCCTCTTTCAAGGATAAGAAGGGAAGGTCTACTTGTGAGGATTTAAAGGTGAGCTGTAACTTTTTATTTGTGAGAGGATTCATCTGCTTCTTTCTCACTTGCATCACTGACAGAGTTCCCATTACTCTGCATCAGTGTTTGACAACATTTTGTTCAAGACATACTGTTCTTATTTCTGCCACCCAGAAACACCCTGATTGCTTGTATAGGATGTGATGGAGTCCAAATTTATTCTTTTAGCTCCTCGTGAGCCTCATTGGCACAGGACCACTTGCTTATGCAGTCCAATCTCAGAAGTAGTCTTTACTGACTCTTCAGATGGCTGTAAAACACTCATCAGAAGTTGGGCTTCTGCAAGAGTAGCTTTGCCTTAGTTCAGGGTCTCAGATAATAGTCTCATTTTGGGATTGGAGCTGAGTTGCCCACTTTGTTCACAATACTATAACAGCTTCTTAGGTGATAACTCAGGCCATATGCTTTGTTCTTGAGAATCTGCCATGTGCAGGATAATATATCTTCAGAAGACAGTTTTTCTAGTCCTTGCCTATTTGCAAAATCTCTGCATTATATTCAAGATGGAAAGATGATCCTGAACCTGATCGTCCCTGCAGGCAGAGCTCCAATGTATGTAACTGATGAAGGGCAGATCATGGTGTTAGCATGTCCCTCAATGAGCACAGTGTATGTTATGTAAATGTACATACATTTGTATGTACATACAAATGTACACAGAAGTAGGGGGGATTGTAGAGACTAGTTCTGCTGAAGTTGAAGATAGATGGATAGGCCCATGCAACTGTAATGCAGGACAATAACACCAATGGGAGGACTCAGCTGAAACTCAGCCTGCTTATACTGGGGATGCTTTCCAAAATCTCTGTAGCAATTAAGTCCTTTCAGGAGTAATCCTGTGGTTTTAGGGAAGGTTGTTCAAGGGCACGTTCTGCTTTATGTGGCACGACTTCTATTTTTGGTCACTATCTTGGCATCTACTGCTCCTTGCCTACAGCAGTGGGCAGCAGCGGCTGGTGATACTGTAGTGTGTGCGCTTTATCTACTTCATCAGGCAAACCACCAGCACAGATGATGCTATTAGTTTCAAGCAAACATTGGTATAAAAGTGGCATCTTCAGAGTTTTATTGTTAAATTTGTCGAAGCAATGGGTGGATTTACAGTCGGGAGGATGGAAGATGTGGCCGTACAAGGGGCACAAGGCAGTACAAATTACAGCGTTACAGCCCCTTGATGCCTGCAGTTGTTAAGCAGTCATGGCAAGATCACAATCATATTGGTATCTTCACCATTCTTTTTCAGATGAGAAGAAGCAGATGGTTGCAAATGTTGAGAAACAGCTTGAAGAAGCAAGGGAACTGGTACGTTATGACTTTTCATAGTCTTAACCACATACTGCTGGGGAAAATAATGGTATTATTAGAGTCTTAACATGTGATGCCCTAAAAGTATTTAATATATTAGAATATTAAATAGTATTTTTGAAATACTTAATATTTGAGAATATGAAATACCCAGGAGAAGTATACCAGACATTTTAATCTTGTGTTAAGTGATTTAAGGTTTGTAGTACTACTGCAAGCTATTACAGGTTCCTACAGGCTTTGATTTATGGTTTAGGTTTTTTACTTTAAGAATTGAATTAAATATTTGTAGACCTGGAATATTTTGTCTTGTAGGATCCATTCATTTATTTGATTTAATCTATCTGGTTGTTTTGTAGGGTAATAGGTCTTGTTTTCTTTTTCAGCAGTAAAGGAAGAAATATTTAGCTGTCTGAGGTCAAGGAGGTAATAGCGGTGTGAGTTCTTCATCTAGGAAGACCATATATGTTAACTGGTCATTAGTTAGTCGTCTGCACTGACAGAAGAAAGCAGTATAGACAAACCACCTATAACTTTTTCTATTTTTGTTTCCTGCAACCTGTCATGTACTCCATCTGGAAGGAGTATAAAAATAAAGCTTTGTAGATGTGGACTGACTGAGCAAAGGTGTAGGTGACAATTGAGATTGGCTTTTTTCCACATAGCCAATAGTTCCAGCCCTGAAGCAGCTTTTGTTTATTGCTTTCAAATGAGTTTGGTCTATCTAGTGTCAGAAATGTAATCTGATTCTTGGGATAGTGAAATTAAATTAGTTCTGCTAGACTAAAGCTGTTCAAATTGAGCAACTCAAATCAATGATTTGTTTATTAACGGAATGATAATATTGAAACTCACTTTTTAAAGGTTGTGGCATAGAAAGAAAAAGGGTTGTTGTGTGTTTGTTGACATACCTTGTGCGTTTAGTCTAAGGATTGAATTAGTCTTGTAGGCAGAGCATGTAGCAGTACAGGGAAATTGCAGCCTGGGTGTTCTGCTGAAAAATCATTCAAATTTGGTTCTCTATTCAAAGCAAGATTGGAAGGAGCAGAAATTGAGTTAATGGTTCATTGCTTTTCTTCTTATGTCAGAAAAGAGATCATATGAATTTGTATTTATTGTGAGAGTAAAAATTAAATTCTTGTATCTGCGTTTTCATTCTAATGACGATCTTGATTTCATGTACTGACTTCTTTCATGCTTTTGTTTTAGATCTTGTTGCTAATGCTGCTAGACAGGTGCTTAATTCAATTACTGGCTTTAAGCAATTACCTTACGTGTTTGTGATTAATGTCAAGGCTTAGGTTTAAAAATCAATTTGAACAAACCTGCTAATAACAGAACTGATTAAAAAGATCCCCTTTTAAACTAAAGGCTATACTAGAAAACCAAAATAAACCTAATTCCTTGCCACTGATAGTTTTCATACATTGGTTTGCTTATTTGTCTTGTCTGATAAAAGATTTGTTTAGCAGATTTTACTTCCTAATTGGTTAGAAAATAACTCATGTGCTATAAATGTAATTGTAGAGACATTTAATTTACATTGAGTAATCAGTGATTGTTTCAAAACACTGTCTGCTTTGTTAGGGTAATATCACTGCTGGAACTTATGAGCTATATGTAGAACTGACACCAAAACTTTTTAGACTCCCAGGCTGCCTTTTAGAACTGTAGCTGCCGAGTAAGAGATTTCTGGAGAGTAATCGTGTCATTCTTACATCCCTTGCAGGGTGTGATAGAGTCATTGAATGTCCCTTCCAGCTCAGGTTATTCTATGATTCTATGATCCCCCAAGTTGGAAGGGACCTATGAGGATCACCAATTCCAACCCCTGGCTCCACACAGGACCACCCAAAAAACAGAGTGTATGTCTGAGAGCGTTGTCCAAATACTTCTTGACCTCCATCAGTCTCGGTGCCATGACCACTGCCCTGGGGAGCCTGTCCCAGTGCCTGACCACCCTTTTGGTTAACAACCTTTCCCTAACACCCATCCTGACCCTCCCCTGTCCCAGCTCCATGCCGTTCCCTCGGGTCCTGTCGCTGTCCCCAGAGAGCAGAGCTCAGCTCCTGCCCCTCCGCTCCCCTCGTGAGGGAGCTGCAGGCCACCATGAGGCCTCCCCTCAGCCTGCTCTGCTCTGGGCTGAACAAACCAAGGGATCTCAGCCACTTCTCATGTCTTGTCCTCTAGGCCCTTCGCCATCTTCATAGCAGATGCAGTGCCTTTGGCCACTCTCTGGTAGTTTTATGCCCTTCTTATATCATGGTGCCCAAACCTGCACACAGTGCACAAAGTGAGGCCACACCAGTGCATCTGAAACTTAGGTTTGTTGGGTTTTAAGAAAGTGAGTGATAAACTTACACAGATTCTATGAGTGTCTAGCATGTGCTAGAAGAGCTGGAATTAACAGCATGGCCAAATAAAATTTGGCCATGAGTTATCTGTCTTTATGCTTTATGATTATGATGATGTGCACGTCACAAACTCATTGCAGTTATTTAAGTTTAGTGTTGCAAATGGTAGGTTATTCTTACTTAGACACTTTTTTTTTTTTTTTTTTTAAATGTAAATCTCTATTTTAGCTCAAGGACTTCAGAATCAGAATAAAATAATGAAGCTTCACCAAATTTCATAAAATGCTAACAACTGTCCAGAGCAATTTCCATGTGGGATGGCCCCTGAAAGTCCCTACTGGAGGGGGAGATTTATTCTGGTGTCTCAATACACAGCAGCAGCAGCAGCACTATCTTACCCTGTTGTGGTTTTGAGTAGAAATACCAGTGGTTGCTCTACTCTATGCTGTACTCAGTGCTGGGAGTGTACTGGGTGTTGTGAGGAGCAAACCCACTAGTTTGAACTCCTGAGGAGACTTAGGGATGGGACCTGGTTAATGAATTTGTGCATGAGTCACGTGTCAAAATGCTCAGCTTCACTCGCCACAGCGGTGGCATGTTTGAATATGAGCAGTGAAATAAGTTTGGATTACCAGGTTTTCTGAAGGAAACTTCAGCTTCTACGGATGTTTTCAGATTTAAGTGCCAGGTTATTTTTAGCTTTTTGTAGGATCTAGCCCTATTTTTGCTTAGGCATGAAAAATAATATTTTGACAAATAAAGTGAAAGTGAAGATTCACGAAATGAGGCTGCATTTAGGTTGACACCTGCTTGGATTACTATTATCTGCATGATTTGGCTTGGAAATTTATCACTCCAGGCACAAAATGTACCTGTTTAAACTCATGATGACACGCAAAAGCAAACAAACAAACAAAAAACAGGTGTGAAACTTTAGTCAGTTCAAATGTGAATTCTTCATCATTACCTGTAACATTTCCAGGAATTTAATGGTTTTTTTCCTAGGACCTTACACTCTCTGATACTGACTCTTTACAATCAAGATTTTGGATTTTATGGACTATGGTCTGATCCATGCTGCAAATTCTTTATTCATATGGCAAATTTTTTCATTTTTATGTAATAGATAAGAAATAAGACATCATTAAAATATCCTGATCTTGCACACATAACTCTATAGATGTAAGAGGAATGTTTTCTATGCTTATGGAGCGTTTGAGATCAAATATATTGATATGAAATGATAAGAAATAAACCATTAACTCCAGCTATCAGTTTAATTTATAGTATCCCTTTTGTAAAGTTATGCCTGAGCGAAAGAACTGGGTAGATCTAGAAATAGCTTTGTACATCTTAATTCATTACTGACTATTTCATTAAAGTCTGCTTTACTGTTCATTATTAAAAAACATTTTGTATAATCAGAATAGGTCAGGCTGAATGACTTTTGAGTATCTAGTAATTCAATTGATTACATTGAGCTGCTTTTCTTATGATACAAGGATGAAATTTTTCAAAATATAAGCAATTGATTACATTGGAATAAACTGTAACTCTCCCTTGTGAAGGCCCTTAAACAGCAGCTTGGGACCTTAATTGACAGGCATTTCTGTTCTGGTGCTGTATTGCTCAGCTGAGCTCAGTAGGAGGTGAGTAAATATTGTTTCAGGTACCTACAGCAACCAAGGAGAGGTATTCTTTTCTCTTTTTAAAGTAAGTCAGAAAGATTTTTAAAAGCAAGTAAGGTATTCTTCAGCTGTGCAAAACAGAATTCCTTAACAGCTAGCATGGTGTAAAGGAGGTTCCTTGACCCAGCAGTCAGGTAATTAGTAGGCTGGTTTATAACTCCTGATTTTCTGTAATTCTGTGCCATATTGTTGTGTTTCACGCCCCTTAAAGTGGAAAGAATAAATAGCAAAAGTGTTTGAAAAATTCCCTGGTGTTTTATGCATTCAACTGTATTTAACAATATTTTCATTATAATTCTAAAATTCAGTTATATAATACACCTGCACACAGATTTGGGATGTACATTTAAGCAGCCAGTTGAGAAAGCTCAGGCTATTTAATCTGCTAAGCACAGAAATAAAAGAATTATTTTATTAAACAAAGAATCTATTGGTAAATAAAATTTTAGCATTTACATGTGTTCTATATATGTGTGTTTATATATATATACACATATGTGTGTAATATACATATATTTACAAAATACATGTGTGTGTGTGTACATACACACATATATTTTATATATATGCTTGTGTTTATCCAAAAAATAAATAAAATACCTTTTGCATCCAAAGGTTTACAAAACCACACAGCTATGTGGAGGTAGACTATCTTCTGAATAATGTGCTTAAAAGTATTCATCACATTTGGCACTGAAATCCAAAAAGGTTTGAACAGAATATTTTTTCTAAGTATTAATAATATTAATTTTGTCATTTGTTTGCTGACTTAAGGCTGTGCAAAGATTTTGATAACTTGTCCCTATATTAGAGGATATACAACATTTATTGATAAAGAAACAATATTTCTTGATATTTGTGAACATTTAGGTAAATCATAGAATCATAGAATGGTTTGGGTTGGAAGGGATGTTAAAGGTCATCTAGTTCCAACCTGCCTGCCATGGGCAGGGTCAACTTCCACTAGAAATTTATCCTTGCTTTAGTTATCCCTTTGATTTATATGTCCCTTCCTTATTTTTACTTGCTAGCTTGAGCAGATGGAGCTTGAAGTTCGAGAGATCCCACCTCAAAGTCGGGGAATGTACAGCAGTCGAATGAGAAGCTACAAACAAGAAATGGGAAAACTTGAAGCTGATTTTGTGAGTTTTTAACATATCACATGTTAAAATAAGATGGCATCCATGAGATATTTTTTTTAAATGTAATCAGTTATTCAGGCAACTAAGTGGGTGTTTTTGATTAGTGTGAGAGAGAAGTTCTGCATGTATTTTTCTGTATTTGTGGTCAGTTAAAAACTGGGGAAGAACTGGGGAAGAGAAGTTTTTATTTTTGTAGCATTCTCAACTCCAGTTGGTAGCCTTCTGCCCTTTGTCCCAGATCTGATTTATTTCTGTGACTTTAAACATTGGGAGTGTTTATGCTGTTGGAATAACAGCTTGTAACCTTATTTCTCAAGGAAAGATTGGTAGAATGTTAGAATTAATACTTATAATGTAACATAAGTATACTCTTCATGGTAAATAACAATTCCTTTAATTCAGCTTGTTGCAATGTGGGCAGTAACATGAAAAGTGGTGTAATCTTCAATCCATGGAATTTTTGAATACAATTTAATTCCTATGCATTTCATTTCTTAGTCTCTGTTATTTCTTTTCCATTGCACCTAGATTCTTCTTGCTTTTGAAAAAATCTGCTATAAATACTGCATTTTTTCAAGTAATGGACACAAACTAACAAGATTCCCTTGTCTAGGGTTTTCTGCTACAATTATCAGTCCTTTTTTTGTGACTAGGATTTGCAATGAATAGATTTACATAGAGACAAAACCGTTTCCTCTAAAGTCCTGAAAAAGTTCAAAGGGATTGAAAAGTGTAGGAAAATGCTTTGTTAATTGGGAGCAGCTCAGTTCCTTCAGGGTGGGGAGAAAGAAATAACTGTTGGCAGTATTTTCCATTCGCTAGAGAACTGTGAATTTTCTCGGGTTGCTGGCAGCAATTTATCCCTACAGGGGAGGGGAGTCAATGTTTGTACCTGCAGCCAGGAAATCCAGCTGACTGTCACTCCTCTGTGCTTCTGCCAAGTTGAAGAGTTGCACAAAAATGTATTAGCAGGAAGATGTCTGCAATTCTGTAAAGTTTAAGGAATGTTAGGATAAAAAGACTTGCATCAAAATTTTAGATGATTTCATGCTGTTCCACTGTAGGAAGTGTATATGGTCGTATTGGGTAAACAGTGGCTTCCAAAAGAGAGCAATTTCTAGTCGAGGAGTGAATGCTGTTTACCTCCTCAGGTGTAGGAGAATTCCCTGTCAGCATATTTGTTGCCGGCCAATTTCTCCATGCAGTCAGGAGAAAGGAGTTGGCACTTCTGTACTCCCAGGCAATAGGGAATGGAAGAGTTCAGAACTGGACCCTCTTTATGGAAGAGGAGAAACGAGCATGTGTGGAAGAAATGTGTCAGAACACTAGGACTTGTGATTGGAAGAAGGTAAGTATTTGCTCAGAGTGAGGGAGCAAAAAATGGCATAAGAAAGAGGAAGGAATAGATTATAAGAATGGGAAAAAAGTCGCCAAATCCAAGGATGGCATTCAGCAAAAGATCAAGGGAAGAAAGTGGAGTGAATAATGAAGCACAATACTGGGGAGGAGGAGACAAGCCAATGGTTGTGCTTGGAAAAAAAATCAGTTGTATAGAAAATAGAATGTTGTGATTAAATTTCCTATATAATCCGTTTCTAAGTACTAACACATCTTCTAAGTTTGTATGTGTCAGTTTGAGAATCTTTTTGCTTTACTGTCCTGTCAAATAACAACTTGTTGGAAACTGTATAACAAAATGATTCAGTTGTGAGTTCAAAGAAGAAGAGGAGGAAGGAAAGGAAATGTTATTTTGACTCTTCAAACTGCTCTGGCTGGAGGGCCACTGAAGGCAGGAAGTTGAAAATGTTTGCTGAAATTAAAGTGCTTTTGTGTGTTCTGTCTGAATGTTGTCCTGAGTGAGTTGTGACCTGTTTGATTGTAAGAGATTTTTTTAAGAGCTTTTGCAGACCTTTAGAGAAAGCAGATCATAGTGTTTCTAAAATGAATTTGCTTTTATAGATGAAGGGAAATCTTTAACTGGGAATGATACTGGCAGTTTCGGGTTAGGATCAGCTTACAGGTTTGCTGCTCAAAGTTCTCAGCTCTTCCAAAAGGCACGCAGATGTGAGTTTGGAAAGCTATGTGACGTTCTTTATAAACGGGTTGGAATCTCAGCTGGATCGCATTGTATTTGGCTTGGCCTTTCTTCCTGTGCAAAGCACATGTGTGCTGAAGAGAGGACATTTCTCAATCATCTTGAAGTGTGTGTTTCATTTATAGAAACAATCTCTGTGAAATGAATTACAAAAATTGCATAAATCAGTAAATACTCTTTTAAAACAAATTCTATATTTCAGACAAGAAGTGAATGTAAATCTGGAACTGGAACTTTTATATTCATCATAATGACTTCTGTTTTTGTGGTTCTTTGTATGCCTTTAACATCTTTCATATTTGCCATTACCCAAGCAGTTATGGAGAACAGCAGCACAGCGACATATTTAAAAGTTAGGAGAATTAAATGTGAGGTACGTACATGCTTTACTGGAATGGTGTGGTTAGTTTCATGCACATTACAATCCCAGAAGTATATTCTCAAAAAATATGGATTTAATCTTAGTTGAGCTACACTTTGAAAAGTTAGTCCAAAATCACTTATCTGTCTCTGGTTAGTTCTCTGATCAAGTAGGAACAATTTGCAAATAGAAATTTATTTCCCCTCATTGCTAAGCCTCGTTATCTTGAGTCATGCGCACAATTACTCATTGGTAGTCTGAAGTCCAGAGGTACCTCTGGAGGCAATGACTCCATGGAACATAACCCACATGGGTAACTGGTTACAAACTAACTGCATTAAATGATATTAGAGGAGAAAAAAACTACCTTGCTCCATCTTGTTCTTCCCTGTTGGAGAGAAGCAGTGGTAATGAATAAAAGGATAGCTCAATTTTGTCATTAAAAGTACTCAGATACCAGAGCACTGTGATTATGTAGGGGGAAAATTTAACAATGAATGCATTACATCTCAGCTGAAGCTAGACAGTTCTGATACTTGCATCTGGGCAGCGCAGCCTTCCTTGGGAAGTATACGTGCATGTGGCAAGCAGTTCTGATTTGGCTGTGCCAGGTCACACCAAATTGCTGCCTGGCCCAGTTCCAGCAGCAGATGCCTTGGGACAAGCATAAGAAGACGGCAAGAGTGAAGTGATGCTTTACAAATAAAATAATAATAATAAAAAACTATACATATCAAAAGGCCTTTCAGAATTGCCTACTATGCCTGATTAACATGTATCAAAACGGAATTTAACTGTTTGTTAAAGCTTTTTTTTTTTTTTTTTTTTTTTAACACCTTGATTTTATTATGTTATTTTCAATAATATATATCAGCGCCATGGGTACTGATAGGTATTGAAAAGTGTAGTCCCAAATCTTTGGTGGCTGTCCGGCTTGTGCACAGCTCAGGTTTGCCGGTCTGCAGAGGCTGCGGTAATAGCTCTATCTGGTGGCCCCAAGTGGAGTTGCAGACCACGTACTTGTGCTTTCTGGGTTCATTAAAGTTTTGGACCACCTACTAAAGAGTTTCTGAAGTTCAGGCCAAACTTCCTATTTTTTTTTTCTCAATTATTCCACATGTAGAATGTCCATGGTGACTGTCTGATGTAAGTTATAAATGCAAACAAATGCTTATATTTTATTGTAACCTTTTAACTAAATGGATTTATCTAAACGGATTTATTTTTCAAATAAGCATTGACCCCCAAAATAGCCAGTGATCTTTAAACACTGGACATATACAGTGGTTAAAAGGCTGTCCAGATTTTGTTAATGCCCTTTGATCTGAATTTATTCCAATTTGCCTGAAACTGTAACTACCTAAACAGCAAAACTCTTTATCTGAAGCTCACAGTTGACGTAGGAGGCATTCAAATAGATAGGTAATATAAATACACAGTAAGACCATATTATGTAGTAATGTACGTATTATAAAACATGAGTACGACACAATCAGTGCTGAAAGTAGGATAGGATATTCTGTAAGAAAACTGGCCATCAAACAGAGGAGGTACAAGGACTGCTCTATTCTATCATGGTAACCCAAAGGTAAAATTTGAGGGTAGCATTTGTTATCAGTCTATGAAGCAGTACTTGTTCCTGATAAAGACTTAGAGTTGCTACTGGTTTTGGTAATTCTGACCTTCAATTTAGGATCAAAAAAGTGAGGGAGAAGCCACAAATATACTGTATGAAACTGGACAAATTTGATATGTTTTTGGCATTTAGCTTCAGTTCAGTCAATAGTGAAGATACATATTCATATTGCATAAATCCCCCAGGTTCTGTTTAATAGTTAAAATGACAGCTACTGTTAAGCTTTCAAAACATTTAAGGAGATAAGCAATGGAATTTCATTAGATAAAGCTAGGTCTTCTGTGGGGCTCCGAGTTACCACCTGAGTCCAGAAGCTGACCTGAAGAACAGCTACAATTGTGCCAGTCATACGCTGGCTGCTTTTTGCCAACACCACCTCCCTTATTTCAGGTTCTGTCACCTACCCAGACAAATAATCATAAGGCTATAGCATAAGGAAAGACGCTTGTCAAAACATGATTTAGAGACCTGTATCTTTATCACCAGCATCTTCCTTAGCTTTCCAGTTTGAGCTGTTTTGCCTATTTGGCTGCTGCTGAACATTGCGCTAACTTCTTCCTTGTAGAGGAAAATTCCATATTGTATTCAGTTTGTTTTCACTTCTGTTCCCCATCTTGGAAGGTTTGTGGTGGAAGAAGGTGGAGGCATTATCTGACAATTTGCTATTACTTACACTACATCTGCTTTAAATGGGAAACAGTTGAGGCAGGATAGAATATATAGATATAGATATTAACTTTCAAGGCTTAAACTGAGCTTTTAATGAAAGATTAAGAGATGCAATAAATTAAACTCCATGAAGAAAACTTACCCTAATTTATTTACAGCTTCAGAATATTTTTTAGTTTTGTGTGGAAGTGGAGAGAGGGAAGGAATTTTATTTCAGCTTGAAATTTACTCGTGATGACATGCTTTTCCTTAGAGGAAAATGTGAAAGACAGGAGTTAACATGCTTGATTTATAATTAACCTAAGGGGTTAGATCAATTTACCTGAGATTCCTGAGAGGCCAGACTGGTGAAGCACACCTTACTTCCTGGGTTTTTAATACAATACCTGTAGGTATGGTTTACAAAGAACCCTCCCATGTGTGACCAGTAAGGTACATCTCAGAAGACAATGTGTGAGGATATTATATTACTGGATAAGGTCAACCAAGCAGCAAATTTTAATTGTTTATAAAGTTAATTCTTCAACCAGATTCTTTTCTCAACCAGCTTCCCCTTGATGCTCTTAGGAACTTTACAACTCTCTCCAAAGATGTTCCTTTTTTGGTATATGTGTAGGGACGAGACTGGCGAGTTTTGTGGTACATTGTTTGTTGGTCCTTCAGTAACTTAGTGACTGTTGTGGTGGAGATGATGCACGTGATTTTATGAAAAAACAGATTGTAGAACAATAGTGTTGGCCCAGTGATTACAAATAAAGGCATTTTTAGAAAACAGTTTGGTGAGTCTGGTAATTCTTGTGTTTGGCTGGAGGCTATGTATGAAAGGCATATTGACTCACAATGCAATGTAGACATTCATGCCTTTCTTTCCTTTCTCCTTTCACACAAAAAACATTTTTTTTATTAAACGAAACCAAAGAGTGGTCTACAGCAGAATGAAATCCTTCTGTAAAATATGTTTTAATGTATGTAATATAAATTCAGGATGATGTCTGCTCTGGTATAGTAACACATGCCTTTTTCACTAAGCATGCTTTCTCACCTGGCAGCCTTTAGATATGTCTGGATGCTAACCCTCATCAGCCTTGCCCAGGTAAAGAACTAGCATTTCTCTGTTTACCACATAATTTGTTCTTATGTTAGAACTTCCACTTCTCAAAGTAGTAGTATTAAATCTGAGTGCTGGTCTTCCTTGCCAATGTTGGAAGGAGCAATATATCTGCTCAAAATTACTTAAAGCCAGCTGCAGAGTGAGGTGAGTTCATATACAGAAGAGGATGAATTCTGCTTTTTTGGGGCGGGAAGCAGGATGAAGGCTTTATTGTTACCCTTTTTCTAAGTGATTTTGTATATTAGTCAAGTGATACTCCCCTACCTGCCATGTAAAAAGCAGCAAGCTGTCGTTGTCCTGCTTTTGATAGCAGCAGTAATAAAGACTCTGCAATTGGAACGCAGCGGGCGGTTGTGATGATGAATAAAGCAGCAGAGAGCATATCTCACTCTCCTGTCATCATATTGCCTCACCTGCACTCATATAAATAGCATTTTGCTTTGGTTGCTATCATGAGTTAAACATAAAGATTTCAGGAAAAACCAGCAGATAAGCTGAGCAAAAAAAACCATCATTTTAACATGCTCACTTTTTGGTTTAGAACTACACTCAAGTTCCTTATCGTGATTCACTTTTATTTATTTATTTTTTATTATTTTTTATTTTATGTTGTCTGGCTAGAGAGAGGCTAATTTGTGTTTGACTGCAAAGTGGGGAAAGACGTGCTACTGATAAAGGAAAAAATAGGGAGAAGGTAACGTTTTGACACTGGAAGGATTAGTTATATATAGACTTCGGATTTCTTGGTTCGTTTGTTCAAGGAGTGACACTAGATGGCACTGTTTGTTTGCAAAGCAAGTCTTTTTTCTTTTTACGTTTCTTTTTTTTTTTTTTTTTTTCTTTTTTTTTCCTTTTTTTTTTTTTCTTTGGTAGTAACTGAAATTACTGTTTCATGAATAAAATATTTCTGGTGGGATTTGCATTTCTATATTGGCTGAAGATACTGTGTTGAATGTTTTATTAACCAGCCCAGTGCAACTGTCAGCCTATTAAAGAGATCCAATGGACCCTGTTTAGCTAAATAAACTAAATAAATCCAATTCGTCAAATTGTGTTCCTGGCTGTTTATTTTCCATTCTTTTGATGTACAGTTTATTTTAAGTTAAAGCCACATAGTTTTAAAAATTAATGTGAAAATAGAATTTAGTGTTTGAAACATGAGGAGACTAATTGCCATGGTCAAAGCCAGCTTTCCTTTATGGTGAAGTAGCAGTCTGGTAAATGGTGAACTTTCTATTGGTAACTGATTAGCTGTCCTATGTCAAAAATTAGTTTGGTTAACAGATGGCTAATTGCTATTTATTTTATTTATATTTTTGGCTGCATGCTGGGTTCTGTTGCTTTCATAAAATGAAACTTGAATCATAGGCAGTGCTGTTAAAAGTAGCTATTTCTACCCAAATTCAAGAGGTTTGTTCTTCTTCTTGATATTTTCTCAATCGGAATTCAAGGGGAAATTTTTATATGATCGTTACGTATTAAACGCTTGTTGAAATTCCTATTGCATCATAGGCAAATATTAGAGTATGAAAAAATGTCTTTGCATAACCAAATATATTGTATGTCAGGGTGTCAAACAGCTGTCAAAGATTACAAATAGCGGCATTCATTATATCCTGCTAGTACAAATAATATTTTAGTTACCTTATTTTTTGCTGAAAACCTTCGCCATAGAATATCAGATTTATGATAATACATAGTAAACATTCTGCTGTGACAGTTGACAATTGCTGTAAATGCAAATGTATTCTACATTTCTTAATAAGGGAAATGAAGAAAGTGATAGATGTGTTCTCCCATTCTTTCTGATGATTTACAGGGTGCTGCTTCAGTGATGCTGTATGTTAACTTTTGTGTATTTTACAAGAAATTGAAGTTGCCACGTTACATAGTTTTATTTTGCTAATCTTGGGTTTCCAAAAATGGTACATAAAGTTCAATGTGGTAGAAACATGTTTAAGTTAAATTGCTTTGGTTTTGTATTTGTGTTTTGTTTGTTTGTTTTCTCTCAAGGAATCTGCTGTAGTGGATTGAAAAGTATTTGTTAAATATAAACATATAGGTATGAACTTCATGGATTTAACTGAAATTGTAAATTTTACTTCCACCCTCTCCCAGACCTAAGAACAAAGTAGATATTTGTTCTAATGCCTTCAGTGTTCAATAGAATCTTATTTCCTTATGTAGGTAGAATTTCATTTGTCCAGAAAAAAAATATTAAACTTCTTAAATATTTACATTTTAATATTTACAAGTTGCAAATATTTAAAAATGTCATTTAATAACCAGGACACGCAATGTTTAGCTGTTTTCTCCCAGATAAAACCTTCCCATTTTGTGCTCTGCACTGATGCTTTTTAACACAACAGTGTTGAGCACAGAAGGAACTTTATGGTTCTTTAAAGTTGGCTAGCGCAGGTACATGGAGATGGAGTTTTACAACAGTGGAGTGGCCTTGTTTCTGGCGTAAGGCTTGGTGAGGAAGGAATATAAAGCAAAAAATGCAGCTGGAAGTGGAATAGAATGATTATTTTTTTCCCTCTTGTAATGTTCTTTACTGTCTGAAGCATATGGAAGAGGTGTGAATATCTCTGTTCTTTTGTTTGGTAAGTTTTTATTTGTATTCTGCAATCATTTAGTAGTCAGTCTCAACTACAGTCAGTTTCCCTTCGCAAGCTGCTGTACAAACCACAACAAAAAGTGATTCTTGGCCACAAAGTCTGTTTAAGCTTGCTGTTCTTACATACTTAGAGGAGAAATCCCTGCAAAGACTACTTAAGAATAAGTTGCGCATTTAACAACGTAATGCTTGTCTCCATTTACAGCAGGTGGATCAAGTACAGCACCTCCCTTACTTTTCATCCTGTTTTTATAAACTGCCATTAGAGTGCCTGTGCCAGGAAAATAAGCCTTTTCCAATATTTAATAATTACTGCAGAGGTTTCACTCCTTAAAGATCTGATCAATGAGCATTAGAGTAAAAATAAAAAAGAGCAGATAGTAAAAAAACAAAACAAAACAAAACAAAAAAAAAAAAAAAACAAAAAAAAAAAGGATATGAGAGGTGACTTCTGGGATCAGTAATAGAATAGAGTAATATTCCCCTGCTAGAGTACAATTTAACCATTTCTGATGGGTTTTATGAGGGGGGGGAAAAAAAAAAAAAGGCAGCTTGTTGTTAACTATTTGTTGCCTGCTGCTTAAGAAAAACATATTAGGGAGTGTGATGAGGGCTCTGCATGTTTCCTATTGAGTGGCACGTCCAACGTTTTTTTTCAGAGAAGTTAAGATTAGAATGAGTAAGGATAGTGTTTGCCAACTTACCCTGGAAGCACGTTGTGTAGGACTTTGGAAAAGACCAAAATGTAATTTCAAACTTTGGTTCTGCTCAATAGGGACTCACGTGTGAGGCCTGGCAAGTCAAAGGAAAGACTCCGACTGTCTTTGGACCTTAGATAGAAAACGCGCCTGTTATAAAGTTGGCACCTTCCTCTCCACTGATTCATGAGTAGAAGGGCTTTGAGCCATTATTCAATCAAACTTTATCCTTTACTATGGCATATTACCAACCAGGAAAAAAGTGGTACTTAATATGATATAAGAGAGAATAATTACATTAATACCAAACCAACTTCTATTATCTGAAAACCTGAAAAGTAATTTATTAAATCTATAATGATGGCTGGTATTTTAGGAAATTTAACTGCAAGCATCTTGACCGAGGCATGCCTGTTTTGTAGCGCACCTAGCACAAGAGCGCTTCTCATCCACAAGTACAGCTTGTACAGAGTATTAAAAAAAAAAAAAAAAAAAAAAAAAAAGGTAAAGAACTGAGATGGTATGTTAATGTGTTTCTTTTAATTATTTTTGTTTGTGTTGTTTAGGAAATACAGGTTCGTTTCAATATTATTGATTATTCTATTAACATCTGTCTTTGAAACTAGAGGTTTTATTTATTTTTTATAGTACTTGGTATCCTTAAAAAAAACCTACTATTTACCTAAAATTAAGTGAGTAAAACTAGTAGAGATAAGCTTAACTATAATTTTAAAAGTTTTTTATTTAAAAAGTATTTGATTTCTAACGACTGCATTTGTGTATTGTTTTGTAATTCAGTGTTATTAATACCCCAGGAGACCATGTCATTTCCTCTTCTTTCTGCCCAGCCTTCAGGAGACATCAGACTCTGTGGTTCAGTTGTATAAGCTTCCCACAAAGTTAGTTCAGTCAACTAAATCAAAACAAAAAGTTATAGAAAGGTCAGGATTAAGTTAGAGGTTGCTAACCTGAATCGCTTTCCTAGCCTTTTTAAGCCCTTAGTGCTCCTTTTGTCTTTTCCTCACCTTCTATCATGTTGTCCTCCTGTCAGATCTTTATTTCAGTTGAAGGCACCTGGGCTGCATCTTTCTTCCAACCCATAGTTGGAGTCAGTTTCAAACGTGTTATTAAGGTCCCCTTTTTTCCGTTCATGGGCTACACATACTGTGTTCAACAGCGCGGATCGGTGGCTCAGCATTTGTGCCCTGTAGAGATCTCAGTTTAAAATGCATGAACTTTAGAATGAGCATAAGGAAAATTTGTTCCTCTCCCTCCACAGTTTCACTTTTCTTTTTCTGGGACAAACTTGAGGAGTTTTCTCTTTTAATTCATAGCCTGAAAGTACTGGGTTGCTAAGGTCACTTGCTGAGTTTCCTTCTCTGCAATCTAGCGCCAGTTTGCAAGCCATTTGTATCTTTAAAAAATGTCTTAGCTGGGGCCTTTTCACCCACATGGGGCTTAATGTACAGGGGTGTTTGGTTTGGCAGCACTATGATATTGAAGTGAATCCCCTAGTTCTCCTCACTTACTGCACATGAGCAAGGATAGGGTTGCTTTTGGAGAAAACAAACTGGAAACTCCGTTTTGGGTGTGCACCAAACATGCTTCAGCCCCAGGGGGGAAATAAGGGTCAGAACCAAAGACTGGTGTTTTCAGGCAGCTTTGCACCATATATAAAGTGAGGATGTTTGGTCAAGAACTAAGCTGAATCTCCACATAGAGTGGAGAAACTGTAGTGGAAAAACACCAAGATGTTATATTTTCTGCTGTAGTTAGAGGTACCATTTTGGAACAAGAATGTCTTTTAAGGTCCTTCTTTCTTTTGTAGAAGTTTCAGGGCCTTTGTAAATTTCCATTCCCCTTCTCATATATTTCAAACAAAAGAAACCAGGGTACAAGGTCTTACAGCCTGAAGTCTGGTTATTAGTATGTTTGGACTGCTTTCATTTTTGGAAATTGTCTTTTCATTTAAATTACTATGGAAAGATCACTTATGATGGTTTGTGTGTCAATTCTTTCACCTACTTGTCATTTGAACAGAAAAACAAAGCCTCTTATTTTCCATTATATTCAATGTACTTTAAAGGTCCTCAGCGTTGAATTTATGCTATCAACAAATAATTAGTGGCTGATACTTATGATATTCCATATCTAAGTCCCCAGCTTTACTCCCTGCCATTTTGATTTTGATGCAAAAGTAACATAACTTAGTGAAATTCTTGTTATATAAGCAGTAGGAAATCCAAATAAAGTATTGAAAACTATGTTCAGCAAGTGTGGTGTATTCTAAGAAATCATTGTCCTTTTCTCTGCCTTGTAAGTTTAATGGAATAGTTAAGAGACTATGGCATGCAATAATCCTCAATGTCCATATTATCAAATTGTAGTATCAGCTTGGTTATCTACTTGTTGAAGAATTACATGTCCTTTTCTAGCAAGGAGATAAACTGTCAATTACCTGCCCACTCTCTGTACCCCCCACCCCCTTTAATCTCTTTTGTAGTATTTGGTGAAATTTGGCATGGGTTTGTCTTGGGTGTTTGAACTAATCTATGCAATGGAGTTTATCCTTGCTTTCAGATAAATAAGATTTTTTTATTATTATTTTTTTTATTTTTTTATTTTTTTCCTGTATTGTGAGCTGTGATAATCTGGCTGGAATGCCTCACTGATGAGTTGTTTGGCTGTGTGCTGGTGGTGGGAAATTCTTGAAATCTGACCAGGCTGCCCTTTGTTACATTTTTGAGGGCAATATCTAGAAAGAAGTGAGAGAAGGTTGTCCTTCTGACATTATAAACAAAAAAGGGGGAACCTGACAGTAGCATTCCTCCTGAGGCAATTGAATCAAATGCCTACTGCAGGAAGTGGAAATAAATGTGTTGCTTTGCTGAACTGCGGAGCTGTACTGAAAGTTTCTTGTGCCTTCTTGTATGCAGGCTTCATATACTCTAGATCACTTCAGAAGAAGAAATCTTTGGTTTATGTTTAAACACAGATGAACAAGTTTGTGTTGTTTGCTTTTGTTTGTTTGTTTGTTTTTTGTTGTTGTTCTTGTTTTGTTTTTAATATAAAACAAAACCCTCTCCCCTGCCCAAAACAGTCAAAATGAATTTCACATTCTCCAAGAATTACGATCTGTCTGTAAACTTCGCTGTTGGACACATCACTTAAAAAATAGCCATATGGAGAAAAATGCACGATGCACTTATTGGCAGAGAAGAGCCAATAAGCCCAATTTGATTCAGGAAGCTGAGAAACATTTTAATAACTTTTTGACGTTTTCGTAGTCCTTATTTACCTTATCAATAGTTATGGTGACATATGATTGTCAACTTTTTATATTAAACCAAACTAATAAATTAAACATGTTGTGTTTATACCTGATGAAAGCTGACGTTTTGGAAAGGTGTTAAAATATACTGACAGGTCTTGTTCATAAACTCCTTTGGTATAAATATGTAGATGACATCTTTAGATATTGTTTGTACATAGGCTGATAGGCAGGAAACGTTGACAACGTAACAAATGCAAATGTCAACCCCACAATTTAACCTTTCTGTGTAGGAAAAGATGTTAGTTTTAAGTTACATGTATCTTTTAACTTTATTTTCAAAGTTTTTTTTTTGAGCCTGTTATCATTGCCGTTTCATGTGCCACTGAAAGTAACGCTGCAATAAGAAAGATTTGCACTTAAGAGCTTTTCTCTGTGGTGTTCCTACTTAAATGACTGCAGCTGAGAGGGATGTTTTTTCTTCTAATTCTTTTTTTCATGTTCATCTGGTATCTTCTGAATCTCACTGTTACATCACCTGTTCATTCCTGACTTGCCAATGGCTCAGGGCTTGTAAGGGTGACTCCAGGGCAGTAAAACAGTAAAACTATTTTTAAAACGTTAGAGCAGTTTATTATTACAACAGACACATGGCCTTGGCTTTAACGCGGATCGGGGTTGCTTTGTATGCAAAATATTTCTAACCTGTGTCCCTGGTCTCCTTTGTGGTGATGTAAAGCCATTGTGTGTTCTCTGTTTGACTCTTTGGGCAACTTCTGTGAGCCACGGTTAGGACCGCGCCGTGCTGAGGTTAGCCACAGCTTCAGGTGTCAGGGCCTGGAGGGCATCAATAACCCTTCATGGCCGCAGGCATCCTATGCCCAGGACCCCATTTCAACCCCAGGAAGGTCCTGCTCGTGACCCAGAGCCATCAGTCCCTGCCCCAGCAATGCTGTGGGATGTCTGCAACTCCCATGGCCTGGCCCTGCTCAGCTGTGGACCTGTGCCTTGATAAATTGCTGACCTGAACCTGCTGGTGCTGGAAGCCAGGCAGCGGGGCCAGGTGTCTCAAGTGACCTCTAAGTTGTCTGCCCTCTGTCTTTCTGAGTCCTAAAACTGCCTGATCCAAACTGTTCAAATAATGTTTTTATACCACATACCTAGGCTTGTCTGCCCCTTGTCTGGTGCCTGGGCGAGCAGTATGTGGTCTTTTGTGTTGGGGGCCTCTGGTGGGATTGTGTAGTGCTGACTTAAAGCATGCACTGAAAGATTGACTATCTTGCACTGCTACCAGCATGTCAGTGATGACTTGAATCCTCACAGATGTGAGCAGAGTTCCCACTGAAGTCTGTAATGTGTCTCAGCTATCTCCCAGTTTCACATTTCAGGCTCCTGAGGGGCTTGAGGAAGAAAATCTTGCTGCACTTCACACTGCCCTCTCTCTGTAACAGGTTTTTGTTCTGTCTTTTGGTGATTTCACAACTGAGATGAACTTCTCCATAATGTTCCTGCTTTTTCTTCCTGTGGGTCTTCCTTTACCACTATTGGAAAAGGACTGGTAGGTTGGAATTGCTCTGGTAGATACCTTGGGAAGTTGCACCCAGCTCTCAGGAGCGAGGGATTCAGAGTGCTTTGGATATTGGCTAAATATTGAAAACAGCTGAAGATGTATCTGCAAGGGTGATCCACCCTTTTCTTGCACCTTGTTGAATGCCCTGACCCTCTGTGTGTGTGCATGTGAGACAGAGAGGTTAAGGAGAAGCTTGGACGCGGAGGGTGGCGTTAATTGCTTCATGACACGGAGCTGTTGGAGTTAAAGCTGTTGCTTCTGTGGCAGGGATTAGAACTTGATACATCTTACTAGCAGTGCAGGAAGTTTCTAACATTTTTTTTGGTTTGTTTTTCCTTTGTTTTAAATGAGTTAAAGGATGTCCACAGTCACAATTGGCCCTCTGTGTTATAAAGAAAAACAAAACTACACCAACAGTTTTGGTGTTCTCTAAGTGCCTACAGAGGAAGTTAATGAAACTCAAAGTAATGGGAAGCTGGTGAAGGCATATAAAATTTAATAGATTTGGAAGGCTTCAGGTGTATTAAAAATAACTCCTTTCCAGAATAATTAACTACTCTAACTTCGTATTGAATCAATCAGCCAATTAATGCAGTCCTATTTTGTGTCGTGGAAACTTTGGTAGTGTATTAATGAACACCAGCCTTTTGAGCAGAAACATTTCTGCAGTTAGACTGACTTATATATTATGTATTACTTAAGGGTAGTTCACAAGATATTTTTTCTGCTGTATAGTGTTTTCTTTTTGTAAGTTAGATGGACAGATTTGGGATGTACATCTGTGATATTGCATAATTGACAGAAAACCCTCCGGTATTTGACTGTCCAAAGAACATGAAAGGTATACTCTGCTTTGCAACAATCATATTCTGTCAGATGGTAGCATTGACTTTTTAAAGCAGTTGGAGAAAATTGATAAGACTTAATGTAAATGAAACTGTTATATTTGATGCTTACCTTGTGTTACCTCCCTGTGATACTAAGCAGTTCCCAATCGGGCAGTAAGCATGTTTTGCGTGGGTCTTATTCCAAATCTTTCCCTGGGGAAATCAGGGAAAGTTGTGGGACGAAGCTCTTTCATGTGCTCTTTAACCACCACTGACTGAGTTTCCTGAGTTATCTAAATAGGTGGGTTCATTTAATCCACTTCCTTTATATTGTCTATAAATTGCCGCCTCACATCAGCAGAACCGAATGTTTTGTTCTGAAAATAATAGGCACCTTTCATTTCTAAACCGTTATTTGGGAACACAGTTTTGAGATTCCCCATAACTCTGCAGGGTCTGGGTGGGATAACTGCAGTGTACTTCTGGAAATTTCCATGCTGATTCCTTATTTTTATTTAGCAGCTTTTCTGCTCGGTGTAATAATCCCAGCTCTCTTTTTCTTCCCTTAGGATAGTTGTTGTTGTTGTTGTGCATTTCCCTCTTAACAGCATGTTTGTTTAAGTAAACATAAATGCAGTGAGTTTCCTGAAAGTTACTCATTGGGGAAATTGAAATGAAATTTTAAAATATCATTAGGAATGCAAACAATAAATTCTTTCATTTGCTGTAGGCATCTTTAGGTTGGAATGACTAGAAAAGGTTCTGGTTAATTAGAAGTAATTTGTTAGAAACCTGAATCTTTATTTATTTATTTATTTATTTATTTATTTCCTAGATTAAAACTCAGTTCCCAGCTGGATGCTTATAAGTGCAGGAAATGTGATTGTGAGATGATTAATTGCAAAAAGATGGATAATTGGAGTTCATATGATATGTCAAATATGGCTAAACTGAAAGGTTTTCTGCATGTTGAAAGAGGTTGGCTGAGGTCTAGATTGCAGAATATTGAACAAGGAGTGTTTTTAGAGATTAATAATCACAGATTGCTGCAAAAGGACTGGGCAGAGCCTCGCTGTGAAGAGCTATCCCCTCCCAGCCCTTTCCTATTACTTCAGTTTTTAATTAGTATGGTTTTGGTTTTGTCCTCGTGCCTTTATTGCTGTTATGTGAATTGGAGATTAGGAAGCACAGTAAACATCATACATCTAACGCCAATGCTTACAGACAAAGATATCTCCTCCTCTCCACTAGGAGAGGCTCAGCCTCCTGTAGGATAACAGCTGAACAGTCCTAGCAGACTCGTGAATTTGAGTCTCTTGTGTCATTCCCTTCCTACTGTCTTGCCTCAAAATCAGTGTGTTTTTTCTATAAATTGTTTTAATGTTTCTGACATTTGCTTTGAGTCCCTTTTTTGCCCTTTTTTTTTTCTTTAAACTGTACTGTAATAATAATTTAAAAGGTGATGCATGCAGTATAAACTACATTTTGCTTTCATTATCCCTCAGATAGTTAGCAAAACACTGCCTGGTGTTTTAAATTACTTCTGCTTTACTTTAAAATGGGAACTTAGGCTTGAATAGCCTATTGTTCTGTTAGCTACTACAATGCACTTCAAACTGCACAGTGTTATTCTATTCACTGTATTTTGGGACCATATGAAATATTTGTTTCCCCCCCCAGCCTATAACTTCCTATCTTGATAAGGAGTTTCTAACCCTTGGAAATACTGCTTTACAAATTCAGCTAATGACCCAAATACAGCTTGTTTGTTGTGTATGAGTTGTATTAAAATAACGCACTGTATGTGTATTGTCATTAATGATATGCTCATTTTGATAATGGAGCTGCAGTCTCTTAGTATGTAGTCCTTGGGGAGATGCTGCATTTTTTTAACTAAGTATTGTTCTGGCTCCTTTCCTTGATTGGCCCAGAAATAGCAATCAGCTGGGGAGCAGGATGACATGCCTCTTAGCGATCCCTTTTATCTTTGAGATGAGTATCAACATTGTATGCTTCCTAATGGAAGTGTAATTTAATGAAATCTATTGGGTAAACATACTTCAGATGTTCAAAGGAGGTGACAAAATTTTTGCTGGCAGCCAGGACCTGGCTGGTTTCCAGCTTGCCTTTAGCTGCTATGCATATAGCATTGAGAGAGGCACTTAAAATAGGAACACAAAGTGTTGTTTCTATTGTGTTTTGGGTTGTGGATTTTTTTTTCTCTGTTTTATTTTCTGTAGTTTTATTTTTGTGGTATTTGTACTAGTGCCCTCTGACATCTAGGCTTTCCCAGTAAAATGCTGCGTGAGGTCAGCTTTCCCCTCTCCCCCCCGAACACAGGTAACAGTGTTAAAATCGAGGGAGATCACCCGCACAAAACGTACTGTGTATTGGGGAAAAGGTTGAGGAGGGGGCTGAACTGAGGAATGCAGATTGCTCTGGGTCCATAATTCTGAGAAAGAGTAAGTTCCTCTGTAGACTGATAAAATTAGGCAACCTGTTTTAGAAATTGCGGCAGAGCACTTTGGTTTCATCAATAGTAATTGCTGATGCAGAACTGTCCTTTATTATAACAGATGGCTGGGAGTGGAAGGAAAGCTGCTCAGACTTCCACCTCCTCAGCTAGAAACAAGATTGTTAAAAGGAGACAGTTGTCCCTCTTACCATTGCTCCCTCCTCATTACAGAGCACGGTGCTTCCCCCGTGCTGGTAGCAAACTTGGCAGAAAGTCTGGCAAGGTTTGACAGCGGCGTTTGGCCTTTGAGTGGGTGCTCAACTGGACAGCGGATGGATCTTACTGCTTAGATCGTAATGGGTTGTCAAACTGTAGGAAAGTGTTTGAGAGGAAATACGTTAATGTTTAGAGACGCTTGAAAGTAATGAATGCGTATCTGAAACGTTTTTTTTTTTCTTCCTTATGTATGAGGTCTAAGGCAGGTAGTGTTTCTTTGAAGACTTCCACAGTGGACAGAACTTGGAGACAACGTGCCTCAGAAAAGGCAAGTGGCATCTGGTGCCCTTAGCTGTTCTTTCAGGTGCTTGTGGCCAAGTCAGAGCTTTTCATTCTGGCCCGATTTCTTTCCTGCTTGATCCCGTAAGGAAGGCTCATTCCCAAGCCTATGTTCTCCCTCTCCTGTGAATGTGTGACATGACGTATTTGTTCATCATGGTTTTATTGCAGTAACAAGTGAGTTCTTTGGCATGGTCAAAGTCATGGTCCGCCAACAGGGGGCTTGTTCCAAAAGTTCCAACTTTGGAAACGAAGGCTAAGGTTAAATAACAGTCTTGTTTTGTACTTTTAATAGGCTTGTGTTCTATCTGGGGACAGTAACTAAAGGTCAAACTGAAATAAGATGTAAAATGAAGCAAAATATATCATTGTTTTGTTGTTGTTGTTTTGTTTAAAAAAAAAAAAGTGAAAGATTGAGAAGGAAAATTTAGGATATGTCAATATACCTGCTATATAACTAGGCTACAATGATGATACAAAGTAAATTGTAATTGTATTGAACTGCCTTTACTCAAAGTGTCTTTGATTCCTCAGCCAAACTGCTTATTACTTTAATGCTTCCTGCATTTTACAAACTTGCCTAAAGTTTGTGCAAGACTCAGTTATATACTCCTTTATGTGTCTGTGGATGCACGTACAATATTATTCTATATATGGGATACACTGGTGCCAACTTGGCTTGTGGCAGCTGTGGGGTGGTTAAAACTATATATAATTTAAGACTATTTAATATATAAACATGTTTTATTTAATTTTGTCCTAGCATTGCTTCTGGAGTATGGTGAGGAGAGGCAGGAAATACATGAAATTACAGGCAGCAGAAGCATTTATGACTTTATTTTGTGAACCCAAAATAATTAAAAGGTTCAGCAAGCTTTTGACCCAACAAAATGAATTCACCTATGGTTCAGACAAAAATATTTTCAAATAAGGTTGGCAAAAAATGTGGAATGTCCTGGCTTGGATCTGCTTCTTTGAAACTGTCCTTCATATGAAATCTTCCTCTTTAATGTGAAAGATTTCTCTACGATTTCTGTAAATTAGAATCTTAGTGATCGCTTTAGTGAAAATATCTCCAACTGATGTCTTAGTATCTTAATGTATAGTTTTTGTTCTGTGATACTTTCTTTAGGTACAAATAAATGCAATGGTGTAGCAAGTGGAGTGGTTGTTTTGTATGACCTACCTGGATGTGCATGCAACTTTTAAAATCAGGTTTCAGGAAAACTATGCTACAAGAGTATACCAAATCTGCAATGTTGTGATTATACTTGTTGTATTTATTGCATGGTGAAATTAAGCTTGAAGGTAGCCAAGCATTGGATCTTTTAGTTTGGTTCCCCTTCACCTAATTATCAAGTGAGAGTCCAAGGGAAGGGAGCTACTGCTGTAGGTTGATAAGACAACATTTATTAGCTTCCTATCCCTTCTTTGCATTTAGGGGAAGGTGCTGATTCAAAACTCTTTTCATCTTGATATTTTCCTGATTTTTCTCTTTCACCAAGGACGTAATTAGGTGCTAGTCTGCTTTTGCTGTCTCCTTTTCTTCATCTTATTCCTCCTGATCTGTTTCCCCATTTGTCCATGCTGCAGCTTCTTCGTGCCCCAGTGAAGGAGACTGAGCTGCTTCTGAGGCCGTTATCAAAAGCTGCTTTCTCGCTAGGTCTGTAGGAAGATGCTAAAGTGTTACCTCTGACTACTGCCATTGCCATCTTTGTCTTCTCTTTTCCCCATTGTCAAGACACCGTTTGTAGCTTCTGTAAGCTTTTTACCTGTGGAAGCATAAAAGATATAGGTTGATGTTTTTCAGAAAGGACCCTGAAGAAGTCAGTGCTCGATCCTCAATGGCTTCCAGAGCTGAGTAGCTTAGACCTCTCTTAAAAATCCTTGTCTTAAGTCTTTTCAGCTGGAATTTTCAATTTTTTATGGGTAACCTGTAGAAGGAAGATACATTGAAACTCCAGGGAAGATGAGTACCTCATTTTGTGGTTCAGGAGGACTTTTTTTTTTTTTTTTAAGATTATCTAAGTGCTTTTGAAATTTCATCCTTTAATAAGGTCTTGTCTCAAGAAACGTTTCAGTCTTAGCAAGACAGCATTTGAACAGCTGTGAATTCAGAGTTATTTGCCATTTGGACAATGTCCCTTACATATTTTCTTTCCTATGAAGTTCCAGTATGGTTGAACAACCAATATATATATGAGGTTTTTTGGGTCTGTGGACCTACCAGCTAAAGTAATAAAAATGGAAACTTGTAGCAGAGTTAATTCTGAAGTCATTGGAGGAAGGAGCAGAAGTGGCATTGAAGATTCTGAAGTGTTGTAAATTAGAAAAAATGAAGGATTCACGAATTTCTAGAATTTTCTAGACCTTGCAAAAGTCTTTGCAAAGTGATGATTTTCTGGGGCTTGATTCAAGATGACTGCCATTTCACAAGCTGTTTTTCTTTACAAAACTCTTACTGGGGAAAAAAAAATCTTATTCCATTTTTCCAAAAACGGATAAATTCTCCTGTTTTTGCATGATGCAGGGTAGATTGATGAGAAGATTGAAGTGGAACTGGAATTATAGCCAACAGAAAGATACACTTAGAGAACTATATAAAATTATATAGAATGTTGAAAATAATATTAAGGAGGTATTATATACTGGAGGTGGTCCCATTAGTGAAGTATAGTTCTTGTCAAATTTTCCTGTAACAATGCATTAAGTTCAGAGAGCTGGAATATCATAGCAAGTCAATGCAGCAGTACATCACGTTTGATACCTCTATCAAACGCTTGACGTAGTAGTTTGAGTGCAGTAGTATATCCCCAATAACCATAAGAACAGCTGCATTAGGTTAGACCAAAAAACTGTATATCTTAGTGTTCTTTCCCTCTGAGTAAGAGATCACTGGGGCAGAGTGCAATGGTAAAGCGGATGAGTATTGATGCTACTCATACACTGTCCCAGTCTTTCTCAATTGTGACTGAAATTCCTGAGTCTGAAGGGGTGTCTCCAACCTGGGGCTGTATCACCAGAATGAGAATGAGTTATCACAGTTGTGGCTCAGGAGTTAAAGATCAGAGGAAGAAAAAAATGAGGAGAGCTTCTGCAGACGGTGAGTCAGCTATGTTTTTTCCTAATCTCAGAAAATTGTAAGAATAAGGAAGTGGGATGCAAATGAGTAAATGGTATATTTCTCATTTTTCCATGAATATTTTGCTTGGAGATGGCTGGGTCTCTATTGCTCATTACTCCCGGGGAGTAAAAGTGTGAGATCTGAACTGAAGCTAAGGCCTGTGGTGGCAACAAGTGTCAGGGCCAGGCCTGAAGGCAATTCTGTTCTAACCCTTGGTGAAAGGGGTTATTCTTCCACAAACAACCTCATTCTTTGGAGCTTTTTCTGACTCCTTGTGGAGCTTGGGAAGGAGCAGGGGCAAAAACTGTGTAGAAACTGACATTGCAGCAAATGGAGCGATGTCAGTTTGGTTCATATTAACAGATTCCTTCACTCTGTTTAGTTTGTTTCATCTTATGTCATTGGACCCTATTATTTTGTGGGTAGAGGGATGTGCTTCTCTAGTACAGTTCAGAGTAATACCTCTGGTTTAGTAATAGGGGCTCTGAAGTTATATGGGGTTCTCTGTGTTTATTTATTTATTTATTTTTGTCTTAAAGCTATTATCTGCTTAGATTTGAGCAGATGTTTGGAATTATACAACAGATGAGGATGTCTGTACCCAAAGAAAATCATTTTAGGAAATACGTCATTATGGTTGTAACTTGCACTTTTGTTTACTTGCAAATGTATGTGGGTTTCTAATGTATATCACTTCAGGGTCAAAAATATCTCCTGCAGGGCTTCCATAAAGATGCTAAGAAGTGCAATTAATCATTTATCTGCTAGGTGTCAGCAAAGGTTCTCTTTAAGATAAATAAATTAAAAATTGTATGCATTCATACAACAGATCTTGAGGCTGTGTGTTTCAAATCTGTTTAGAGGGTGAGAAGGAATTTCTAAGGATATATTCAGGGAAATAAATACTACTCAGTGTCTAGAAGATACAGCTGCACTTCATACTGTTCATTTAATTAATTCACTCCATTGCATTTTTCTTGATGTATGTATCTTTGAACCTCTCTTTAATTAAGCAAAATTAACAAGTTTAGTGTGTTTGGAGAAGATTTTTGTTCAGCAAAGGTTCTTCAAAAAATTAAATTATTGTGGCAAACGAGAGAAAGCTCTTTCATGGACCAGGTCAAAAAATAGGTAATAAAGGCTAAGAAGAAATGATCAATTTTCGCAGTGGAGGAAGAACGCCAGTGGAGCTCCCCAGTTTCCCGTTCTTGTTGTATTTGTAGATGGTCTTAATATGAAGAGGAGCTAGTTGACAGTTGCTGGTGATACCAAAATATGCAAAGCGGTGAAAGGGAAAGCTTAATGAATTTTTTCAGAAGTATCTTGGGGGTACTATGTGAGTGAGTGTTGAATTCATAAACGAAGCTCAGTGTTGATAATTATGAAGTCACGTACCTGGGAGAAAAACAAGTGTGACATTTTATTCACAAAGTAGAGAAGTGTTATGGTTTGGTTAAAAATATATATAATATGAAGTCTGGAATCAGTAGTTACCAGAAAAGCAAATCAGAATTAAGCAATGACTGGGAAAATAAGAGACTTGAGAAATCATCCATCTACTTGCGTATGTGTATGACTTCATTTCTGTGTGTGATTACTATTTGCTGTTCCTCCAAAGTGCAATAAAACTAGAAAATAGTTCTAGTAATGAAAGCTCTGGAGCAACTCAATGCAAGGAACTGGGTAACGGACATAAGTTCTTCAGCTAGGAAAAGAGGAACCTGGAAGGGATATGTAGAGATTTGTAAAATAAAGTGAAATGAATTCACTGTTCATAATACGCATCAGGTGTCATAAAATGAATTTATTGAATAAGATACTACAAAGCAAGAGAGAGCTTCTTCACACAAGGTCTTATTAGACCTCGGAAGTCATTGCTGCAGAATATTGTAGAAGCCAGAAGATGATTTAGTTTGAAGAAATATTTGCAAATTCAAGGACAAATTATCTTTGATTTTCTTAAAAAAACAAACAAAAAAAACGGAGAGCATCAAAGTTGAGAACTGCCTGATAAGTAGACCATCACAAGGTGACAGATTGAGTGAGGCGAGTATACCAAGCAGATGTACTACTTCTCTGGGCAGCTAATACTGGTTCTTACTGGGTACTGCATGTTAGACCTTTGATCTCAATTAGTATGGCCAATCGGCTCTATATCCTGACCATGTGTGACATAGAGGAGGATGCCATCCCCTTTGTAGGTTTGTACCCAGGGGAGTTATAAGCAATGGATGTATCTGAACTTCTTGGCTCTGGGAACAGAGAATTTATTGCTTGGAGAAGTAGGGGTCATTATTCCAGACTAAAAATGTGTGATCATAGCAAGAACATGTTGCTTTATATGAGTTGATAGATGCATATATTTTGACTCATCCTGTACAGAAAATACATAAAACTTCTTCTGTTACGGAGTGATGACTAGTTCTAGAAATAGTATAACTTCAGTGGGTACAACACTGCAAATAATTATTGTGAATACAAACAAGTTTCATCTGTTTCCATGTTCCTGTTGTATTCACTTTGTAGGAACATTCTCAAGAAATGCTCTGTAAATGGAAGAAATTTAAAGTTTTTTCATTTTCAGTTTATATGACCACTGAAAGGTAATGCAAATATTAGGCTGTACTTTTGTCATATGTTTGTTATACATCAATCATCGAGCTGGAGACCGGACTGTTACCATATGAATGTTGTTTTTAAAAAGTAGCACTTAAATTACATACAGTAAGCAACTATTAAACTTCCAGGAAATGAAAAGTTTGTGTTGAAAGAATTCCTTAGATTTCTTTTTAACTTGATTGCAGAAGTTTGGACAGAGAACCCCAATTAAAGAAAGACATGCACACTTCTTGAGAGTTGTATAAAGTCTCATTTGTTTGCCATTAAATATTATGAACAAATTGAGAATCCATACTACTCATTGGGATAATTCTGTTCTTTTCCTGTATCTAAGTTGTTTGAAAGCGCTGCGTCAGAAGTTCTACTTTATTTTTGCCTGAAGTAATATTTAGTCAACTACTGAGTGTAACAGTTCACTCAGACTTGTTTTTTTTGTGTGTGTTTGTTTGTTTTAGTATTACTATGTAACTGCACGGTAAGCCTAGTATCTTCTTTTTGGCTCTTTTATTAATGAGAAACAGTGTTGTGCAATATTTCATTGGTACTTCTACGTCAGTAGAGCCCAAATAATTCTCTCAGGCTTGGTGGCCATGCTGCAGCAGGTGCTTCAAAGGCAGAAAGATGTCCTCTCCCCAAAGTACTTCAATATCTGACCTTCACATCAGCTTGTTTCGTGAATTAAAAAGCCACTTTGGAGATATCATTTTTATGAAAAAACACAGTGTTTGGCTTGTTTTAAAACAAGCCAGTATTTTATTTTCCAAAGTTATGCTCCTAATAATTATATGAAAAGTTGAAAACGAAGCACTTGATCTCTAGACTTCAAGCCATGTTCCTCTATTAATTGTTGTGTCAAAGAGCTTATTGATGCTACTGCATAGCTGGTGTTTGTATATTCCCTGCTCATTCTTTAGAAAAATATGATAGGAATGCTGTCTCTGTGCAGTGAGAAAAGTTTGATATTTTCCCCAAATCAAGTCCCATTAGAAAGAACTTTAGTCTTTAAAATTTGGAGAGGTATGTTTTATTAAATTTTATCATGGCAGAGAAGTCACTTTTTTGCATTCACTGCTCAAAGAGTAATGAGCTGGTCAGTCTCTTCCCATTTCCCTTATATGCTCCTCCACCAAAAGATTTCCCTCTTATATGAGGGAAAATTCTTATTCGAGAAGACAATGACCCCAGGAAGTAGGTAGCTGAGCGCTTGTATATATTGCATAACTTCTGTCCAATACAGCAGATATATTCTTCCACTGTTTTTAATCCAAAGATGTGTTAGGGTGGGGTGTATAGTTGTTGTTTGTTTGTTTGTTTGAAATTCATGTCTTAATTGCAAACCACATAGGTATTGATTGAACAGTAAATAATCACTGTCACAAGAACAATTTTAAACCAATTGTAATACCGTGAAAAAATGTTGCACTGCCTTATTAATATCTTATTAGTATCACAGGAAGTAATGAAATCATCATTTAAAATTAAATTAGTTTTACTACTTTTTCTTTTTGGTAAGCAGAACTAGAATGAAGTAGGTGTGTAACTGTGCAGGTATATTGCCTGTATTACGTATGGTGCCTTCCATTTTGCTCTTTAGATACATAGTTCCCTTTCTAGACCTGTTCTCAGATGTGGCCTTGCAGAGAGGATACTCTCTATTACAAGCAGGGGCGAGGGTTAGCATCACATTTTTCTGCTGTGGTAATTTCTCAAAATGCACACAGGATTTGGAGAGCAAAGGGAAAGAGTGGAATAGAGGGAAGGAGACCATCTTACATTTATGCATACTCTTGTAAGGTATGTAAAGTGACTGTCAAGATTTGCTTAGGTTAATTATGGTAGAATTCAATAAAAAAAAAATCTTGATTGTGCTGTATTAGGGCTAAGGTGAAGATGCTGAGTATTTGCAACTGCTATTGAACTCTAGGCTCACTAAAACCTATTTATCACCTATATATATATTGAGAAGTAATTTTGAAAGTGACAGGGCTATTCTGTATTTTGTGCAATGCCAGGTTTCACCATTTTTTTCTTGCTATTAATTATTTTACTAATGCCTTATATTTATACTATTTATATGCAAATTATTTAATTAAGATAGAGGTTGAGCTCTGGGCCCTTAGTGTTCTACCGCTCTTTCTTTTGTTCTGATTCCTCAAACTGAAACAATTCCAGGCAGTGAATGCATAGTCAAGGCCTTCTTTGATGGCTTGTACCAGAAGAATGGCATGCTTTGCATTTATAAACCTGGAAATACAAATTGCGGTAACAGTTCCCTTACTGTGTGACATCTTTCTGTATAACCCAAAATGGAAAAATGAGAATCTTGAGTTCTGCTGTGAAGATTGAGGATGCTCTCCTGGGGCTAAATAGCTTATAGAAAATATTAATGCCATTATTTTATAGAAGACTCCCTTTTCCCATCTCCTTAAAAATGTCATTTATATATTGAATGTGCTGTAAAACAAACAACAAAAAAAAAAAACAGAGTTGTAATATACTGCAGTGAAGACTGATTTTGTTCCATGCAGGTGATGTGAGAAGTCTCTTAGACTATAGAAATGTTTTTAATAAAACATGGTGAAATTTATTTGAAGGTCTTAACAAGTTTGGTAGCCTCCACTAAAAGATGCTTCAGATGATTGAAATGGGAAAGAAAATAAAAGAAAAGGAACTGGTGAAGAGGCATAGAAAAAGGTAGATGTTGATCTATGTTTTCTCCAGTTAGGACTGTAGAAGTGGGGAAAAAAATTCCTCGGTTCTCAGAAGCATAACCAAGATGCTTTGTAAGAATAATCTTTTATCTTTGAACAGGGCACGCTGTTTATCAGGATTTGTCTTTTGAGATAATACAAGACAATACCATATGCTTCTGCAGAAGGACAAGCCTTACCATACCACGACCCTTTGAGAGTCAACCAGGACAAGCAGTATGTCATTCTATTGAAAGGTTGAGGAACCTATGTGGCCAGTACATAACCACTGAAATATATTGAGTGAAGATTAGTAAATTGCTAACAGTGAGGAGCATTTAAGCAAAGAGGCAGCAAATAACTTTAAGTATTCTCATCTGCATTCAGCAAACTGAATCAAACTCCAATGCAGATTTGCACTGCCTTACCTTGGTCTTGTGATGACTGGGATTAAATATGGGGCAAGAATCTTATGCAGCCAGTATAACAAGGGCATAGGTTGATGTAAAACTATTTGTTTGGAAAAAATCTTCCTTTGGCAAACATGCAGAAGTCAGATTATATAAATATATATTTATATTTTTTTAGACCTGAGATTTTTAACTCTTCCCCTGTGTTGAAATACCATAGAATACCACAGGGACCATGTGGTCCTTTTTAAATAAGAAAATAACACGGCAGAAATCACAATGCAGAAATTAAAGGTAGTTGTTTCCCTCACAACTAGTGAAGCAATGGAAATATTGGACATAAAGTTCAAGATGATTTTGCAGATAAAGTTTTCTTGAACCATTTGTCTTTTTAATCTCCAATATATTTACACTTTTGGATATGTCAGTGGCAGAGTTTTATTTTCTGTTTAAAGATTCACTGGAAAGTCTTAAAGTGAGGGAAGGAGGATGTTTTTAATTAGATTCTGACCTATGGAATCACTATGTACATAACTTAGATAGCGGAATGACCCAACACAAATTAACTTAAAGGTTTACTTTTCTAATATTACGTATTTACTGACAGCGTATTAGAAAAGCTTTTTCTATGAATTTTGATGAGATCTTTCAAGTATCTTTCAGGTATCTTTCATTTAGATAAAAGATTTTTTAAACCTGATTTTGTACACTCTTTCCATCATCTTAGTTATTGGTGGTATTTGTTTTTCATCCAAGTGGTCAGGTTTTTTTTAGATTATTTTATCTCCATGAACACTCAATTTTGCATTATTAGTTCATGTTGCTTTTTTGTCATCGTAATAGTTTCCTAATGTTATATCTTAGGAATAAAGAAGACAGAATTGAAGCTTCCTTTTTTTGGCAGAGAAGGAGCTGGTAAATAAGTGAACAAGCTGGGATTTTTTTCTTTTTTTATTATTTTTTTTTACAGAGCTTTTTTAAAAAAAAAGGGAAAAAGAAAAGAATATTGAAAATAGCAGAGAAAATAAACAAAAAACATTATTTAGACAAATTTCATTCTAATTAGCTTGCAGATGAAAGTTACTTTTTAAAGTGCTATAATCCATAAAAGAGAAACAATTCCTAGTTCAAATGGTAAGGTCTGTAGAGTACTACCAAGTTTCAGAGGGAAAGTGTTTTCAAGGTCTTTTCATGAATGGTGTGTTATGGAATGGGGTCACTCAAAAAGGAATAATTACAGAGTGATCAGAAGATTTCTTTGAAAAGATTGTGCTAGACCTTCTGTGTGGTTTGTGGAAGAACAGAAATCAGTTTTGCTCCTAGGGTGGGCTAACAAAATGTATTGTGTTTTTGCAGCTACTTCTATCTTTGCCCCAAAAGATGCACGCATCACCTCGCGGTGCACTCAGCTTCTTGAAGGTCATTGCCTGGAAACCAGATCTTGGAGTTGTTAGAAGTACAACGTGCTGCTGCACTATTTGACCAATTGCAAAAGTTTAGTTTTGAACTCTGAGTCTTTGCTCATCTCTTTTCTTAGCACTACCAGTTGTTAATTAATTCATCTTTGATTGTACTTCTATAGGTGCTTTTATAAACTTGTGTTATTTTGTATTGTGTTTGTACCCGGTCTGTTCTTTGTTTCAGGGCATGGAGTTACCATAAAGAATTAATTTGAGGAATACTTTTTCACCCTTTGCATAGTGTTCATACTGAGGATCTGTGATCTACAGTAATTCTTATTCGTTTGGAATATAGTAATTTGTTCCTGTCAGCACAGGGGCTGGTTTGTTGTTTTAAATTGCTGACTTCTGTTTTTGTTGGCGTGCTCACCAATACAAATTGAACATCTAACAAAAATCTGTTTGTATGAAAGTTGAGTTGAGATAGGTGCTCTGTGTTGCCTAACAGTACAATTTGGGGTCCCCAAGATAAAAGTTGACTGAATGCCAAGATTTTAGCAGCGTTTGTATGTGCAGATAACAGAGGTAATCCATATTCCTCAGGTCTGTAAATCAAACAAAGAAGAAATATGTATGCACACCATTCTCTTTGAGATAGTGGGCTGGTATTTTCTTCTTAATAACAATGGGGAATATCTAACCTCTGAGAACAATGGAAAGCAGACACAAGGGATGTTCCTGTGTAAAATTAGACAGATTAGAAGATTCTTAGAAAAATATAGAATGCTTCTCTCCACCCTTAACAGATAATGCCCAAATAAATTATTCAGTGGATCTGGTTTGTTTCTCTTTTTGGCAATTTCTGCTCTTATAGAATTTTGTTTGTTTTAGAACCGAATTAAGATTATTATAGATCTGAAAGTTGATCCATAATAAAACAGTATAGTGGAATAGGATGTATACATATATACATATGTAAATATATACATATATATACATATACAAATATGCATATATAAATACATATATGTATATACAAATATACATATATACATATACAAATATACATATCTCAGCTTAATGGGGAAAAATAGTGAAAGATGTCATCTAACAGTCACCTAAGATTTTTCTCTCGGGCCACTACTTCAGTTTTTTAATCTTGTGATCCTGCTTTTATAGAGTGCTCTTCTGTAGAACCATGAAGTCACCTGTGATAGCTGTGGGTAATATAGCTTAGAGTCCAGTGACAACAGATAAATAACAGGGAATGGCCAAATGAGTGGTGGTAAAGGACACACAAAATGATGTTTCATCACAGTTTGTGATGCAGAGAAGTATGATTGCACTGGAGAAATCATGATATATTGGGGGAAGAAGGTACCAACTGTGAAAGGTGTAAGACTGATGAATGATAGAAGGGAAAGAATGATGGGCACATCACCTGAGAGTTTAGTAGAAGTGCTTGTTATCATTCTCTCTATCATTGTATGAGTTTTGAAGTTGAAATTTTGACCTGAAATTTTAAAATAAATTTGGACCTGTCATTGAATGCTTAGGAATCAAAAATGTAGATGTGCTACATGGTGTTTTTTGTTTGTTTGTTTTTTCCTCCCTATTTCTCTCCCACTTCTTCCATTCTTCCTGTGTTAGTTTTGCATGTCTGGTTCAGGAATTGGAGTTGGAAATACAATGTTTGCCATATGCTACCTAACTTTGTTTTTCTTTGCATCAGATCAACTTTATTTGATGCTAAGAGCTTTGTTATACTGTTATACTAGAAGATTCAAAATTGTGCCACACAGGAACAGCTGGTGGGGTGGAGGGACAGATGTTTGGTCAAATGGTATTGGGGCTTTCTTGCTGTTCAAAGGAGCTGAGCGGATATATAATATGACTGTAGAGTGTAGTTCTGTTTTCTAATCTGTGTAACTTGAATATTTGCCATAGTTTATTAAGGGACTGGGAGAGCAAATGACCTGTATGAGCATGATCTGGAAATTGATTCAGTTGATAATCTTTCTCTTATTGTAGAATTTACCCTATAACATAATTTGAGAACCTCTGAATTAAATTTGTATAGCCAAGATATGTCCAGAGGAAGAGATGTTACAACATTCTGTGATATAAATTAATTGCTTTTCGTATTTGAAATGTTACCTTCTTTCTTTGGAGCTTCATTTCAATTTTGTCCAAGTGAAAATTAAGAGAGGTTTGGAATTTAATCTTTGCCCTAATATTGAGTATGAAAGTCTTTAATCTGATGCATGTATGCATGTTTGATTGCTATATAAATAAAAGAAGTATTATGTGTAAACATCAACCATCAAGATTTATTAAGTATGAGGATCTAGATGCACTTTATGCTCAGGAAGTCCCCAAACTGCTGATCATCAAGAACTGGCAGCAGCTACTGAAGTGAGAATCATGCCATACCTTCTCTGTTCTGGACTAATTGAAGCTCTGACTGATATAGCAGTCTTTATGCAGTCTATACTCACTGTAAAGTGAGGTTTTCCTTAAGGTTCACACTGCATTGTCTTGACAGTGAAAATCCAGGCAGCTACAAACAAGATCAATAGAAATGTGTAAGTGTTGTTGGTGACAACATAGGAACAGGGACAAAACAGAACTCCTCACTGAATTTTTTGAGTTTGGACATCAATATTTACTGGGAAATGAGCTACTGCCAGTATCAGTGTTTCTCATTATTCTTTTTGTACTATGTTGGTCCACTCAGAGGCAGAATTTCAGACTATGGTACAGGTAAAGGAAAAAATAACAAGTTAGCTGAAGCCTGTCTGTCAGAAAGATGCTTTAAATGCCAAATATTTTGTAAATAGCAATGTTTTGTGTAAATATACTTTCTGCTATGCTATGTTGAATGGCTTAAGGCTTAGGATCTGAAGAAATAAAGCAAGTATGGCTGGAGTTTGCGTTGGAATTTTTGATACAGATACGTGCATCATAGTAATATTTTTTCGATCCATTTTTTGCACTTCAAGAAATATTGGTAATAATAAGTATTTTGACTGAATGTGGGAGACTGCGGAGCACAAATAAAGAGGCAGTATAAAAAGGAGGAGGACTTCAGTTAGATATATTATAGGTAGTGGATTAGTTACTGACTTTTATCTCAGGTAGTGTAAAGTAAGAACTGCTAATCATCGCTTGTGATAAAACTCGAAAATGCCATGTCTGAACATTGGGCTAGTATTCTATCATATTAACTATTGATTTAACACAGCATGAAACAACTGGTTCTGTCCCAGTAGTGCTTGGTGGGGAGTAGTGAAGGTGCAGATTTACTCCTCCTTCAATCTGCTGCAAACATCAAAGCCTAATTGTGACTGCTTAACTACTAAAATTATTAAGCTCAGACAATTTTTTTTTTCTTTTTCAAACAAGGCAATGTGTCTGTGTGTAAGTACTATAAGGAAGAAAAGGAACCCTGGGCAAATCATGTCAATGCAAAAACAGTGAAGTCAGGAAACATGGAAAGTAGGATCCAAAATCAATTTTCACTGAGCCACGTTATACACAAATTATTTTAAATTTTCCTTTTTAGTAATCTGTAGTTTGAGCCAATGTACTTATGGTCCAAAATGCCTGTACTGAAATACACAAAATGAGAAACATGTAGGTATATCAACACAAAATGAGCGGCATGTAGGTATATCAATATGCAAGCCACCTTAATTATGCTGTTTTTCTATTTTATTATTATTTGCAACAAGCATTATTTTGTTTTGTATTTAATGCTGAAGTCAGAAATTAAACTCTGCTACTCTCATTGATAGTTGTTTGTTTTTTGTTTTTTTTTGAGATTAATTATGATTGACGCTAAGTACTCAGCAGAAATTTTATCATTCCATATATTAATTTCAGGAATTATAAATGTGTATACTGGTATACATTTATGGGTAAAAAGATATCTTAAAGAGAGCATATACTCAGTAAAAAAGGACAGTGCCTAAAAATAGCTTTTTATGCAATAAAAAGTATTTTTGGAAAGGCCAGGTTAAATTTCTTAAGTTTAATTATAGATCCCATCAGAGTGGCACAAATTTAGGTGGGACAATTCAGCTGCCTTGGAAGCAGTTCATTCATCTGCCTTGCCCTCATTCCAAGCATATGAGTCTTTGTGGTTTACTTTTTTTTTTTTTTAACTCTTATTTCACAGTGGACAAAATACATACTTCATTAATAGAACTGAGCTCTGTAGCAAAATTATACTTTTTAAATGGAAAGCCTAAAAGCATAACATGTACCAGCTGTCAGAGGCTTTACCTACTGCTATATATCCAAGGGGCATGAGAGTGGAGAATGATGGCATTCAGGAATGACAACTTCCCCAGACCTGTTACAGGTTTTCTTTAGAGTTGCCAGGCTCTTTAGTATCTGACCAGAAAGTGCAGGTGCAGGCTGGTAAAGCCAGTGAAGTACCAAATGGAGGAAGTAACACTTGAATACTTCTTTTTGGAAAAGAAAGGAACTGGTGGGAAGTACCAGCAGATGTCCTGGTACTGTTGCCAACAGGAACCTAGGCTCCAGGTGTTTCATGTTTTGCTTTATCTGAGATGTTTATCATGCTTTATCATTTGTTGAATAAATGATTCTATGAAATTGCAGGGTCACAAGCAAAAAAAAAAAAAAAAAAAAAAAAAAGCTTATAGTAAAATAAAAAGAAAACTTCAATATACAATTTTCATCATTATGAAGAAGAGATGCGTTAAGATGACCAACGAAGATTTCATTAAAACAAACAAACTATGAACTTACTGCTGTACTGGAGGAGGGCACTAAGAGATCTCTGTCCCACCATCATACTTAATTTTCCCTAAAAGGTAATTTTGCAATGAAATTCGTAGCTATTTGCATGCACACTTATATACATATGCCAATTTTAAGGGCAAAGTTCTGCTAAAGAGAATCAAAACAGGATTATTTTTGTAACCTAGTTTTGTTGATACTTGTATTGGAGTTATTTGTGTCTACAGAGAGTTCAGGAGAAGAATAACAGCCTAGTGATGCTAGTGATTGCCTTCCAATGTATGACTTCAAAATCTGTTTTGGGAGTGAGTGTCTTCTGGGGTGTTATGTAGAGACTAAATTCTCCCAAGTGATCCTTGTGACACCCTTAATCATTTCTTCAAATTAGCTTGAACATGAGTTGAAGACCAATTTACCTGTCAACAATTCTGACTTAGTTTTGGTTGTTCACATTTTTTGTTAGAAAAATTTCTTGTTTATGCCTGTCTGGACCCTTCTGTTTTGCCTCCACGTCCAAGAGCGGACCAATGCTATGAACAACAGAATTTATCCCTCTTAGACCTCCTACACCCAAACAACTAGTCAAATTGTGCATTACTTCAAACCTGATCAGCGTAGTATCTAGCTCACTGTGCTGTCCCATGGGCACTTGAGAGTACGGAGTGGCCACAGTGGCTAGTGACAAAGAACCAGGTAGGAGCCTCTTTAATATGGTCTTCCGGTGGAGGTATTTAAATTTTCAAACCACTGAGTTGGGGATAGGGGGTGTGCCCCCCTCTCCAACCTCTCTCTTTTTTTCTCAGTGTTGTTGCTTGAAAAGACCGTGGTAAATAAGGCTCTGCAGCTACAAAACATTTGTCAACAAACTAGGTAAATATATGTCAACATTTACTATACATATCAAGGCAAAGTGCAGTAACACTTGCCAAATTTAGGCACCTAATTGGGCAAGCAAGATTTTCTGAGTGGCCTTTGAACACACACAAGGTAGTTAGAGGGAAGCACTGGGCTTTTTGGGAAGGTGAGGCTCAGCTGGAATGAACTCAGGTGATCCTGTACTCCATTTAGAGGAATTTCCATTGACTAAATAACCAAGTTGGTTAACTTAACCAACTACGTTGATGTGTAGAGATGGTTCTTATAATGAAATATGATAATTTAATAATGGTTATTTGAAGCAATCAACATAAAGGACTTGTATGAAATACTGAAATTGGACTACTGGAAAGTGTATTACAGTAACAGACTAGCAAATAGGCAGATGTCAGTATGTTGATCTACAGAGAGGTAACACTTAAATTTGCAGTAGTATTCAGTCACTTTCCATGTGTTAGCCAATGCCTGGCTTATGTTCTTTGAGAGTATGGCACACAAATGAAAAGGCAGACAAACTGTTACACGCAACAGCCCAAAGCTGAAAGCACCTTGGAGAAATTTAATTCTGATTAAATAATAAGGTAGTGTACATGTAGGGATCAAGGTTTGGTAATAGGATGTGGTCGATCAAACAAGCAAAAAGATTAATTGTTTTAATTAGAAATATGTATATATTAATATGAACACCAGGCCAAGGGGAGTTATTCATTGTTATGTTTGGAGAGTGTTATCCAAACCCAAGCAATGCTTATCTGAAGTTTTCCATGCTTGGATTTGTAACTCCAGTATTTCATCATATTGGATCATTTCGTATCACTTTTCTGTAGATGTGGTCTGGTTAAATTGGAAGTGGTGGTAGTGAATTTTTGAGCGTTATCTATAAAATAGAAGGATGGCATGGCCATTTAGTTCCAGGTCTTTGAGTTTCAAAAAATCTTTCCTTGTTCATATTTTGAAGTTTAAAAGGCAGAGGTCAACTAAATATTAGCTGGTTTTGTCAATATAAATGGCTTTTCACAACAGAAATCATCCGCTGTTACTCCTAAATCTGACACAAACAGTGAGATACAGTTCTCTCCTAGGTCACCTGTTTTCTTCCCTACCCACAGCACAGGCAGTCTCACAGGTTTAAGTATCAGCCCTGTTGGTGACGTACGTGGTCCACTGGCAATGAGTTTGAGATAGAAGTAGTTTTGTGGGCAGAAACTTTGTTTTCCCTCTACCAACATCATACAATGCATTGTGTCCTCATGGGGATTTTCTTGACCTTCCTGTCTGCCCTCACCCCATAATGAAACTAAGTGTATTTGATGATTATGGAAGATTATTTAGAGACCTGTGAATTCTACTTAATGTGGGTGATAGTATCTCTGTACTAATTTCACATTAGCACTTGAAGTTTGATTCATCTCTGTTGTAGGAAGCCAACAACATTTGACAGCGTGGCAGAATACAGGTTTTAAGTTGTGTATTTTCTCTTTCACGGGTGTTTAAAATCTTTTCTGTGTGTACTGGGAGAGAGAAGGAGAGACTGAGTGCCTTAGACATTGACTTTTGGCAGCTGACATGTACTGCTGAATTGATTCTTTCAGTCAGAAGTTTCATAGGTTTTGTAGAATAGTTTATTTCCTTTCAGACAGAAATATATCAGCTTCACTGTTTTATTTTCATAAGGAAATGCTTCAAAGTCCAGCATTGCATCATGTCCTATATTAACACTATGCAATCAGTTTCCTGCTTATTCACAAACTGAGCTATTTAGGAACAGGAAAACCCATTTCTAATGGCAGTCTGAAGTATCTAATCTGTTGTTCCTGCATTGCCTTTACAGAGAAATGAGGAAGTTTTGTAAAATGTAGTTTGAACACAATTTTTTAATCAATTTCAGTTATTTCCTGAAGAAGTGTTGTGTTGTTGTTAGATAAGGTCACTTATTTCTCCTAAATTTGCTGAACTCTCTTTTCCATTTCTGCTCAGCAAAAATACTTAAGGCATCTATTCAGAAAAGCAGAGGTGAAAGTCTACAATCTGCAGTACTTAGTCTGTTTGAAGATCAGGTCACTTTTTCACCTTGTTTTAATATGAGCAATGGTAAAACTGACTACTCTTGAAGAACGCAAAATAAAATCTAATTTATTCCTAGAAATTATTTCTGGTTATGCTAATCTCATGTATTTCTTTGCATGTAGAGCAGGGCCAAACTCTGAAACAGATGCCTGAAGATGTTTTTTTAAACCATTTATATATTCTAGGAAATTCTAATGAAAACAGATGTTTGCAAATAAATAAGGCCTTTTGTTTGTTTACAAATTTTACAGAAAAAAAACTGTTTAATCCATTCTTAAAACATTGAGGCTGAAAAATGGAGAGGTTGACACGAAAGGATTTGCCAGGCCCTTTGTCTGAAATGTATCTAGACTCAGTCGTCTGTTAAGGGGGCTGCTTAGCATTTAGGAGGAAAGCTATTCTTTAGTTCAGGTATGAAAATATGTGATACTTTATAGCAATTATTTGGCTGATTGCTGAAAGTGCGTTGGAATGAGGGGGCATTGGCTAGTTGTGGCCTTCACTAATGGGAACATTTCAGAATGCGGATGAGTAATTAAAGTATAGAATGCGGAAAATTAGGCCAAAATTGAATAGAAATGAATAAGTATGCGTTCTGTTGTACAGATGTCGGAAACAGATTATTTTGGATACCTCTTTCCATCTACATCTTATTTGGTTACCATGTAAAAATCAGTCATACACCATGTAGATTGTTTCTCTTCCCATTACCTTTTCTGTTTTTATGTTGTGATGCATCTATATAGGTAGTAATTTAGCAAAATACCCTGTCTGCCAGGTGTGGGAACTAGCTGATTGTATTGTAATACCAGATCATTACTTAATTCATATGCAACCTAGCCTAGCACATGGAAAGCATTATAAATCTATTTACAGTGTGGCTGGTCTGATGATAACATTGTATTAAATTCCCAGGTGAGGCAATTTAAGCAATTGCTTTGCCATGTGTAGGCCGTGGAAATTAACTTCTCATATGCTTTAGTAATAGACGAACTTCATTGTTATGCTCAGATTAGTAGTGTAGCAGAATTCTTACAGTCTGGTTACATGTACCCTGCTTCACATGTAGAATCATACAGGGGGGTGGTACCGCAGATCACAGATCTTAATTAGTTTAAGCTGAGTTAATTCATTTCAATTCTAATTTAGCTGTGCTTGCCCATGAACACATTCAGTTCTATTGGGAAATGTTAAGGCTTGGGTCAAGTAGACAGATTGTTTAAAGCCAAATTGCCAGACAGAACTGAGCAAGTGTATCTGTTTGAACAGGGCTTTAAGAAAATCACCCAATCAGTATGCAAAAATCCTGTTCATAAACCAAGAGAGATCTGCCTGGAATCAGAAATTCTTCCTTGTCAGAAGGTCTGGATACTGTAGTACATTTAAAACAGCCCCTGAAACTTTGTGTCTTGAAGTTTTGTAGAAAGTAGCTTAACCCTTTTGTGCAGCGGTGTGTTCGTGTGCACGCTGCATTTGAATGGAAACCTTGTACAATGAGGTAAAAACTCTTGGGTGCTTAGACTTTTTGTGCATGTATACACAAGAAAAATACAAAATACAAGAAAAACTTATCTGTATGACAGACCTTTACAGACAAAAAAACTGCACATAGAAGCCCTTAAACTTATACTGAGCTGCCCAGAAATGCCTTGGATTACGAACTCTGTAAAGCTTCTGTCTTTTCTAGAAACATACATATAAAGTACGAGTAGACAGTGGTAACTGACAACTAAGACTAAAAATGTTGACAATTTCTTGATTTGCCTGGTTAGCTTATGTATAGAAGTCATTAACTATTTATAAAATGCATTATGAATTGGGTTCCTTCAAACTGTAGCAGAGTGTGTGACATTTCCAGCTCAAACTATCATTCTTGCATTTGGCTAAAGTATATATTTATAAACAGCTGATAGTTATGAACTAAAAAAAAAATATCTAAAACTCATTTTATTGCTGAGTTTGGATGAACCATTTCATTTTCACTACTTTTGTTAGCCATGCTTGAATGTGTTGGCACTTTTACTTTAATAAAAATAAGAATAGTAATTGAAGATATGAATGTATTGATATTTTGGACAAATCCTGGAAGAACAAACAAACACTTTAGTTCAAAGGCCTTTCCTTTTATAATATTGATTCATTTGGTAGTGGAACTGTGATCAAAAGTAGTATCAAATTATTTATTGATTATGGCAAAGAGTTATACCTAATTGTAGTCAAAGGGTTATTTCTTTTAATAAAATTGCTGATTTCCATATCATGACAGATTATTATAATGAAAGAACAATGATACATATATATTTATTAAGTTCAGTGGTGATGATACGAAGGATTATAAAGAGCCTTTAAAAACTGCTTTGCTGTTAACATTTCTTTCTTTCCCATGAAGAATATTCTCCTTCCTTTTTTTCACGCAGCCTCCTGTGAATGAGAATATTAACCAGTTAAATCTTTCAAATAAAGGATATGTAACCAAGGCCCATCTCAGTTTCCAGATTATTAGGCAACTTGTTCACTGGAGAACAAGCTCATGAAGCATATGCTCCCCATCTCAGCCTAATAATGACAAATACATTTAACACTGACAGAATCAATGTGGCTGAGTCATTTTGTGCAAGTGGGAGAAACTGTACAGTTGAAGATCTGGACCTCAAGTGGGGAGATTGAATCTTAATCAAAAAAGAAGTCTAGATATTTATTGGTATATATTTGTAATTTCCAGCCTTGTTTGATGTGTATCAAATAAAAATGGGAAAATAATGTAATTGAGCAATCTATGCCAATTTGTTGGCTTTTTGGTGAAAAAAGGGAAAAACAAAACCTATCTCCATATGATATTCTTGCATACTGTGGAGTGTTTTAGTCCCCCATAGTGATGAAATGAATAATTTAAACAGGCAGCTCTGATACCACAGCCTGTTTAAAGGTTCTCATTTCCTTTAATGCTGTAGAGTACTTTTAGCTTGGTTAGTATGAAACTGTGACAGCTGAGATCTCCAAAAGATTTGGCACAACTCAGCTCTTGTAGTAGGACCATGGTATGCTTTGTCCTTGCAATGTACATCTGTAGCCTTAATATATAGTCTAGATCTGAACGCTAGCAACTGAATCACAAATTGGTAAGCATTGCAATGACAATGGTATAATAAAGGGTGAACTGTACAAGATAAAAAGCTAAAATGTGTTGCTCTGAAATAACCAGTGCAAAGCCTACTCAACTGCTAGTTTCCTAGTGGAAGGTGAATAGGGAATGAATTTCCCTATGCTCAGTATGATTTCTAATGAATTATTTCCTGTGTTACTGTCTCAAGAACATTTTTTGGCACAATTCTCTGATTAGGGAGGGTTTGAGGAGGGAGTTTTTTTATGCTGAGTTCCTACTGGTAGTAACCACATGGTGGAGTGGGAGGGAAGCTCCCATCAGTTAAAAAGGGGCCTTCTTCCTCTAATAGAGAGTAGCACTGATCATAGCCAGGCTCAAATATACAGAATGCATAAATTTAGGCAATATGTTAAAAATCCTTTCTCTCTTTTCATGGTTAATGTGGGAGTGTTAACTAACTTATACTGTTAACACTGAGTGTGTTACTTGGCCAACAAAAAAATTGAAAGCTGGACTAATATTCTTATTATGGACTTCCCCGTTGTTCCAGTGAATGCTGTGCTACCTTGGTAATCTTCAGTCATTTGCTTTCAGTTGTTTGCCACTTGATCTAGTTAAGAATCAATATAGTGATCAGCTCATGAGAAAATCCGGTGCTCATCAGCTGTGAATAATGCCTATCAGTTGTAATAGTCTAATGAATGACTGTCTCAGGTTTGTGGTGTTTCCATGAACTGCTGTAAACTAGAGTTCCCTTGTACTGCAGTTTTCTCTCTTTTCTTTTGGTATTTGATTTCTGGTCCTTTCTTTGGAGGCCTTCATAGCCTTAGCAACAAAGGAAAAACTTGTTAATTTTCTACATATGTAAATTCAACCAATTTTGTCAAATGCCCATTGCTCATTCTTATTTTTCTTACTTTTTTCCTATTTTTTTTTTTGTAAGAAAAAAGGTCAGTCTTCCTTTCCTATTTAATAGCATCACTGCAGTGTTACTCTGAGTTCTGTGTCCAACTAATAACTGTTCAGAATAATGCATTTTGTTCCTACGCATGCATTTCTTCAGCACTTCTGTTATTAGTTTATATTATTAGTTTATAACCAGGTAACCTTAATATTTATATATTATATTTATATAATATATAATTATATATTTATATAAATATGAAGGTTACCTGATTATTAGAACCAATAGCACATGAGTAGGCTTGAGCTTTGCTTAAGCTCCTTTCATTGATGAAATATTGAGGATGTGACTCTTAGAAATGCTAAGATTTTGCCATGCTGATTTATCAAAATACAGCAGTTGAAGGACTTTTTAATAACTTTAACTTGCAGATTTTTAATTTATTTTTTTTATCAAATGGGTATCCATTAGGGGGCTCTCGAGGTTTAAGATGATCAGCCTTGATGCCAATGGCTTTGGAGCTTTACTTCCTAACCCTTTTTTCTTTTTGTTTTACAGAAAAGGTCACGGATCGCCTACAGTGATGAGGTGCGGAATGAGCTCCTAGGGGATGATGGGAATTCCTCAGAGAACCAGGTAGGATGCTAATCAAGAAGCCCTAGTGGGTGGCTGGAGGGTGAAGGAGGTCACTGGCACACTGGGCTTCTCAAGCTGCTCCTTAACAGCATTAGCAACAACTCATGTGGAAGTGATACTGTTTAATGCAAAGCTGGGGTCTTAATCAACTTCAAAATGTTTCTTGGAGATCTTACATTTAACCCTTTAACTTGTGATCACTGTCTGCTATCTTAAAAAAAATCTTTTATTCTCTTTTCTTTATTATTTAGTACTTAAGAAATAACTTGAAACACGCTGTTTGCCGACAAAGCCAAGGTCTTCACCTCAAACACATGTAAAAGGAATAAAAAAGTACATAATGCTGCTTTGATAATAATGCAGTATAATTAAATCAACACTGGCAGGCAAAACAAATGAAAGTGCACTCTCAGAATTAGGCTGTACCCCACTCAGTTTCCTTGTGTGATTCCTTTCCTAAACAGATTTTCTCTCCTTGTACCAAAAACACAAGTTGTACTAATGAAAGCATGCTTTCATAATGTATGTTGTACTAGAATGCAGAACACTATCCAACTCTTTTAATGAAGGAAAGCTTGATAATTCTGAGGCTTTTTAAAAATCTTGTACCCATATTGTTGTTCTGGACACTGCAGCGAGGATCCTACTAGACAGCTGAAAATTCTAAAGGAACATTATATTCAAGGCACTTTTACCCACATGTTAATATTTCTTTTGGTGCTGAAACCTCTTTGACATTCTCTTTGTAAAAGCTGAATTTTTCTTTTTCTCTTTAGAAAGTTGGTTCAGTTGTAAAACCAAGTTGTAGATTCTGAGTTTAGAAGTTCGCTGAAAGTTTGCTTAAATATCAGATTTTCCCTTCTGAAGATATAGAATTTAAATTATTTTGGTACCGCAAGTGAAGCTTGTTTAAATGTTTACTTGATAAATGCAATATTAAATAAGGAAACAGAATCACATTCTAAAAATTTTAGAATCTTCTACCCTCAGTATAAGCTCACTATGGATAGAAAAAAGTAAATCTTGGAGGCTTATCCCAGTAAAATGAATTTTAACACACAGACCCCATTAAGCACTAATATTATACAGTATTTAAATGTGCTGTGTGAATTTTAATCTCTGATAGACTGTAATATATATATGTGGAATTATGCACAGTGTACAGTTTATCTGTAGACTTCAGTGTATAGCAGCTGTAATTTCAATGTGTAGTGTTAAAATTAAAAGATATTAATCTTCAAATTTAGATATTATAGCAGGGGAGGGTGTCCAAAATTTGAAGAAAAAGTGTTTTTTTTATCCCTAAGTAATGAATTTGCAGAAAGGATGATTTCAGGGAGAAGAATTTCCCAGGATGTGTGTCACGGAAGTAAACTCAGTCCTGTAAAAGTGTTAAAATTCTTGTTTTATTTCTTTTAAGATGCTGCTATTTTTATATTTCAAAAAAAAAAAAAATGAATTCAGACATAAAAGGACAATTGTGGTAAGAAGCTTTACTTATAACAAAATATATTTGGAATGAAATAAAATATTTTATTTTCACTTTTTAAGGAATAGTTAAATAACTGGTTCGCTTACACTTTTTGCTAGTTGTGATCTCTTTTCAAAACCTGATGGAAGACACATGGTCACATTAAGAAACCAGATGATACCCATGCATTTGTCAATGTGATTTTTTTTATTTTTTTTTCTTTCAAATGACCATTTCTTAAACGGCACAACATTTTTTGGGGGGGGTAAGGGAAGGGTTTTTTAGTCTTTTCAGGAAACTAAGTCCTTTTTTATAACCCAACTTGAAATTTTAACCATAATTTTTGGAAGTTCTGAATTTTTTGTTTTCTTTCTTGAAGCATGCTGCAAAATATCAACATACAGGAGGCACCCATCTTTCTTTTAAAAACTTAAAGGCTGATATTAAAAAAAAAAAAAAAAAAAAAAAGTTTGTGTTATTCCAGTAATCAACCACCATTTTTTTCTTATGAGATATCATGATTCATATTTGTATTTATCTTTTATGCTTTTAGTTGCGTCAATGAGCAGTTAGTGTGCAAGCTTCAGTCTTTTGTTGAGCTTATCAGGATGTGCAGCTCTATCCAAATGAAGTGCAAGGTTTGGGTATATACCATACAATCAATGTGTTAACATATTTGACTCAGTAACTCCAGATCTACCCCACATTCACTCCTACACATTATTATATTAATACAAAACTTGAACTAGATGAAGAAAATGTGATCAAGTATAGCTTGTAGGCATATCAAATGTTTGAAGATGTTTCAAATTCTTGCTTTAATTGTGTCTGTCAGGAATACAGATGGATAGACTGACCTTCACAGTACTGTTATAGGACTCTTCTCAATCAGTTTTGGTTAGGTTAAATTAGTTAAACCAGAAGATGATGTTTTTCTTTCCCAGTTCAGCCACCAAACTTTAAAAGAGGGGAGTGGACAAGAGGGATTTCTCTGATGAAGGAATTGTCAAAAACAATTTCCAGTTCAGAATTGCTTCTATAGCAATCTTGAGATATTGGTAAAATCTGCCAATAGAAATGCTGAATATCTGGTTAGATTTGGACATTACACAAAGGAAACAGAGTTATGAGCAGTACATTTAAGCTATGGTCTTCATCATCATGATGAATGTTTGCATAATGTTTTTGGTGCAGTGAGGAGACAAAAGGAACTTAATGTATATTGGCTAGTGTAAATGTATCAAGTATCTAGAAGTAAATGGGGCAGTGCTGGAAAAATAAACAATTTGAATCTTTTCTTTATTCAACTTCTGTTTTTTTTTTTTTTTTTTTAATTTAGTTTCAAAAGTGAAGTTCCAGCAAAACACAGCCAAGTTAAAAGCTGTACTGAAGAGGGTAGAACATTAGTTATGAGTTTCCAGTTTTACTCCCAAGAAGAAAGATTTAAGTACAAGAACAGAGCGAAGAATTACCACACAATGATTGGCCTTTCTTCTTCTTTTTTTTGTTCCCCTACATGTCTTCCATGGGTAGCTGTCATCATGTGTAGAGGACATTTTAGAATATGGTTGCCTTATCATGATTATATCAATAGTTAACTAATTTTATTAGGTAAAGCATGCACAAACTCTTATAAGAGGTTGTAAAAATCATGCAATTTTGCTAATCAAAACTTCTTTTAAAGTAAATGCATCGTTGTTTAATAAGCGATATAAACCTCTTAATGCTTTTAACGTTTAATGAAGTCATTATTTAGTGTACGTTAATTTCCTCTGAAATACATCTGGTGGATGTGGTCAGGTGAGGCACGTGCAGAATCAGGAGACATCCCTTCTCCCATATAAAACAAAACAAAAAGAACAACTCCAAAACCCCATGTGCATCCGCTTGTTACTTACTTTCTAGAAGCGGTCTTAAATGGGCTCTGTTATTTTGCTGGCCAGAATGACAAATAAGCCTTCAATGATTATCAAATCCCGTGAAAGTTGTTGAGCTTTTCAGTGCAGTGATACGCTACTTAAAATTGTGGCTTCACTTCAATACTCACAGAGCTGGTTTTATGTGGTAATTTCTATGTGTTTTAGAAAGTATACATTGGGTTAAATCAGAAATCCCCCTCTACCAAAGTAGTGTCAGGTACCCTGTTACCAACTTTCTTGAAATATTATTTTGTTCCTTTCTCTTTCACAACTATGTTAATTAATATGCTTAAGTAAATTCACTTTAGGTTAAATTGTGTGTCCATATGCACATACACTGCATATGTGATTTGTGGTGAACAAATATTTTGTGGCTACTTAATTTCTGACTACAAAGTTCTGATAATATTAGATTTGGGCTTGCTGTGCATAAAGTGTGTCAAACTTCAGCTACAGACCAGGGGGTGAAGTTGGTCAATTTAATTCCCCAAGATCTAAAGAAGGTCGGTATCATTTCATATAGCCCTGGCAGAGCAGATCATTACCAGACACAAATCTGTTCGTTACATGCCGAGGGTTTATAGCAAAATAAATAGACTGTCATCATAAGTTCAGAAAATTGTGTGTTCGACCCACGATAATGTGTAAAGGGCGTTTAATAGAGTTCAGCATTTATTCGTTATCTATATGCGGACAGAGACGGCAGTAGCGTTATCAGCTTTTTTAAAAAAAATTCGGTAGTTTTCTGCATCACGTGGTGTGCCTCACAGACACACGGGCACACACACGCACATACACACACATACACACAATCTCTCTCGCTCTCTGCGGCGCAGTTTTGATTTTAGTCACAGCAGAAGGCTTAGCCACAAGAGATTCCACTGGTTCAAACCAGCGTAAACCAGATTTTTTTTTTAGTCTACAAAGGAACAGATTACCTCTTGTATCAAATTCTGTATTGAAAAAAAAAAAATCTTTGTTTCAAAAATATGCTGATTATCATAACCTAAAATGGTGGCTGCACACAGCTTAGCGCTGTTTACAGTTGAGCGGTGAGCACGATTGGAAATACCAGAAAATGTTTAAAAATAGAAAAATAAAGGTAACGCATTTTCATCAAGAGCATTGTTAAATGGGGGAAAAATACATCTTTTGTTAATTTGAATGAGTATCTTTCAGCCAATGTAAAAAATAAAATAAAAAATAAAAAAAAAAAAAAAAGAAAGAAAGAAAACCTTCTCCCATTACTTAGCTTAGCTGCAAATCCCATGCAGAGCTTAAATTCAGCCATGCAGCACAAACAAGATAGAACATTTTTGTTTGGGACCTATTGAAAAAACAAATGTGCAGCATTTTCAAACTCTCACTGATTATAGCAGGGTGGCATGCCCAAATGGACTCTGTTGCGGGAGAGTAGTTTTAAACTTTGGCCCTTTAAGTATTATAGCCAACTGAAGAATGGTGGCCTCAGAAAGAAAAGATAGCTATGTGATCAACTCCCAGATCGTCTCTTTCTAAAGAGCCCTAATGTTCCCCTTTTTGGGGAAAAAAGGGGGGGAAGAACTGGAGAAAGAGACCGATTTATGATAGGCCAAGCACTTGAATTTAAGAACCAGTTTGGTGGACAGTGCTGTTTTCTTTATAGCAAATTCTAGCAAAGTTCCTTTAGCTGGGTGCTGAAGAGCTGTCTCAGCTCGACTTGGTGCAGTAGTAGCCCTCCCAGTTACACGTAGTTAGAGGCTTTTTGTCCGTTTTGGGGTGAGGAGGGTGTTTGGTTCAGGCGAGCCATATGAAACAATAGAGAATTGTAGAGAATCATGGAAATGCTTTTGTTTCCTCCTGGCTGGTGAGATTTTATAAGTAGTAAACATTCTCAGCTTATACACGTGTTGAAAATTAGGGTTATGAAACTGTAGGTGAAGTATCAGCATAAAATGAGATAATGATGTAGCTGTTGTAATTTCGAATTCAACTGGAATCGGTGAGAGAACTGTAATTTTTTCATAAAGAGCCACTCTTACGCAGACATTTGTTGTGAGTAATTGTACTCTTTGTTCCAGTACAAATAATTTATCTCTGTAAATGGAGAGGATGTTACAACATAGCTTGATATTCACACTGGTTTTTATTTAGTTTTATAGGAAACCTGTCAAAGCAATATTATTACTAGAATTAGACTGCATTGATTTACAAGCATAAATTGATAAACATGAATGTCTATAGTATATAAGTATATACACATACACTGTGTATGTATTCATACACTGTCTAGTGGTCTAGGATTAAGAGCCTGCAATGGGTCTTTTCTGCGGGAACTCTGTTTCATCTTGTTCCCCGTTCCTTTGTCTATTATTAAATATGCTGTGCAATAAAACATAATTCTGAGTCATTTAACTTAGCTGCTTTTTTTTAACCTGAAAAAGTGTTTCCATTTGAGGTTCAATAATAAAAATAGATAATATAGTCAGATGCAAACTAAGGTATATAAAAATTGGAGTACTAGTGACATGCTATAAAGATGCAGTCATCTATTAATAAGTTAGATCTGTAGTAAAATAAGAAATCAGTTGTCACAACTAAAATATACAGAAAACATTCTGAAAACTTGTATATACAAAACCACTTCAGCTGTACAATCTTCGAGGAGAGGAATAGTAAACTTGTTTTTTTTCTTTATAATATAGACTTCTATGAAGTCATTCCCCTTTATTTCATGATGGTGTCTTAGATGTGGTTTAAAAGAGAATTTCACACTATTCTCTTTGTTTAATGTGACAGTGTGAGAAAGTGATCTTTATTCGTTCAAAAAACTCTGCATGTAGTCTATGTTTAGGTTCTTTTAATGTGTTTGTCTGTGATTTTTAAATGCTAAACATGTAAACAGATAAATTGTCAATGTTAATTCTGTATCCTGTCACACAACTGATCTTTCTTTCCTGCCATTTCTTTCCTTTTTATCTTTTTTGTGCGTTCATGTTGCAGTTGATAAAATTACGTGAAGAGGTGAGTACTTTCTTGCTTTTTGTTGTCTAGCTTTCCCTTTAAAGCTGAGTTTCTAAATCTGAAGTAGATCTTTTTGTTCATTGTTGCAGGGAAATCTACACAAAGCAAAAATATTGATTACATTGCTTTAAAATATTCACTGTTGTGCCTCTTTTTTCCTAATAATTGCATACTTACATAGGAATCTCTAGATCAAACCTTAGAAATTAACATTCTTTGATAGCAGATTTTTTTAAGGCACTAGAAAAAGAAGGAAAAAAAAAAAGGAAAACCTATTATTTGATCTCTGTTAGAATACCATGATCACATCGGGTACAGTAATAATCTTGTTTGCATCACAAAAATCTTTGATAGAATAAATAAATTTGTACACTGGTATTGAAAGTGAAAGCATTGCTTTGGTTAAAACCTGTGCTGAAACACTGTAAGAATTACACAGTATTTTGTAATGTTTGGTGTGAGGTACTGAAGCAGCTTGTGTATTATATCGGATATTTTATACCCACTGAAAATACAGTACAGGTAGACCTACGCACACATATCAATATTTATTATTTATTTGTGCATGCTGTAGATCTGTAGGTGTAACACTAGAGATCAGTATTCCAGAACACCTTTCTTCCAGTTATAAAATGACTCATAAATATTTAGAGAGAAAGGTCTGTTTTAATGGTCAGTTCCTCAAATGTTTCAGTATATTTTCTGATATTAATATCCTCTCTTACTTACTGCTGTAGCAAAGCAGGTATCTGAACTGTTTTGATTGTTTGTTTTGTTTTGTTTTTTATTATTATTTCCTGATAGCTGCCAAAGCCAAGGTCTCAGTAAAGTCAGGATTACTTATGGTTCACATTTTTGAAGGATTTCATATGGGGAGTTTGAACCGGTGAAGTATTTGAATAAATATATTTAGAAGCATGGCTATTTTAACATCACATATTTGTCTGGTATCATCTTTTTGAAACAGTAATGAATTCTGAGCTCTGGAGAAAAGGATTTGTAAGTTTTAGAAATGGGGATGACAAAGAATTGTAAAGTAACCAGATTAAGGACAATTACAAGGAATTCTTAGAAACAGTAAGATATTTGTGATATAGAGATTCTTTCACCAGTCCCCTGAATGCTTTATTTTTCCTTCTTCTTAAATAAAATAAGAGCTGATATTAATATGTTAAAGCTACAGAGTAAAACAGTGAACAAGAAAAATTAAACAAAAATAAACGTGTAACCACATGAAAGCCCTCCCACCACTGCTGAGTTCCCCTCCCCAGTAGTCCCAGTATTTCAACAGATGACAATATAGGGTTTGTACAGCCTGATTTCTGAGATTACTTTCAGAAGAACAAGATTCATTTGTCCAACCCTTTAACAACACCTGCACGTCTGCTTCTGTGCTTTTGTAAAATAATATACTAGGATCATTTTTGCTTGCAAACAGTGATTATAGTTTTATAAATGTACAGATTCCTAATTTGTAAATTACTCTGAAAATTTAATCAGATATGAAGAACAAAGCTGCTAGTTAACTACTCTTCTTTTTGAAATAGCTATGCAGGCAAATAAGAAAATTCAGATTGTTATTACATAGGGCTTGGAATTGGGAGCTACACTGGACTCAAACATACATTTAGGAGCTTATAATTACTCTGTTTTTGTCATTGCTTCTAGTAATTTTCTTTTTTTCACTTTTCCTTGTTAGCCTCAGAAGTTACTTTCTCTCTATATATAGGGAGAGCAGCAGCAAAGAGCTAAATAAATGGATTTATTTTATGTAGATCAAAACTGAACAGGTAGAGAAATAATTTAGAAAACAACTGTTAGCATTCTGTTCTCTTGTACTTAAAGATCCACTATGCATTGGATAGTTTGTAATTGAAATAATGTTTTTACACTGAGTATAAAATGCACATTCAAGTTTAAATGAAGGCTAGCGTGGTGACTCAGACATAATTCTTAACTCATCGCATAGTGAAACATCAAGGCATCCCCAATTATAGTTCTCCTAAGGAGGTATGAACAGATCTTAAAAGAAATTGTGGTTTGCCATACTGTTTGTTAATAAAACCTACGCTTCCTCTCATTACCGGGCTCTATGCTGGCACGCACACCGTACACGGGATTGCACGGAGGCTGTGCCGCTCTGTCTTTTGAGCTCCTGAGATCTCAGTTTGAACCCAGCCCACATGGAATGACAAAATCTCTAGTGATAGCATGCCACTTTGCAAAACTTCCTTATATAACTCCAGATAGAAGCCATTTCTGAAGCTGCAAGATGCACTGAATCACCTCAATACCCACCTCTCTGGGAGCACGGGATACTGTGGGAGAAGGAGTTTGGGGAGGGGGGAGCACTTGAAAGCATCAGCTGCTACTGTGGGGCAATCATTTCATGACCAAAGGGCTGTGTGCCTCCAAAACCAAACCACATAAATAACACCATCATTTGTAATAAAACTTAGGTTTCATTATAGGCTTTGGTGGAAAGGTTCTGTAATCAGGTAAGGAACTGCTCTGAGTTAACGTTAGCACCGAGTTCACAGTGCTTTAGTATTCTAATTGCTCACAGTAGGACTGAACTGAACTGTGGGCTTATGACTTACTTTTTAGATGAATTGTGGCTTATATGGTATGTAAAAATATACAACTACATGCTAATTCTTTTTATTGGGTAGCTCTTTTGCACTGCAATGTGAAATCTGATTACTTTCCCCCTGTTCCATAGCATAGCAGGCTAGCCTTCTAATTCTTAGTACACCACTACAGCACTATGCATCTGTTCTGTAATTATAATATTCTGGTCCTTGTGCCCATTCTCTGTCTCTGCCTTTTTTTTTTTTTTTTTTTTTTTTTACTCTCCTTTTTAATTTTTAGAATTGTAATCCTCTAAACACCTTCTTTATCCCTCCGTCTCTCCCCCCCCCCCCCCGCAAACATCATTCCCACTCCTTCTCTTTCTTGAGAGATATCTGTGTAACTATTAGGTTTCCATTTTTATTATTATTTATTTATTTTTTATAAAATTTAGAGTATTTACCCCTAATTGTTCTTTACTATTTTTGCGGGGTGGGGAGGCCATATTTGGAGAAAGGCACTGAAGGCTTACATGTTTGTTTTTTTTTCCTAATGAGCAATGGAGAGGAACCAGCAGATGTTATGAAAAGGTGCCTTAAAAAAAAAAAAAAAAAAAAAAATTAGGTAAAATTAACACTAATTATCTAGATTGACCATGAGTCCTAAGAACATGCACCACTCTAGTTGCTGTTATGATTTCAATTACAGCTTTGTAACTTA
>CM021770.1:27397352-27406647 GCA_011076525.1 Nettapus auritus
AATCATCATTTTACAGCAGTCACCGTGATGTAGTACTTGAATTGTCACCCTATGGCTTTGCATATCATGTTTTCATTTGCAAACTGTGATTTCTGAGTGATCACTTCTCTGTATTTCTCAGTGTTCCATAAACTTCACATCTGGACTCAAATGTACAGTATTATTTAGTTTATAGGTGATGAAATGCAACGTGTTAACAGACTTCCCAAGCTTATCCTCTGTGTCTGTTGGGCTAGAGCTAGAGCCCTGTGTTATTAATTTCAGATCATTTAGTCTGGCCATATAGCCTCCATCTATGAGAATAACTTACAAAATGCATGAAGTTTGCTGGTTTCAGTCTAAAGGAGAGTCCTTTGAATTATTCCTAATTAATCACAAAATTCTTCTGGGTTTAGAGGGGGAGATATTTTAATTTGTTTCCCCATGCACACATTTTCACAACATCAAAACAAATTCTAGAGCTTCCTTATTTTCCCTGCAGAGTGTAACATAGTAAGGTATCCCTTTCTCTGTCAAGTCTTACATGTTTGCTACAGACAGGTCTATTTTAAATGAGAAATAGTTTAAAATTCTCCATTTAATTAATCTGCAGAGATAAAAATTAGTGTGCAACTGTAAACCACTAGATCAAGAAAAAGAAGATTGTTGTGGAGGACCATGGTAATCTGCATTTGAACTGCTGTCTCTAAGTTCTTCTCAATGGACTGATACTTTCTAGGGGGAAAAAAATAATGTTGTTTATATAGAGACTTCAATTCATTTCATGACAATGAAAGAGATGCAACCATTGGATGCTGCACAAACTTTGATGGCAAAACCACATTACAGGTGTTTATGTGGTACTTTCTTTTTTTCTTCATAAACCTCAGATATTTCTACAGCCTTCAGTACGTGTAATCTGGGAACATGTACTGAACTTGCATTTATGACTACTGGATATTATGGTGTGTCTCTAAGTATCTATTTGATGTCTGAACTACTAGAAGAGTTTGTTGTTTGTGCATAATATACTTAATCTTTGCACTGAATCTTAAAATTTAGTCTTGGCTTCTGTTTTTCTTCCCTTTCCTAATGTGTAAACATGGTGTTTTAAAACAAAGAAATTAGAAAATCTCTATTCTTCTATTTACAGAAAATCCTTCTGAGTCTTGACTAGAAGTTGTTTAAAATATTTTTCCAATCCTTCTTACTGTTTGGAAACCTGAGAAATATGCAGTTCTGGAGCAGTTAAAGGAGAAATATATCTGAGCCATTGACAGAACCACCCATATATGACATGAATAATTCTCAGTGCTAGGAGATCCAAGCGATTCAGGAGATTCAGTGGCTTTCACCTGTTGTAATGAACCTCCCTTTGTGGAGTGAGCCATAAATACATAATGTAATGTAGTGGTAGCCTAGCTGACAGGCAGATGGTCAGATCTTCCCCCAAAGTCTTGGCACCCTTCTGGGTATGGAAAGCAAATGAGAGTTTCATTAGACAAATAAGTGTGTTTACTTCTTTGTGAAATTGTAATTATTGTCTTATCTGGATGCAAAACTGAGTGAAAGTACAGTTAAGGGATCAGTGAAAAAGTGTTAAAAGTTTTTATGAAATCCTGAAGGCTCAAAGATGTTAGCATGAATAAGGAACTATTTTAATACAACTTCAATAAGTGTCTTGCCAGATGTGACTAGTAGAATTTAACGTACTAGCACGCTCTCCTCAGCAGCCTGTGACAGGTTGGGATTCTTGACTCGTTTTATTGACAGTACAACACAAACCTCAAGTTCCTGCCATGAAGGGCTTTCTTCCCCCATATGTCATGGGATGCTGTTCAGGGGTCACAAATGACGTATACACCAGAGCTGACATAAAATATGTGAAACATTAAAAATTGAAATAAGTATATCCACTAACCTGATTCCATTCCATTGCAGCTGCAAAGCTAGGGGCTTGCTTTACAGGCAGACAATAGAGTAAGTGTTGCCATGATTCAAACTAAAAAGTGCTTAGCGTAGAAAAAAAAATAAATGGCTCTAGCATCCAGTGTTAATTTATCAAAACACAAGCCCTAATATTTGTACATGTAGGGCTATATTAGACTAGTGTGAAGGTTACTGCTGCTTTTGTGTTGTAATATTGTATACTTAGTAATTTGTTTGTGTTAGTTTAACATCACTAGACCTTCATATCCATGTTCTGTCTTCAGCTGCATGCATATTCCAATTGCATTTGAGCTGCAAATAGCTAAGAGTATGGAAATGGAAACCAAGTTTTGAAAATCAGGACCTTGCTTCTAGTGCCCCTTGCTTTAAATAAAAAAGTCTATTCCTGTCCCAGATATTTACACTTAATATCTACCTTTTTCATCTCTAATGAATTATTCATACATGTATATGTGAATACTGTATGTAAAACCTTTCATTAGAGAAAGAGGGCTTCTGAGTTCTGGAGTATATACCAATATCTCCTTCTCAGGTGTTTCTTTGATATGCCCAAACATCTTTCTACTGAAATCTTAATCCAAAGTTTCTGCAGTGAAATGAGTTTTTATGCAGTTTCCAGCCACCATCAGAGAGAACTTTTTCATGATCCCTGTTTCTTCTGCTGGCAATGGCATTTCATGTTTCATATATAATTTTTTTCTTTGCTGGCTGATTTCTATTAAAATCTGTTTATTGTTTCAGAAATTCATTTTGAAGTGGCATATTGCGTTCCTACATCCCTAAGCCCTCTGCCCTTCTTCGAAGTCCAAGCTTTAAAGTGAGGGGGAGGAAGAAATATGCAGACAGATTTTTGTTTCTGAGGATGTCAGGCCTCAGGAGTATCCCGGATGCGTGGTTGTGGAAGGAAACGTGTTAGGGTAGGGAGGTACTGCCTTGTAACAAGCAGAAGCAGCATCAGGAGGTTATGGAGACACGAAGATACTGTTTCCATTCCCTAGTGGTTTACAGCGAAGTTTTTATACTAGTGAAGTGTTTTTTTCAAGTTCAGTTTGAATATTGCTTGCTTGCTGGTTTGTTGCTTGTCTAGTCAACAAATTGGCATCAAATGCTGCCACCTTCCCTTTCCTGGCACTCCCACCCTCCTTCCCTCCAGCATTCCCAGCTCTGACCTTCTTAGCTCTATCTCCAATTTCATCTTTAATACTTTGCCTTTTCCAGAGACTCCTGCATGTTTATGCAAATTCTGGTACAATCCCCATTTTCCTTAGCTTTGTGTTTCCTGTTGAAGATTTGATTCAGCAGCAGTATGGGTGTTGTGTGTTTGTGGTCATGAAAAGCTCACCCAGTAAAAAATTGCTACCTTGTCTAGAGGTTTTCAAGGACCGTTCTCTCTGTATTTGTGTACATTGTTTCAAATGCAGGGTATCTGAAAATGTGTTGTGAAGTATCAGTAATCTCATGTTTGTTTGAGATATGGGTATAGATATGTTGTTTGAGTACATTCATATATTTTTACACATGTAAAATGCTTACTGTTATCCTGTTCTGTTATCAAGCATTTTAAGGCAGAAATAAATGACAGATAAAACACTGGATTTGTTTGGAATATGCCCATGGGCCAACCTTTCAATTCCACTTTCTTTGCATGGGATCTCCTAATGGGACTCTGCCCATGATAAAGCCTGTAGTAGGAGTTCACTGGTATTGGTATTGCTCAGATAGTATGCTGTGATTTCTTAGCCATGTAAAAATGGTGCAGGTCAGAACAGTGGTACCACAAAGTAAGGAAACACTGACTTTTCACTAGTGAAGTATCATCTGCTAATTGCTTCAGGGTACCAAAAATATTTTAAAACCTTTGGGGGGAGAGGACTTTTCCAAATCCTTCTTTCAGGTGAAAAAGGTAACTTATTTTGTAGAGTTTCTCGCATTCTATGCAGTATTGTAAGATCACGTCTGTTAAAAGCTTATCTTTTGGGTACTCACCACCTTTTGACTTGAATTCCAAGAAAATGGATGCTTATCTTTTCAATTCCATAGGCTTGGGATTATACCATTAATGCAGCAAATAAGGAATGTCCTATCTGTTCAGTAGTTTAGATTTGCTAAGGTATGATAGGTAAGAATGATCCAAATTTGGCCATTTTGTCTGTTGTCCTTGGAGAAGTCACAGCTTAATGTTCGCTAATGCTCAGTAATTCATTATTGTGCTTCATATCACAGGAAAATGCAACTTGAGTCTTGTTAGGAGCAGGAAACCAGTGGAAATACGGTTATTTAAGACTGATATTTGGATGAGCAAAACATTATGATATCTTAAAGAGACTTTATTACATATAATAGAAACATAGTTTTCAGATTGTGAATTTTATTCCATGCCAGCATGATGGAAACACTTTGTTTCAGATACTAGAAACTTTATGCTTAAGCTCTTCCCATGTGCATTCCAGACAAATAGTCATACAGGTTGAAATATGTATGTATTTTTTACAAATACCTTGTGCTTGTTGTGTAACACCTGTGAATAATATTAACATCTGAATTATAACTATCTGAACTCAGAAAGTAGCTTTAAAAACATTATTTTACAAGCACTGTATCAGACCATCTCTACTGTGCAGATTGTTCTACAGGAAATAACCACTTACTGAATCACTAAAAACTTTCAATGTCATCTTTGGTGCTGACCCTCTTTCTCTAATTTATTTACTGGTACAGGATGGTGTTCATTGATGGAGATATTCATTGTACCTTACTCCGAAGTCCATAGCAGGACTATGTAGTCTTGTGCCCTAAAAAAAACTTGAAGGTTTCAAGTGGTCTAAAGTTATTCTACCTGCATCTTTCACTTTTGAAATAATTTAACTACAGGGAGGTTTCCCCCTCTGGTCACATTTCAGAATTTGTTGTCCATTCCTAGAATTCTAGTACTTACTTAAAATGTTGAGTAGTGTAATTGATGCTCAAGCTTCAGATTTTTAAAAGTTCATTTAATTTTCACCTTTAGCCTTCCCTGGATTTATTTTATAGTTTGCAAACATCTTAGTTTGGAATAGGAACCTGTTAAGATGAGTATCACTTGTCACAGGAAGTGTATGTTCTTGCCTCAGTTTATCAGCAGGTAAGGCAAAGCAAGAAGAGAAGGTGAACAATATAAAGATGAATGAACAGTAGCTGTTGTTTCTAATTGTCTGAGTACACTTTCCCTCTACCTTGGTATGGCAAAGAGATAATGAAAAAAAGTCTGAAGTTTGTCTTTCTTCCAAATATATAATCTCCTTCCTCATTAGTACAACATTCTCAGCCACAGTTCTTAAGTGTCACTGAGAGATGTCAGGATTGTTTCTAACATACTCACGTTGTCTTATAATTCCAGACAACCTGTTTGATAGGTGGACAAAAAAATGTAAAATTACGCCAATAGCAAGGGGATGTTCAACACGTGCTGGCCTGAGAAGCATTCTTGGTCAGGTTTCATACTTCCTGAGAAAAATAAATTGTAGAGAAGCTGACCAAAAAGTTTAGATGGATACAAATTGCTAGCTAGGATAGCAATAGTTAGGATAGTTAGCTTGTAATGGATGTAATTAAATTCCTGATATATTGTCCCTAGACACTTTATGCTTTTACCTGAATTCTCCTCTTCTTCCATCCTATATGATACAAGTTTCTTTAGAAATTTTACCCAGTGAAATGAGTTGATTCCAAGTGATGCTGGCTTGGCAATGGCAGTCGGTCTGTCACAACCTTTTAAAGAGCAAAGTGAACAGAATTACAACTACACATTGTTATTAAATCACCAAATGAATGGCTTCGTTTGGTGATTTAATTGTCCATAGAACATAAGCTGCATATTTCATTAAAAAGTAGACTTTGAGTTATCATTTTGGATGCCTAAGTAAACAACATGACTTTTAGTAGTTTTTAATAGATTTTTCACTACATGGGCACCGATGATTTTGCACAGCATGAGGTCTTGTTGGGCAAAGACTCTTTATATACAACTTACATCAAGAAGAAAAGTTGATGAGCTTACACTTGAAAAATAAAATATATCTTAGTTGTTTGTTCGTGTCTTATATATTTATTGTTTGAAGCCTTCTACCTCTACTTCCTGTCAGGATAACAGTGTTTTCCTCCAATTGCACTAGAGAACAAAGTTTAACATTAAAAAATTATTTGTATTGAACATGCTTTTCTAGGTAAAGTCAATATCAAAGGGTTCTCGTGGTAGATCATCTTTCAAGTGCAGCATTTTGCCCTTTTACAACTTAGGACTGAAGAATTATAGTTCCCCAAAACCTTTTTTCTTTTGGTAGAAGTAAGGGGGGAGAAAAGCCCAAAACTTCTGTCCTGAAGCGAGACATAGAAACAGATGGTTGAAAAACATCATTCTCACCCAAGTATTGGAAGAAGGAAGAGTGACTCACCTAGACATTTTCTTCATCTAGTTTAAATCATATCCTAGTATTTTATGCTAATGATTTTACTACCATGCTTTTAAAATATATTTTTTGCTATAATTACTGGCATTTATAGAGTAAGTATATTATCAAAATGTTGCATGTACAAACATGCAAGTTTGGTGAAGTACTGGAGATGTTTGCTAGTGTAATGTGCTACAGCTGAGGACATGACCTCTGATTTGTACAAGTATAATGCCATCTAAGTCTCTATTTTAAATCAAAACTGTGTTGTTGTTCAGTTGGATCTTGTTAGTACTATCTCACTTTTAAACAGTGAGACTCATTTAGGCCTAGTAGCCTTTAATGTGAAATTTCCTTGAGTACTACGTAAGTGAATTATGTATACTATAAAACTGAAATTAATACCATTCTTGTAGAAGGACTCAAGTTCAGTGTAGGAGATGCTTTCTTGTCCATCTTGACTTCATGTCAGAGTGAATTCAATTGCTGATCTGCAGTCTTCTTTCTGGACTAACACATACAATTTTGAGTTGTTATAGCCTTGTTTTGAGATGCTATTGCCAATTATTTGCTACCAAGTGTTCTAAGGAACCAGAACCACAAAAGCATTTCCCACATCTTTGAAAACTACAGTTTTGCAATTAATTTCATTTCAATCTGTCCTAGGCCACTTAGGTGCATCTTTCTTCTCTTCTTTGCATCTTTTTTGGCACAATAGTTCCTTCTTGTCTTCTTCATACCAACTCATTTAGATTAGTGGAGGGTCCTTCTACTGTTTCTGTGACATTTATGTTCCATATTTTGCCTGCTCTTCCATTGCTCCTAATTTCCAGCATCAGCTGTTTATCACTTTGTTGTTTTTGTGCCATTTGTCAATATTTAACTCATATTATTTTACTAGCTCAAAAATGTAAATTTTATATGAAATTTTATACTCTTGGCCTAGTCACCACAATTGTAGTAAACACTCATGATTGTAAACATGCCCAGTGGCAGTTATTGGCAGAGCATAAATATTTCTGTATTGAATTCCAAGTCTGTGTGTGTGCATGCATTGATGTGCATACTGGGGAAGAGAGGTTGTCCATTTTGTCAGTATGTTAGCAAAAAAGGTTTGCAAAAATATGTTTCTATGTGCTTGTACTGAGGTCAAGCTTAGTGTGATGATGTCTGAATACAGGTATCATGAGTAGCTAAATGTTATGGTTTGATTTTTTGTGAAATAAATCACACAGTTTACATTGCGTATCTTGCAAAGATAAACTTTGGTGCAAAGGTAATCTCTTATATCTGCTTGGCTGGTCTCTACTGTGATGAGCTTTTCCATATTTCATGGCCTCTGTGACTACAAATGTGAGGATTTTGGAGAGTGTTCATGTATTTGGGGGTTTAGTTCCTGCTTAGCTCTCTTGTATGATCTAGACAGATAAGTGTTTAGTGTACTTCAAATATGCAAAATGGTTAGATGAAGGGGATGTTTTAGTCTTTTCTGTATTCATTATTCACACATGCAATAATTTTTGTTTTGATTCCAAGTCTTGAAAATATTAATCTGATTCTTATAATTTGAGTTTTGTAAGATTTCCATGTGTTGAATGTCTTAGGTACTTACTGCTACAATAATTGTCTGGAATGCCATCTTGAGAAAATTCATCCAAATGACAAATTATATTTGCTTTACTCCATATATAATTACTTTTGTCATTTTAGTAATGGGGACCGTGGTATTTTTCCAGGGTAAAAATAATATTAAGTGGAGAAGTATTAAGTATGAAATGTAGATACCACGTTAAATACGTATTAATTACTTTTCTTTTAAAAAGTGAATTGCTTTTAATTTTACGGTAAGGATCTATTTTATACCCAGTCCGGAATCTATGGTATTTTCTTAAATTAATTTAAAATGGTGAAACAGAGTCGTGCAAATGAGTTAAGTGAAAAGGTTTTATTGCATACATACTAAAATATTCTGCATAATAAAAATTCTAGCATCCACATAATCTGTGATATGTCACAATATCATGTATAGGATTAAGTATTTATCATAATTATTTATATAATGTTAATTTTAACACTTTCTCTAATTTTGTCATTCCAGTTTATTCTGCAGGGAAGTCATTGTCTTACTTATTTTACATTTTAATGTTCTCAGCTGATGCAGAGAAAATGTTACTTTCTTAGATTGTAGATTAGACTGAAGAAGCAGATTAATTGTTATAAAACAAGTCTACTGGTTTATGTTCTTATAAAAATGGGACAGAAAGAAACTTTAATTCAGTAAAAATAAAAATCCCTTCAGGATCTGAAGACACACATGCCCACACATGGCATATCCTCCTGACTAACTCTAAAATGAAAAAAAAAAAAAAAAGGTTTGAAAGGTTTTTCTTTGGTGGAAATGGCATGTTTTAATCCCTGTGCAAACCTAGGAAGTGTTTCATTACAAAAATAATTTTACTACTGTTTCAAAATAAGATTGTGCCATTATTTAAATGCGCATTTTCACTTCTAGATTAAATCAAATATGTGTTTTGATATGTTTGTGAAGAGCAGTTCTTACTATTTTACTTAATTTTCCATGTAGATACATAGTTAAGTGCATAATCACACATTTCTTAAAATATTTTTAAAAACTCGGACCCTTCATAACAAACAAACCCTTTCATTCTTCTGCGATGCTTTGCATAATACACTTGCACCATTTTGTAGGGAAACTTAGACACGTTTTGGTAGCTGATGAGTATTCATTTTATTGAATTGTAATGAATTTGTAAATTACCAGGAGACAAATGGCTTGCTTCTGGTTTTCCTTTAAACTTGCAAAGGCCTGAGTTACAGATAAAAATCAGAAGAAAAATGGCAAGGGCCTGATCCATTAAAGGCAGCAGCAGTATTTATCTTTTTTTTTTTTTTTTTTTTTTTTTTTTTTTTTTTTTTTT
>CM021770.1:27407047-27433749 GCA_011076525.1 Nettapus auritus
TTTTTTTTTTTTTTTTTTTTTTTTTTTTTTTTTTTTTCTGGGAATCATATTGTAAAAAATGGGACAGAAGAATCAGAAAGTCCAGAATTGTATATAGGTACTTCTTTTATAATGAACTTTATGTTAATTTGGTAAACCATGTTAATCTCCAGTTGTTATTGGGCAGCCTATAAATGAGACTAATTTTTGGTGCTGAGGAATAGCACCACAAATCCAGCAATTCCCATTGCAAAATTTGGAGACATTAAATTCAGAATTTAAGATAAATTTCATGAAGCCAGTGCTTATAGATTATTATATGGTGTAGAGTGTTGAAAACTATAAGAAAATGGCTCTATCCCTAACTTTTTATGGTTTTGCATTTTTGTGTCATGTCAAATACAGTGCTTTCATATCTCCAAAGATTAAATGTGCCCATTTTGCCTATGTAATATTTATGTATGGACAGGAAATAGAAGTCAGTATCCAGATTTGTTGACCCCTGAGATATAATATTGACTTCAGTGAGTATTAACTTCTCAGATCAATAAATGCTGTTATTGACCTCAAAGAAAAATCAATAGCAGCTTGTTAATTTGCAAACTATGACTGCAAGAAAATGGTACACATTTTGTTCTTCATTATCACGTATTTATATCTATATTTTAACGCCTTCAGTATTTCCACCTAGAGATCATCATGTCAAAACATTTCAATCCCAGCTGTTAGAAGGTTGGGGAGACAGGCATTGTACATTATGGAATAATTGATGAGCAGTACATGTTATTTCCCATATCTCATGAAAATAATACCCTGAACAGTTTTGTTATCACCTTGGTTGTTTTCATTTTTGGGGTAGTCCGGTTCATTTCATTTCATTTTCTTTTGTGCGCTTCATCAAAACATTGCATAAAAGTACTATATTTTAGCTGCCAAAAGAACGTTTCTACATGAATAATAAGGGGGATGAAAGACTGACTACAGGAAACGAGGAAACTGAAAGTGATCACTGTAAAAATCATAATTAATATACAGTAGATTTTTCCTATTTGCATAAGGATGACAGGTTTCTAGGCAAGAATCTACTCTGGAGCAAGCTGAAGTATAGCTATCTGACTATATAAAAAAGAAAAAAGTTTTAAATGACAAAGTATAGGCGGAGAGGTGTTATTTTGTATCATAGCGGGTCTTGTGTATAAACACTGAAATGTCAGGTTTTACATAGTTTGAAATGTCTAAAAAATGCCTATTGCAGAAATTCAAATGTCATAACAGTTCTTCTGCATATATATCACTTTGATATTTAAACTTAAAAACCTCATAAATGATTTAATATTACTTTGGCCTTGTTATGATCTGACTGCCAAAAAAGGCAGAGGCTGATTTTCATGTGGTCTGGAGAGTAGTGTTTTCATTCACAGAAGACAAAGCACGAGTCTGTCAGCCTTTTACAGTCATTAATTCTGTCTGATACATCTGCAGTGATCTTGGCAAACTGATTGCTATGTTTAAAAAACTTTTCCTCCATTAAATGACAGTGTGAGAGGTGTTCAAATGCAAAAATAAGGCAATAGTTTAATTTTTTCAAACTGAAGTGGCTGCATTTTTTTTGCCAGTTTGATGGCAATACAGTTTTGCCCTTTAATGCCATGAGCTCCTAGAACTTTGTTTGTGCATCCATGTTATCCTTCTGAGAGATGGGGTCAATGGTATTGTATTGTAGATAGGAAGACCAAAGCAAATGAGGTTAAATGAAGAGAAAAAGAAAAGGAAAAAAATGCAGCACCAAGCTAGATTAATCTATGAGTCTCAGGAATTTATGCTGGTACAGATATGGAAGGATGTGGTGATTATGCAGCATCTTTTCTGTCTTACAGAAGTCCTCAGTGGCCAGGTAAGGCAGTATCTATCCGTTGGCATATCCTACACAAGTCTGTACATCATCCAGAATAGTATAAACAGTTTTCCTGCTTCTCTCTTTGAGGTTTTGAGTCATCTTTGACTTTGAGTAACCAGAGTTTGGATCCTACTACAAGAGACTGAAACAGAAGTGATGGAAGAAGGTGGCAAAATTGGGGAGGGTGGAAAGTTCATTGTCACAATGCAGGAGTAGAGAGATCGTGTCCATCTTACAGGTTGGGATTATCTCTTTTCAGATCACACTGACTGTAGAGCAGCACCTGGATATTCAAAGTGCCAAATTATCCATTGGAATTTTAGCAGTAGTAGTAGGACTGGGAATAAAGTCTGAGGCAACCAGACAAACCATGAGCCAAATATGGTTCCTTGTCTCTACAAACCACTCATTTTTCAACCATTATCTAATCTGTTTGGGAGCACTAACTGCAACAGTGGCTGAATCCCAAATTTCAGAAGACAGTGCGGGTGTAAGTTCTTCATGGTACATTAATGGTTGTCTTGCACCTGTTTGCTATGAACATCTAATGCATCACTTGGCCTTGTAATATCCTTTGTAATTGCTAGAACTGTTTACTTAACTAATGAGAAGCTCTTAAGACTGATAGCAGATCTAACATTCTCAAAAGAGAAGGAAGAATAATATAATCCACAGTGTTTTAATTTTTTTTTTAAGTCTTGCTGACAATCCAGTGTACATGGTATGTAAGGAGTTCAGTTTAAACAAACTATAAAATCACTGAATTTAAATTCTCAGTATATTTTACTGACAAACGTAGTCACTGATTTCCATAATTGAAATGTTTTGAGTTTTTGCACTAATGGTCAGTGGGGCACAAGCTAGTAATGCTGAGATGAGATGTTCTGCTTAGCCTCTTTGTGAATTACTTTTACTCTCCACATTTTTCTTTATTAAGGGAATTTTCCATTTACTTTCTATTTTGGGAAAAAGTCTCTACATTATTAAAGTATATAAAATATTTGATGCCATAAAATGGATCTATTTTAGTTTGATAAACTAGAAATATGCTGCACTGTGAGGGTCATAGCTTATAATATGTACTGTTAGTAGTTTTTCATTTTTCTATATTAGGAGATTAGTGAAAAATAAGCTCTATCAATTAAGTTTTATTGCAAAATTATCTTCAGATGTACAGCAGTGAAGATGATATTGGGTGATAACACTAGAGTGGATTTTGTATAAAGCAATTACAGTCTGAAAACTGCAATCTGAATGAAAATATTGCTCAGGGTTTTTTTTTGTTTTTTTTTTTGTTTTTTTTTTTGTAATCTGGTATTAATACCAAAAAACTCTTCCTTTAGAAAGTGCTTAAATTACCTCTATTAAACACAAGACATTTCTAAGGTGTTAATGTGTGGTATTGACTGAAAAATACTTTACTGATACCTGCTTTCACTGTTCATGCTTTGGCAAATCTGTGAAGTACATATAAGCATACAGTTCCACTTCTTAAGATGATTTTGTTTATAGGATTGTCATGTTTTCCAGAAGACATTACTTTGTTTATGTGAAAATCAGAGTTCTTAATTCAGAAATTAATTTATGTAGGTGTTCTTCAATGTTGTGAAATCTTTTACATTCTTAAAAGCAATGATTTACTCTGAGAGAAGCAGTAAGCCTTTCTTATATGTATTGCAGTATAAAGTAGTATGTATAGCCACACGTTTCCTTGATGTGTTATTCTGGAGTTGAAAGTGGATTGAGCTTTGTAAAATGCATTTCAAGAACTTCAGAAGTGAATTGTTTAATTCTGCTCATAGTTAATGAAATTTATCCAAGCACTCAAATCTATCATAGTGTTTCATTCTGCTGTCCCATCTTTAGCTGGACGGGCAGTGCCTCAAAACACATAAAGGACTTGGTTAGTTTAGAGGACAAATGAAATTATTCAAGAGCTGGAAAGTAATTCAGTCCTTATTTATGGCATAGGGAGTTTTGCAGGTAGCATTCACCCCACTTATTTTGGAGTTGCATAGTTTAAAATGTTTTACTAAGTGCATGTATGGGAGTCACTCTGTAAAACACTTGATTGGGAACAGACTAAGCAGTACCTAAAGGAGGGTCAAATTACTTCAGAAGTGTATTGGTTGTACTCCATTGTTTCACTGTAGATAAATAGTTTGTGGCTCTGACCACATCTCCGGTGATGCCAGCATGAATCAAGACAATTGAGTCAAGTGGTTACAGGTTTCCATCCTTTCAAATTGATCAAATTGAAATAGCCCATTAGGAATTGATTTAAATCAGTTTAGATAAGCTCAGTCTTAGCCCTGGCCCTTGAGGCTTTGGCTACTGAAAGTTCACTTGAAGCAGGACATACACCAGCTCCACAGGCCATCAACTTTATTAGTGTGGAGATAAGCTGATTAGATCTTGTCAATCAAAGGTGCCAATATCTCAATTGAGTGTCTCTCCCAGTCTTTCTCTCCTTCTTTGTTGCCCGCTTCAATGCCTTAAAAAGAGAGAGAGAGAGAGAGAGAGAGAGAGCAAGAGAGAGATGTGTGGTATCCACCCCCGGTTGTCACCAAGCAGGGTGCAAGGGTACTGTGATGATGTGATGACTATATTAAAGAGGACATCAATTTGTTTTAAAGTGTTTTGATTTTTTTGGTGGCATTAAGAGAGAGAACATTGTAGTTGCAGCTTTACTAGAAAGCAAAGAGTTCTAGAAGGAAAAAAAAAAAAAAAAAAAAAAAAGTGTTTCTTTGAAACCTACCGGGTCTTTGAGTCTTGCTGTGCCAATGGGCGCTTAAGTGCTCCTGTAACTGGCACACTCTGATCCACCACCAGCTTAGGTACTATTTGTCTGTCCAAATTATTCATTTATATAAAATGAAAAGATGTGTCAATGTTTAATCCTTGCAGCAGTAATTTTAAATATAAGTTAAGTACAGCCCTGTTTGGGAAATGTTTGGCTGTGCCAATAATAAGCATGATATATTGTAACAGTCTGTGAAATTATAGTGAATTAAGATCAGGTTAGAACATATACAGGTGATTGACCCTCTCTCTGAAAATAAAACTATACATGCACTGAATTAATGCATGCAGGTATTGCATCTCTGCTTTGAAGGGGAAAAGCAGAAAAACTGAACATCAGCTGTAAAACTGTAATAGTGCAGTGTTTCAGCTTTAGGCTTCATCATATAGTTAAAGATGGTATAGAGGAAAACTGGTCTTTTGTTCTTCACATCTGAAGTTTGCTCACACCATGCCTCCCTCATACTTCAAATGCAAACAACAGAAGCCCGTCCTTTTCTTCCATCACCCTACACTCACCACCCAATGATGGCTGGAGCTACAGTGCTGCAGAACTACATTGCCACACTGGATTATCTCTTTATCAGTTATTCTTCACTCCACTGTATCAATTTTTCACTAACCAGTCAGACACTCCTCTTAGAAAGGCTGTTTGACTATTTCTTCTAGATAAATGTATTTATAGCTACACAGATCCACACAGGCAACTCATGTGCTACATGTCTTAGGGACAGAAAGGGAATTACTTGCTCCTTCCAGGAGACGTCAAGTGTGTCCCCGCTAGTTAACACTGCTGTTTGGGAATATTCCAGGAAAAAAAATCTAGTGTCTGTGGGAGGGACTGTGAAGATCTTAATTATTCACTTGGGTACTGGAGTTCTGATGTCACCCTGTTTTAGGTTACAAACTGTAACACTGCATGTTTAAAGAGAACTGAAAGATGCTCCTTTCTAATCTCACCTTTGTTTCCTGCCAGTCATTCTTGCAGGCTCCCTGTTCAGTCTGCATGTAGAGGGCAAGTTAAGAGCCAACTTTAGCATGAAGAGATCATCATAGCAGTCAGACATCTGCATTATCCAACTATATCCAGATTTTTAATATATATTTTTATTATTTATTCTATTTTGGAGGGAGTGGTAAGTTCCAAGCAGATTTAAAGACATTTACATGGAAATTAATTATAAGAGAGAGCAACCCTTTTACCTTATTTTAGCTAATTAGAATTCCTAGGTGTTCAGATGGGATTGTTGAGCTATATTTTTTTTCTTCCTAAGGCACTGTTAACAACTCTTAGGCTGTAATTACACTTAATCAGAAACAAATGTTTCTTGAAGAAGTTACTGTAGGAAATCTATCTAGCAGACCACTAATCAAATGATGCACCTTCTTCCTCCAGCTACTTCTCATAGTGAAATCACTAACTCATTGTTTAAAAACTCACTGAAGGCCAAGAAGAAAGTTGTTGGAGATCCAGCTTGCCCTTCTACTGCTTTGCTTTTACCTTCATTGGTCAGATTTTTTTCACACTGGTATTATATTGACAGTGTTGTTTGAAAACCATTTCTTACTGTTCTACGTATACTGATTTTGTCCCATTGCACAGCATGTCACTTAACAGTACAAAAGAAGTGTTATTAGTAAACTAGTATTTTACAATAAAATTAGGTATCATGGTCATGATGTCTAAAATAATTTATACATTATTAAAAATAGGACATGCTCAATTTGCAGATATAGATTGATGGAACATATATTTTGTCCTGGCAATTATAAGAGTGTTATATAACATTATCTCTTCTTTAGTAAAGTAGGAAGTCAAGGAACTGAGCTTTGAGTCTAACATAGTGGGTGTTTTGTGTGTGTGTGTGTTCATTTAAGCAGGCCCTTCAGTTAATATTTAAATTCAGCCTAGTATAAGACCACAGATGACAGTAAATGCAATTTCTAGAAAGATGCATTAGCCAAATAAGCAGGGATTTTTGGCAAGTTTTTACTTCTGGGCTACAACTGCTACTGAAGTTATTTGAAGTTTGCATCGTGTGTGCTGTATTTGGGGATGAGTGTGCCTAATGAAAATTATATATGCTTGTAAACATCCTCCCATTGTTATTTAATAAAAAACAAATCTAGAACATTGCCGGAAGGACTTAAATGTTAAGGCTCTCTTTGACAGCAGATTTGTAATGTTCTTACTGAAAGTGCTTAAAAGTCATTTAAGGAGGGTCTGTAACTTCGAGGCCACCATCTTGAAGGAATGGTTTCAATGTAGTGACTCAGTTTTGGACATAAATAAAAAGCTGGCAGTGCTTAGAGTATTTTTGCTTTGGAAGTTTTATTGTTAAACGACCAAGAAACCCATTTGTTTCATGGTTCTCTGGCACTCTTTTTCCATTGTTTGTTTCTTTTTTTCTTTCTTTTTTTTTTTTTTTTTTTTTTTTTTAAGAACAAGACTATTTTTATCACTGATTATTTCATAATCAGCTAATTAATGTGTTTCAGGGAGGTAATGTGAAGTAACAAAATAAAGATCTGGGATGAATTACTCCATGTTCTTCACTCCATGTACTCTTTTCACAATGTTCCCCAAGCCACCTTCCAGAGATAACATTTGCTGTCTATATATGTACTGATTAGAAGTATATTGCATACATGGCACTAGAGGCAAGGTTAAAGGTATCCTCTGTGAACTACCAAACACAAAGCAAAGATGTTTTGGTATTAAAAAAATAAAAAATAAAAATCAATATTTGTTCTATGTTCTTCCTTGGAGGTTAGTCCATCTTCAACATTAGAGGGCCACAAGCATCTATTTTCCCTGTTTACCCTGAAGCTTGCCAGTTTTCTAAACAGGGAGAAATGTAAGTGAATACTGGAAGGTAAACTTATGACTGCCTCAGCTTCCTTTTCAGAAGACTCTTGGTTTTAAAGTTTGATGGAAAATTTAACTCAGAAAAAGTCCTCGCTTTTTACCTTTTTTTTTTTTTTTTTTTTTTTTTTTAAATCATGTTCTTGAATTGTGAAGTATCACAAATCTGCTGTTTTAGAACAACATTCAAAATGTCTTTGATCTGTACATTTTGGGAATTCATGTTAAATTAAACACAATCACTTCCAGGAAATGTCATAAGAGGAAGGGAGGATTTTTCTTAAACTAAAAAAAAATAGAAAAATAAAAAAAGGGAGTGGGAGAGGGGGAGAGAGGAAAAATCTCTTCCTGTTTCTTCCCTGAGGCTGAACTGTTTATCACTCCATCCTTGTTCAATAGAAGTGAATTTTATTATAAAATTTTCCCTAATCGGGCTCTGTCAGTGAGGTGTCTTATCGTGGGGAGGAAAATGACACCGATCCTATCGAAAAACAGAGACGATGTCACAGTGTCCCCAATCACAGCTACTCAGCTTCCATATCTACCTTCTCCACAAACACCAAGCACTGCTTTTTCATAAGAACATCAAAACCTAGTGAAGTCATTAAAATTGCACCCGCGTAGAGTTGCAGGGATCAGCCGCACTAGCGCAAAATGGGATGTGGGAAAACAGACTCTCTAAATGTGCTAATTCCATTGTCACGTGTTTACGGCTTAATTTTAATCAGTTAAAAAAGCCACACATTGCAATAAATTGGCATTATCTTCTGTGACACCAGAGGACACAGTTGGTTCAAGGATTTAGAGGGTCGCTGGCAACAGTATATAGTGCTACAGACAAAGTATTTTTACGCTTGAACTACGGTAGCTAAGGTGCAATCCCCAGTTAAGACTGCAAACAAAGACTATAACCCACACAGTACTAAGTTCAACATGCAGACCACCTTCAGCCTAGAGACGGTGTAGAATGCTAAACTGAATATTACTGAAGAATGTTTTCTAAATTATTGGTTAAAGGTAATTTGTTGGCCACTATAATTGAGATTGCAGTTCAGTAATACCCTCTTATGTGTCCTGTACTATAATGAAGAAAGATCTATTGGAAAAATCCCCTTGCTGTGTTTGCATCCAGTTTCTAAAATGATCGTTCTTGTTTACGATGTACCATTAGATTTTTTTTTTTTTTTTTTTTTTTTTTCCCGCAGAACTATGCATTGCACTTTCTGTTCCCTACTCATGGAAATATACGTAAATTAGCCAACGTGAACTGAAATGTGATATTAGTAATAATTCTGCTTCCAATGAAATGTTTATGGAATGTTTAAGTTTTCTAATTAGGTAGTATCACACAGGTCACATGAGCATTGTACATGGTATCTTTTCTACTTCTCCCATTTTCTTTCTTTTCCTTCTCTCTCCCCCTTAGACTTGTTCTTTCACTTCCATATGGCTGATGAAAATGTTTATAAGCAACAGGAGAATAATTTTCTGTAGAGCAGTATGATCTAACTAATAAACATCCATTTCAATAAAACCATGTCTATAAAAGTTGTCTAGTTTTATTGTAATGGATCAAACATGAAAAATGTGTGTGACCAGTTTAATTCTAGAATAAGCAAACAAAGCAACCAATGAAACATTTGGGGTAGGAACTTTTTCTGGATATACAGCCCCTTTTAGGATGTGAGCACTTCCATAGCTGAACACAAATACCTATTTGAAACAGCACTGAAGTTCACTCCTAAATGAGCACACAAGGTTATTACTGGAACAACAACAACAAAAAAAAAGTATTTAACGTAGGATGCAGGTCATTGCTGTGCTGTTTCCAAGATTTAATATTTTGATTTGGACGTTTTAGTGCCAAGTATGTAGCAAATCATTTCATGCCTTGTAAACCCTACAAACTCTTCAAAAATAAACATGAAAATGACCAAAGGAACTATTAGCAGTCAGTGATGAATGTTATTGGCAAATAAAGTGAAATATGGCTCTCTTTTGCACATAAAGATGTGATTATTTGATCTGCTTGGGAACAAACCTGCAAAACTGTTCTAGTTGAAAAACAAAGGGACAAAGTTATCTGGGCTTGACTTAAGTCCAGAATTTTTCATTAATTGCATGTTTATTAAAACAACAACAAAAGAGATTGTTAGAGTGTAAAAACAAATTCCCTGAATATATTTTTCAATAAAAAGTTTTACGTTCTAGTCTCAAATTAACTTATGCATAAATGAGTGATACCCTGTAACAACTTCACAGTCTGATATTTCTGAATTAACTATCTATTTCTGTACTTGCAATTTTCTTACCAATTTGGGTTTGTAATGTGAAGTAAGTTCAGGGTAGTGGTTTTTTATTTATTTATTTATTATTTATTTTTTTTTCACTTCTTACCTGTTTAAACAGTTTGAGTAAATATGCATTTTATTAGACTGATAGAATTGAATGGAAATATAAAACACTGTTCTATGTTTGGATTAGCAACGAACTCTGCATGCCAAAAAAAAGACTTCTTTATGTCAGTATACTTGGCTTTATAGAGACCATTAGTACTTTGTTCTCTAAAACAAAGTACAAACATCTAATTGTTTGAAAGATTTTACTTGAGAGTTTTGCCACTACATTTCTGCTGATACATGTTTATATTTTGTTGGGAAGAGGAATACAATTTAAAAAACAAAAAAATATTGTACTACTTTGGGTTTTGTTTTAGATCTGGCAAATCAGCTAGGGGAGTTTTTCTTTAAGCAGAATGCACTGCTTGCATTTTGTTCTTGACCCCCTAACATTGTTCAACTCACATATAACAAGTGATACAGGTTATAGCATGGCATTGCCTGGTTTGGGACATCCGCTTGGGATGGACAAAATATTTTAGAAACAGTCAGAACCCAGTTCTGTAGAGATGCAAGCTGGTCTCTGTCTCCTCTCTCTGAAAATTGCTGTAGCCCAATTTTTACAATCCATAATTAGATCACCCTATGCTCTAATTGGTTGCAACCATATTTAAGTTGAATTGCTGCATTTGGTTGTTTTGAACTGTGTGAGGTTTGGGGAGGGAAAGGTGGGAGAGCTATTTCATGTTAGATGCATCTATAGGAGAGTTTTGTTGGTGCTTACATTTGTGTGCTTCTGTAAAATTCCTGACTTAAATTCTTGTTACATATACCAGATTAGTAATATATTTTATGCTTTGAATTTATATATTTGAAAACAGAAGTGTAAATCTGTTTACACATGTTGTCTCTGAAAACACGAACACAAACCAAGCAATACTATTACATCCAAATGTACATTTTAAAAGCTATGAAGTGAAATTTTATCAGTCTCCTAAATATTTATATTCTGTAGCATCTCTCTAATAAAAGATGAGTGAGAATCATTGGTTCAGATCTAGATATAAAGGGAAAAAATGTAAATAAATTATGCTTGTTTATGAATTCTGCACAGAAACACTTCAGTTTCATCTGTTATGTTGTGGATAATTTCATGAATTTAGATCTGTGAGTATGCTTATTATATTAAAATAGTCTTTCATTTATGCAGCTGATCACTTCTCTAAAGCAGGTATGTTTTGTTATCTGAATGAAACAAAACCAGAGGGTTGGCACTCACATAAAACTATCCACTTCTTGTGTTATACTTTTGCACACATAGGCTGCGCCGTTGAGCTACCAGTCAGAAAAAAATGTTTTCTTACTTGATATTGTGTAATGGGTGGAACTGAAGATGTACTTAACAGAACTGGATATCAGCATCTTTTTGTGTTTGTTACCATAATGGATTTGGGGGAAAATGCAGTATGTTTCTAAGTACCTACTTGTAATGTTTGTCAGTGTCTTATAAGTTTGACCCTATTAGATTTTTTTTGTATCCGTAAATACACTGTAGTTACTTTTTAATACAGTGCTTACAACACACTTATTTGTTCTTTTGAAATGGATATCAATTTCCTATTAAACATTTATCTGCATACCAGGGATATTAATAATAAATTTACCAAAAAAAAAAAAAAAAAAAAAAAAAAAAAGTCATCTGGTTGTATTTAAAAATACGGTTGATATATAAGTAGTTAAAAGGTGTTATTCCTGAACAGCATTTAAACTGAATTCATTTCTAAAGCTGTCTGTTGCTCTATTTAAAGTAACTTTTTCAAAAACTGTAAAGATACTTTAATATGTGTTTGTATGTGTGTATATATACATATATATACATACACACACATATATATGCACACACTTTTAATTTAGGTATTGAATTTTATCCATACCATAAGATCAACCAATTAACCTCTCTATTTGTGAAAGGGATTTGAGAAGTCAAAGTGAATATTATTGCTGCTCATCTAATTCAAGATGTAAAATATTCTGTAAGTCTAAGCAAAAGATTATTCTGTTCTGCTTAATTTGTAATACACATTAGTAATGTATTTGCATAAACACTAACCACGTCTAATATGGGGGGGAGGGGGCAGGATCTCTGAGCAGTGTGTTTAATATTTTTAGTTTCCTGGGGTTTGTTGTCTTTTAGTGTTATATATTGGGTATTTCCACTTTTTGAATCATAAATAGGGTACAAGACATGGAAAATGTAAGAACATTTATATGAAATTAGCAGTCACTTAATGAAAGGAAGGCATTAAAAAAAAGAGTGAATTGCCTTCTGTAATGGAACTATTACACCTTCAGTTAATAACTGATTGGTGAGATAAACTTCACACTGTGTAGATCTGTGATTTGCTGCTAAAGATGCTGTTTCTGTTTAAGAAAACCTTCTGTTTAGAAATGTATGCTTTATTTTTAAGTACCAGTTTGTTACCTGCAGACAATCTATTTTTTTTTCTTCTCATTAGAATTATTTTTGCATGTTTCTGTATGTCTGAGTATGTGTTCCTTTTATGAATCTTCGTGAGAAAATAGGTGTGTTTTTTTTAGGGGGACACGTGCTATCTTTAGTCATTATTTGAATCTTTTGTATAACTGTGGCTGATTTTTTCTCTCTTGTCACTGTGGATTCAGGCTCCAACTTACCTGGAACAAATTCTGTTTGGTACTGATAAGATCACTTCTTATGAAGCAGGATACATTTTTTAATGGTCATTTTCAAACTCTTTAATATTAATTTCAAATGTTATAACAATGTAATGCATTTTTTTTCCTAATGTGATTCTGTCAGGATATTATTCTTGCATTTTTATAAGGTTATACGTCGTGATGTTGTAGTTTTTCATTACCAACTTATAATGATGTATTCTGGAAATGTGCTGTCACTTAAATGTGTATGTACTTAATTTGGTTAGGAGACATATGTCTGTGATCGCTAAAAAAAGCATAGCAGAAATTACAATATAGAGAGCAGCAGACAGAGTCATTAGGTTTGAAGTATACCTACCTTGTATATATAAAATAATTACAAAGTAATCAGAAACTCCTCCTTGTTTTTTTAGTATATTAAAGTGAAGTTGTATAAATGTTGTACAGTGGCATGGGGCAAGGCTTATTTTATGCTGGTGCAGCTGTGTTTAGGAAATTTGCAGTATCTACAGCTTGAATGTTTAATGCAGTCCAACAGATCTCTGGCCCTGTAATTATTTTTAGTATATATATTATATTGCAACTTCTATTATAGAACTAAGGACCTTGTCTTGGATCAAGATTCTGTTTTGTTATTTGTTGTATAAATGCTGGGGGAAAAATGTTTCCTATCCTAAAACCCTACCAAACAGTTAGGGGAAGAAAGAAGAGGATTAACAAGTAGAAAAGGAGAGAAGAGCAATGATGAGTATTAGCGTTGATTCATTTGCGGTCTGCATACCCAAAGTTTTGGCTTTTACTTTTTTCTTGTAAGTATTATAGCAATGGAGTTTTAACAGAGGGGTTGAGAAGTTCATAAGGAAAAATAGCAGGCAATTGTAGGTGCATTTGAAAATCCTCCCAACTATGATGAGCAGTGGGAGAATGGGTATTTGCTTGCAGATTTGGCTGGTGGAGAGTTGGTCTCTTTGGCCAGTCATGCATATTTACCAAGGGGATATTATGAATGAAAATTGTTGAAGTGTGGATAGCCAGGATTTGAAAATGAAGATGAACAAGTGAAATATGACATGAGGAGGAATGGAAAGGAGAAGTAGGGGTGAAGGAAGTAGACTGAAGTACTGCAAAGCATCCTTTAAATGGTCCAAATCACTGGCTAGAAAACAGCAGGATTCATTTTTGTCAAAGCCAGTGAGGAGATTATTTGAGAAACTAGTGCAAAAGTTGATGAAAGCCTGGTCAGGAGGTTTACGTATCAGTTGATAAAAGAGCCTGTATTTTGGCATTTTGCAGGAAGAATCTGCAAGATTTTAGATCTCGCATGGTAAAAACAACCTGAAGATTATGGGTACATGATATAATGAGAAAACAGCACGGCTACCAAAGGAAAAGCAAGGGGCATGAACTGGGAGATTTGGAGTGGTAGAAAGTTGAAGAACTCTGTTGTAGTTATTTTGAGCTTGAACCAAAAGCTACATATGTCCACACATATTCCTGTAAGAGACAAGTCTTCTCAGATGATGTATTTTTTTATTTAAATCTTAATTCTACTATTGGTACTGTCATTTAATTCTGATGTCAGATAAATACTTAACATAGATCAGGAGGCGAGAACAAAATTGGTCAGCCCAGATTTAACGTGAAAACTTCTGTCTCGTGCACTATGTTAAATAGTGTGTTATAGATAAAGTAGACAAAAACAGTCAAGATAAAATCACATATTTATTTTTCCAGATCACGAACAGCTCATGGAAGGGATCTTTTCCAGATTTTATTTTATTTAGGCAAATGCTAAATGTGTTAACATTCTGATAAACATGTCCACTTAACTTTTTTCAATAATTTGGTCATTACAGCACAGTGCTTGAGTACTTAGAAGCATGGTAGAGGCTTAGTTGTTGAATTTGTAGAAGCAATGACTGAATGTGTTAAAACCAATTGCTCAATTCAGTGATAGTAATGGATTGAGAGATACAAGATTAATGTAAAAATTTGAAACAACTCCTACAGCCTTATAAGGCTCTGTGAGATTGTTTGTATGTCCCTTTTGTATGTATTCCTAGATGCACAAGGTTTCTCTCATCCTCTTTTCTCTCTCTTTCTCTTTATATATATGTATGTATGTATGTGCAGGTCTTAAGCTTGGGAAGCACTAAAGAAACCACTCTAGTTTGTGCAAAGGTCTGTGTATTTTGGGGTGGAAGAGTTGTATTCTAATGAAATCTTTGTAAAATGAGGCCCCCTATTTACCTGAGAATGAACTTGTATTCCCAGTCATGTGTCCATCATTTGAAACTATATCTGAGAAAAATTTTAGCTCCCCTACTGATGTTTTCATCCTGAGGGAACCTGATTTGTAGCACAGTAGTAACCTGTTCATTCATGGCCTTGGTATGGTATATGGAGAGCAATGACTGATTCTGAAGTTGTTGTTGCTGGAGTGGCAGTGGGGGATGGCTTGTAAAATGAAGAGAAAATGTCCGGTAAGATTGTTACAGGGTGCTTGTTAAAGTGATTTGTTTGTTTTGTTTTGTGTTGCTTTGTTTTTTAAATAGTTTGCTGCTGCAATGATTCCTATAATACTGCACAAAGATTTAAGTAGCACGTGCTCCCATTTCTTAAGAATTTAATTTCGGGTCCTGTGAACGAAGAGGCTTCTGCCACTCTGTACCCACCTTATCACTTTTTCCATATTTCTTCATATTTATGGGCCCTTCCAAAGGGTCAGACTGAAAAGGTTGGATGTGCACTGTGTAGATTCAGGTTCAGCATCAGCTACTCAAAGTTTTCTGTGACAGTTGTCTTGCGTGTGCTCTAGAGAGAGAGAGACATTTGACGAGTCTGAACTTAAACTAAAGTGGAGAGAGAAAGAGAGAGAGGCTGCTGTCATACCTGATGGAGAAAAATGATTAGACGTTGACACAGTTCATGAATTCTTAGATTTTAAGGACGGAGCAACTACTAAATCATCCAGTCTCACCTACTGTATAAAAGAAAGACAGAGAATCTCACCTAATTTTTTCAGTGTCGAACTAAGAAAATTGTAAAAATAAAAATATCTTCTCCAGAAAAGCAACCACCACTGACTTGAAGTTATTAAGAGATAGTGAAGTCACCTTCTTTCCTCTCTTATAATTCCAAAAGTGAATAACTCTGCATTTAAAGGAGTAGGACACCCTATTGCTATTCTGAGTGCCTGGCTTTGAGGTCCAGTCCAAATTCTTCATATTCCCTTTTCTGAAAGACTAACAACTGCATCATTAACTGGAATGTCCTGTCATGAAAATATTTAAGGACTGTAACTAGGTCTCTTTTCAGTTTTATCATAACTGCTTGAATTTCTTAAATCCTTCTTTGTAAAATGTTTTTTGTTGTTGTTGTTTTGTTTGTTTGTTTGTTTTTACCTCCAGTTTGTAAATCTTTTCTGTAGACCTTCTCTGTACTCCTCAGTTATTCAACACCCTTTTTAACATATGGACTGGAGAAGTAAGAAGCTTTCAATTCAGTTTGGTATTGCATTTCAGGAGTATGATTCATGGGTTATTCACAAAGATTTTGCAAGACACCATGAGGCAGCCTCTGCATTGCTTTTATCTTCCATGTTTGCCAAGTTATCAGAGTGTGTCATACCAATGCTGGTTTACTTTGTCTAACTGTAGAAAATGTGGTAAAGAGTGAAATAAGGTCTCCTGAGCACCCATGTTTCATGTTTTCCTCCTCTTAAACATCCAATTCCTACAACTGAGATCAGCAGAAAAGTCACATTTACAAGTAGCATGGAAACTTCTGTGGGCTATAGAAGTTGGCACCACAAGTGACAACCCCAGTCTGCCATTTCTCTCTCATGTGCTGATAACGTCAACATCTTCTTTGCAGCCTTTAGTGCAGAGAAAAGATCATGATAAAGCCCCCATCTTGCTCCTGCCCTTGCCACCCTCTTTCTCCTGCCACAGTCCATACTTTAATCACGGGGCCTGTAGAATGATTGCAACTCAGTGTCTTAAGTGGGGTGATTTTTTTTTTTCCTACCTATGAATAACAGTGATCCCTGCTGGCTTTTGTATTATAATTTGATGGTGATGTTAGAGTTTTAAAATGGGATGTGGCCTGGAGGGCATGTGCTTCAAAGTAGCTCACCTACTTTCTCGGTGTATTGCAGTGTGTCCCTCTGGCAGGAGAAGTGTCAGAATCCTAATTTTTTTTTCACCTGTCTGCAAGATTGACATCTCCTGTGCTGCATGCTATGAGTTATAGGAATTTGTTGTTTTCTGAAGCAGGAACATCCCAAAGCATGTCCTATTTGGAAACTTAGTAAGTGCTGTACGCAAAGTGGAAGAATACAGCGATGGGATACGGCACAATTTATATCCTTTCAACTGCATCTCATTTTTATGACACTAACAAACAGCTCTATGAGGAGATGGCAAACTTGCAGCAGAAATACAGCTATGTAGTGGGATTCTTGCAGCTATCTGAAGCAATTCCAAGGGTTGGTGTAGGGCCAGAAATGACGGTCAAATTGCTGGCAGAGGAGAGCCATGTAAGTAACGTTACCATGATCAGAAGTGTCCCACTAGTGGCCCTTTGTAATTAAGAATGGGGATGAGCTTGTAATTAGGCATCTGATTCTAGTGTGTGAAATTTTAAGGTTGAATTTCACCTCTCAACATTTGGGTTTCCATCTTTAAGCAGTGACTACTTTTTATGTTATTCATGTCAGTAATCTCATGACATTATCTGAAGCAACTTATCTGTAAAAGGTGAGCAGTGTTAGCAGATAAGACCCTAAAGTCGAGAGATGATTGAGACTCCAAAATACTCTGTTAATCATTTTTAATGCTATTTTTGTTTTTTGAAAACCATTAGAAAAAAAAAAATGTCTTGCCTACCTTTAACTGGGACTCAGTATTAGGTATTACAGAGAAGCGTGCTGACATTTCCAATACAGCACTTGCAGTTGCTTGTATGAACCAATTTAAAGGACAAATATCCTTAAACTCTGTGTTAGCTTTCCTGATCATGTTCCTTTCCTTAGGAGAAGAAAAGAATGTGAGATCCAGTAGTTCTAGCTTCTCTTGTTCTTCACCATCAACTTGCACATTTCTGGAAGGTTAAGTCTCCTTTATATTCAACTTCCCATTCCACATAGGGAATTGACTATCAAGAATTGCTTAAGGACAACAGTGTTGGAAAAGATATGCTCTATCCCTCCTACTGCAGTGTATGAAGTGTCAGGTTCTTTTTCTCTTTATTCATTTGTTTTTCTTTGTCTCTCCACTGCTTTGTAAGTCAAAATCCCATGCTGAGAAGAGGTGAGCTGATGTCAGCCAGTGCCTCACCAGTGTGCATTTTTAAGGAACTTGATCATTTGGTTGCTCCTCATCCTCCGTTTCAGAAATGTTTTTGTGTGCAGGCAGTACAACTAGAAAAATGATTGCATTATTGTGTATGTCAAACATGTGATTTTAATATTTGTTTATGGAATTTTAACCCATGATAACTAAAAGAATAATAGTTTTTATTTACACATAAACGTGAGGTATCTGTCCTAGTTCAGACCGCTTCCACCTACCCTGCTTTCTTCAGATGAGCAACACTGCATGACTGGCAAGAAACTATAAAAAGCCATCTGAGTTATAACAAACTTCCCCCACAGAAATGACATAGCAGGTCTTTAATGGATCAAAATTTCCCTAAACTCTGAGTATTTCTAAAAGGCCAAGAACCATCATTCTTACCTGCATTGATATCCAAACTACGACCGAACCAAAATAACATTTCTGAGGCCATCACTCTTCTTGTGTTTGTCCCAGCTAGAACAAAGAACTGAGTTCATACAATACCCTACAGTGCTAAAAGGTCTTAACTTCAGAATTCAACTTTTAAATGAAATGAGAAGAAAATGATTTTATTCATTAGGACTTGTTTCAAGACCTTTCTGTTCATCCAGAACTTCTTGGCAGTATGAATTAAAAAGGGGAGATTCTCAGCTAAGGGTGGCTGGCACTTTTATTTATTTTTTTTTTTAATCTAGGTGTTACATTGCCAGTGTGTGAAGTTTTGTGCATTTTGTTTCTAACTGTGCATTGCATTGAGGAAATTCAAACTGTCTTGATATGGCTGTCAATGCCTTCATTATCAGGTTGGGTTCCAGGAACCCATTTTGCTATTGTGTGACCTTTTATACCAGTCAATAAAGCCGGTGGATTTGTGCTGGAGTACAAATGAAATAAGACAGTATTGAGTCAGGCCGAACAAAACAGCAAACAGTGAGGTATCGGTATATTTATCACTGGGTATGGCAGCTGCCATTGACCTGTGTAAAGTTTTATACTGGTTTGGTTAAACCTTGCTTAAACATTTGACTTTGTGTGAATCATGCAATCCAGATCTCTTTATGTTGGTAAATGAAATGTATACTCAAAATCTGATTTAGATTGCTGCATTCATACAATTTATAACCTACAGTGCTTTCTTACTCTTTCCTCACCTGGCTGTGTTTCTCAAGGGTCCTCAGGAGAGCGTGTGCTGGTGTCCTTCCAGACACCTCCAGTGAGTCAGGGCAGGGGAACAGCCGCCTCTCAGGAGTGCTATGTGTGTGTTTTTCAGACCGATGTGTTTTCTGTAACCACATTTATTAATATTCATATTTTAATGCATTCATGTGTATATTCACTGTATCAGGAGCGTGGTAGCATTTGGTTTTGTTGTCCTGAGTGCTGCTGCTTGTGTCTGCAGTTCAGTCTTTCAGCCCCGCGTATTTGCCAGCCATTCAGGCCGCTTGCAGTATTCACATTATGTAAAAGAAAATAAAATCAACTACATTATTAAGACTGTGGGGGCTGTGAATAGATTATTACGATTTGCCTATCATGGTAATGACACCTGTTAGAGGTGTGATACAAAAGGCAGTGACAGGCAGTGTAATTTAGTAATTGTAGCCATTGTACTATGGAGCTGGTCAGTTCACCAGGCAAGTACAAAGAAAGCAGTGTTAAGGCTAAGCAGGGGTGGGTAAGCTTAATAGACCGAGCTGGTGCTCTACTGAAAGAAACTTTTGGTGGAGGGCTAACTCCCCCGGGAAGGAGTTAGAATGAGTTGAAAAGAATGAACAGAAGTATAAAAATGGCACGGGATTTCTTGATTCTGTTCTTAAAGTGATAGAGGACCTCTGGTGATGAGCACGGGTTGGCCCTTTTGCTTAAGGAGGGCAGAGGGAGAGAAGGAAACTTTTTGAAATACCAAGAGGCTAGGAGGTTGTTCGTTTATTGCAACCACAGCACTGAGGTAAGGCCAGGCTCGCAGCTGCTACTTTCCTCATCTGGCAGAACATCACAGCTAGCTTTGGCAAAGTTGTTTGTCTACTGAGGTGGTGATCAAGGAGTCACAGGGTCAGAAGGTAAATTTGAGAGGTCACAGAAAGCCACTGCTGTCAAATCATAAACTCATGCCCTGGCCAGATGTGTGCGTATATGATTTGAGTGCTCGTCGGGGTGGCACCCCTGCCCCCTGCTATCTGAAGAGTTAACTACAGTCTGAAAAGTTATCTGAGGTCTACAGTGGCTGTTTTGCTGATATATAGAATCCATAACATTCATGGTGGGCTTTGTTGTTGTTTTATTTTTATATTAGAGGTGATGGAGCTAAAAATACAAGGTCAATTTTGTTACTAGTTCCTTTGTAAATGTGTTTGTTTTGTAAACAGTTTGGAGCACACACCACAACTTCCATACCTTGGGCACAGAGGACTGAATGGTCAATGATTTGTTAACAACAGACAGCATTGCTTTCAATCACTTTGTGAGCCAAAGAGCAACACAAAGACCACACAAATTAACCTTTTCCCTGATGCAGTATCCCTATAGACTACTAAGAGATTATGTAAAATGCATGGTCATTAATTAATTTTCTGTTTCTGTAATGATGAGAATGCCAAATAGCTTATAGACTTCTTATATCGGACCTGTCTTTTTTTTTAAAAAAAAAAGTACTTTGAGCTTCCTTTATCTCTTCCTCCCTCTACCCCCCATCTGGATATTTGATTTTCCAGCGAGCATATTGGTCTTTTTTCATGAGAACCTCTAATTATTGAACAAATTGTTGTCACAATGAAGACCTTTTTAGGGTTTCATGAGGATGCATTAGAAAACAATAGTCTTGCAAGATAAGTAGTAGACAGAGCACTGCAGCATGTTAGGGCCAGATTGACTCATTTAACAGCTTTAAGAGAACAAGGAAGTAGCCCGAAGTTAACAAAGATCTGCACAGCAGGGCATTTATGCTAGCAAATACTAATTCACATTTGCTAAACAGTATAAACAGATTTGCAGGCAACACCAGGCATCCCATTTAAAGGGATTAGGTGTGTCACTTACCTATTGTCTGGGCTGAGGAATGTGAGGTGCTCAATATGCTCCTTACAATTAGCCCAATTAGGCGGACACGCCCTTTGTGCAAGCCAGTTACAGGGCACTTAATCCATCGATTGGAAAGGTAATATTTCTTCTGTGAACTGAGAGGTTTGTCCTGTGGTGCTACTTGCATTTTTGCTGATTCCACACCTAGCCGTTAAAGTGACAACGCTTCATGTGCCAGTCAGCTGGTTGATAACGTGTATTTGATTTTTATAAACTGTGCAAACTGGTGTATTGACTTTGTTGCAGTCAGCTGATGGGTTGCTGCAAGAGGAAGGGAACACCAAAGAGCTTCGTAATTGGAGCAAAACCAAGCGTTAATAAATGGGCCATCCCTGTGGTCTCACACTAAGTGTGGAGCGAGACTTATGTTCACAGTGCACTACCCTTACTAGTGACTTGCTTTTTTTCCCACCAAGGGTTAAAAACACAGCAAAGGATTCATGCAATATGCATGCTATTATCACGCATTTCTGGAGGAAGTGATTCATGTTACGCTGGGGCTGCAGAAACTCCCGCGTTCTTTGTTTCCTGCCTGTCATTCAGATAGTGAAGGCCAGTTTTCCAGTCTCCCCCAGGTAGTTGGAGGGTCAGTACAGCGGAGTCCCTCAGAGGCTCAGGAGGAAGTTAGAGAGCCAGTCTCAAAGGCACCTTCCTAGAAAATTATTACAAAAGAAGATTGAGTAAAAATAGGATAAAAATGAGCTGGTATGCAGCCAAGCACTTGCACGTTGTCTACAAACATCTGAATTAATTGTGAATTATATGCCAAAGTAAAATCGAGCTCTGTGCCAAGAGAAAGGAGCTGAAGCAGAGTGCATTTCTCCTTGCACAATCACGCAGTCTTCCTCTGGCTGCAGAGGGTCTCGGTGCTGAGCTGGGGAGGTAGCGCTGGGTGCAGGAGTGGCAGTGCGGGCTGGTGGCATGCTCCAGAGCTTCTGCATACCTCGCAGCTGGCCTTTGCAGAGGCCTTTTCAAACTAGCACCCTAAGGGGTCACTGCAGTAGATTGGGTTGATACAAGCTAGTTCCTCAAACACAGGTCATAAAATCCTCATCTAATGCATCCTGAGCTTCAAATCTGCCTAGGCCCACACTGTCATCATCAGTGCCCATTTTATCAGTGCTACTGTTTCGGAAATCCTTCCCTAGCTTTGTAAGGCTGCCTTTCTTTGGAGAAGCTTCTCAGGCTTGTAAAAGATCTTCCTAGAGGTGGAAATACAAAGTTCACAGAGCACAGATAGGAGATTTGACATTGGACTCCATTTCCTAAGGAAAGTGAAATAATATCCAGTCTGTGAAACCAACAGGAGGTCATTCCACTCGGCTCTTCCAGGCTAAAGTATTGTGCATAAAATTATCATATAAGGTGTGAAAGAATGCTGTTTTCAAACAGACAAGAAATTGGATCAAAGGTGACACACCTCTGCTTGAGAGCAGCCTTTACTTCTCGTGAAATCACTGGGGCTCCTTGATGGGTTGAAGGCAAGGATGTGGCGGCTGCCCTGCTTGTGGCCACACTCAACCTTCCTGGAGTCAGGCTCGGTGTCTGTGTATAGTGTTTAAAGGGTAATAGCACTAAACACTGCCCTCACAAACCACCGTAATTACTTCTACTGCAGAAAAAAAAAAAAAAAACAGAACATGAACAAAAATATCGTAGAAAAGCTATTTCTAACACTAGTGCTGCTCTTTATGGCTAAGTGGCAGCCATCATTTTTTTCCTAAATTATGTGTTCTTTTTTCAAGCATTTGGATGATGCAAACCAGATTTTTGTGGCAGCATTATTGCTCATAGCCAAAAGAGCATTCAAGGAAACACTGTATTTCTGCTAAATTGCCATTTATTCAGAACACTTTGAGTTGTTTATCCTTTTTCATTCTCCTAACAAATCAAGTAGTCATTGAGCTTGTATTTCTGAGCATAAATTCAGTAATAATTTTAGGAAAAGTAAGATCTATCATCCAATTTTCAGAGGGTAGGGGGATATGTAAAGTTCTGGCTCTCAGGCTATTTTTAAAAGGAAAACTCCCCAGGAAAACTGTTTTCCAGTAAAACTTCCTGTTTGTTTTGGATTTTTTTTCTTACATGTAATACTATAGTAGAAATTTTTTGATGTAATTGCATTCTGGATGGTGTTCTGGCATTATTTTTTGGTTTGTTTACTCACTGTCTGGAATGATGCTGTTAGTTTAGAAAAAGAATGATTGTTAGCATTCATTAGAAGAATACTGTGAATGCCTTTTAGTTATTCACGTTGCTTTTTATTCACTTTGAGTGTTCCTAATAGTAAGTAAGGAGGGAATGTTCCAGAGAAAAGAAATGGTAAGAGATAATCATGCAAAGGTATGTAATTATGAATATTTGTCTCAGGCATGTGAATATGAAAGTTCTTTGGGGTTCATCCAGTCAGCAAGTAAGAAAAATAATGTGAGATGGAGGTGATTAATCTTGTGTTGCAGAGAGAAAAATAAGAATTGCAAGTAATCAAGACAGTACCTAGGACAAATAGTTCACAGGCAATCCATAGGCCACACATGTTCACATGAACAAATTATTGAATTGTTTCTAGGTGAGCACATGTGTATACAAGAAAATTTTTGTATGCTGTCGTGAATGGAAAAATGTACTAATACAGTTGCATAAATTGTTTATTTTATGGATACTACACAATTCCATTTTCAAAACAGATCGTTTCTGTTCTGCCTATAAAGAATGGGAAGTACAATCATTAGCTTAGAACTGACTTTGCAATTCAGACTTTTACATTAAAGAAAGCAAGGTGACAGTCAGCTCTATCTAACGTGTGCTATATCCCTGAAAACATTGTATCATTCACCTTTGAACGTAATACTGTGATTCATTTTAAGATGAAAGCTTTTAGAAGCTAGAACGAATGATCAAAATAAACATATTTTTCTTTGTGGTATTTTCTGATTTGGGGCATTTCTGCACTGTACATTCTCTTGTTCTGCTGTTTGGCTTCTGCATAGCTGCTAGTTCCCCTCTTTAAAAAGTCTTGAGTTTTTATAGGGATATTTTTTATCCTTACTAGTCATTGTAACTTTTAGCTCAATAGTTTTTAATTTGATTACAGTGAATTAAGTTTACCTTAGGATCTTTGGAGCCCCATAGAGAGCTGATCTGATTAATTACTGTACAAAATAGATTGTTAAAATAAGTAGGTTTTATGCAGTTTTTCTTTGTTCTTTCCCGTAGCTTCTGTAATTCATAGACATTGATACTGCTGGATGAGTGAGGCTAATGCAGGAGATGAATTCCCACAGGCTTGCTCCCTTTTCTGATTTCAAGAACAGACTCCCATGGGTGTGGACTATGTGGATCCCCCACTAGGGCTGCGGCACGTACCTGCCGGTGTGTTGAATCCCGTCTGTCAGTCCAAGTAGATGACCAGCAGAGGAATCAGGATGGTCTTATGTACAGGACATTATGACTTTATCAGCAAATGAACATCTGTAATGCAGAGTACAGACTTAAGTTTGTTTTATTTATAGTTTTAATTGTAGCAACATTCAATAACCACAGCCAGAAAATACATTATACTTACCATCACCGCTCCTGGCCTGTGTAGCATCTGGGCTATTTGTGAGCAAGCAGAGTTGAGTCCTCAGCACTCAGGACATCGCTACGCTTTTTTATGGGTTTGCACCAGTCAGGGACGTTAGTGGTTTGTATAAGAAGATGTGGTCCTGCTCTTGAACCAATCCTTAGTGTAGACACGGCTTCCAGTCATATGCTTCCTTTTGTGACAAAAGTGGTTTATACCACTCTTGGGCAGCTTATCGCCCCCTCTGCAATTTTGGCAGGCTCAGTGGTGACAAAGTGGACACAGTTTTAAGCTGGGTGGTGCAACAGGAACTAAGGGTCATTCTGAAGGGAAGGGAAACCACCTGTGTTGGCCTTGACTTGTATTTTTGCAGGATGCAACTGCACAGCAGGAACTAGAAGGGGGAAGCCACCACGTGTGCTCCGAGGGCCTTTGTGTGTCCGTATGCCAGCAGAGGTGGCAAGGGGCAGGTCTTAGCCCAGGGCAAACAGCTCACTGCCTTTGTCCACTCCTCCGTTCTCCAGCACAGATCAGAGTGAATAAAAATGGTGCTTTTCTGGAGAGAGGCAAACTGGCTAATACAATCTCATCAGCTTTATACCTTGGAGTGGGGGCTTCCAAAGTTAACTCAGGTGTGTAGCCGTGAAGTCCAATATCAATTTCTTCAAACAGACCAGGGATTTCCAAAGCTAAATCAGGTTTGTAGAGATAAAGTCCAGTATTTTTTCTCTTCAAACAGACTGTGCAGTCTTCAGTTTGAGAGATTTGTTAATGCGACCCTATGCGTTTTCTAGCTCTGATTCATTTATAGGTTTTCTGTGATTTTTTCAGATCTTCCATTTAAGCTTGGCCATTTGTAATTTTCCTCTGACAGCTAGAGAAGTGGTGTGAAGGGAGGAGAGCTGCGATGTTACTTACTTTCCCCTTTTGGGGTATAGGCCTCATTTTATAGAACTATTGAAAGTTCTCAGTAGTTTAGTCCCTTTTTGAAGCGGGAAAGGCACTGCTGCACTGATGTCATCAAAGAAAAATGAGCTGGTATTGAGCTGAAAAGTGCATAAAAAGTTTATGGATCTTTTAAAAAAAAAGTTTTACCCTGAACTGCAGCAGTGGATTTTAACCTGAACAAAACCAAATCAAGTGTTAAACCTTTCCACATTTGGATTTTGTAATGGTAACTGAAACTTTAAAGGCAGTGTGAGAGAGGCGAAGTACTTAGTGAAAGGCCCTGGCGATGTGCGCTGCTGAGGCATCCAGAGCAGGAGCAGGGCTGGGCCTGCCGGAAAGAGATGCTAAAACTCACTTAAACTAGACTGGTGCCAAGAATTTATCACCCATCTGTTTTGCCTTGATTTTATATTTCATTATCACCTGCAAAAAAAGTCTGATTTCTGAGCATTTATTGTGAAATTAATAAAAGAGTTTACAAGGCAGTGCTGTAATGCACTCCAGGGCGTGTCCTGCTGGCCTGGTGCCATTCCTGAAGTTGTTGGAGTTGTTGCTCATAAAGTTTGTGCTTCGGTTTGTGGTCAGCACAGAACAATATCCCAGGAAAAATACTGCATAGTGCTGGCAGTGCTACCTGATGGAAAGCTAGCTGGCATGCACGACCCCAGACTGTGTAAGGTCTGTGCCTATTGCAGGCTTTATCCTGAGCTGTACCTGATGTGGCACCAAAGTTGTGACTACTTCCTGATAATCACTGTTGTGCTATTTGCTTCTTTCTTTTCTCAGAATCTCATATACAAAGATGTTCATGATAAGATGCATCTTTAGATATGTATATGTGTTCGCAGGTATGTTTAAAATGAAGAGGAGCTAATCCTTAAAGAGAAACCTAAAGAAGAGGAAGACTCCTAGAGCTAAAAAGTTGAAGAGTTTCTTAATGCATTGCTGTTTTTTCTCAGCAATGTAGACCACAGCAGTTGTGGGATTAGGTATCTTTCTGAGAGTTGTAGTTTTGCCTGGCGTTGTGTAGGACTCAGGTATATTTTAATACACGTTCAGCACTGCCATTTTACAGCAACTGTAGCTTCTGTGCATGCCAGCACTGGGCAGCCTAAGTCAAGCAGCTTTTTCATTTACGATTTCTCTCCTTTTCCTTTTCCTTTTCCTTTTCCTTTTCCTTTTCCTTTTCCTT
>CM021770.1:27433759-27538271 GCA_011076525.1 Nettapus auritus
TTTCCCTTTCCCTTTCCCTTTCCCTTTCCCTTTCCCTTTCCCTTTCCTTTTTTTAAATTTCCGTAGTGCATGCTATTAACATCTAAATGAGTTTTCTGCAAATAGGCCAGGAATTTGATCAACTCCAAAATATAGGACATACTTAAAGGTTTTTTTTCAGTGTCTGGCTAGTGTGTTTTGTTTTTTTATTTGCTCTCTTTTCTTCCCCCCCCCCCCCCCGCCCCCTATTTTAAAGTGTTCAGGTTAGTTCTTTTTAATTTATTTTCAAAGGAAGCACTGTTAAAAGTTTAAGCCTGGTAGACTGAGAAAATTTAACTAACCAGATTTTTGATAATTAAAATTGTACTTATCAATGGGATAATTGCAGGGTGTTGTGTGCAAAATGTATATGCTGAAGTTTCTTTAAAACTTCTGTTGCTTATTATCATTACTTTGTTATTCAATTAGCATAGTGCCTAAAGGCTCAAACTATAATCAAGACTTCACTGTAGTGAGTACTGTACAAGCACATGGTCTGATTTAGGATGTGAATGGATGATTGTGATCAATTCAGCTGTGGTAGCTTCATGATTTGCTTCTCAGATGAACAACGATAACCGATTGTATATTAATTACTGCTTTGTTGCAATCAATTCTGGCTTGCAAAGGTGGCTTAAACTGATGTACTTTTCTCTGTAATTACAGTGGTTTAGAAGTGCATAATGGAGTAAGAACATTCAGTTCATGCAGTGAATGGATGCCCCTGGGCTTGCAGCAATTTCATCAACTACCTATAGCCAGAGTTCTGGAACTGAACTACTAAGAAGAACAGGGTACATGAGGTTTGGGAGAAAAAGAAGTGTTAGGAGTTAAGTGCAGGAGAAGACTTCCAGCATCCAGTACTATGCCCCATAATACTGTTCCTGTCTGACTGCTCCATATTTTTCTGCTTATTCCACTAACGCAGATCTTAGAAATCCTAAAAATCTTCTATCAAACCTTGTGAACTATAATTTCTTCCCCTGCTGTTCCAGTCACAGTTATTTTGAGGCAAGGTCCTTTACTCAAAGTGTTGTGGCAATAATGCCTTTTGCTTTTGTGGAAAACTCATTCCACAAGTGCCTCGTGCTGCCCAGAAATGCAGAAGCATCTCAAATATTTTAGGGTCAACGCCAAATCATTCAGGAACTAGCTAGCAAATGATCTTCTTATCTGGAGTATAGGTGTTATGGCTTTCTATTTGGACCTTTCCTGGGTTAGCAAGCACAGTCATTATTGGTAGTGTTAGGTGATGGTTGCACTTGATAATCTTATAGATCTTTTCCAACCTAAATGATTTTATGATCCTATGATTCACCAACTTAGAGTTGTGGTCTGCACTTATCTGAGCTTCCAAAATATGGAATTCATTCCCTTGCATAGCACAGCAGTCAGAAGGGAAGACAACATATGTATGATTAAGGTTTGTGTAGTCTATGTTCAAATGCATTGGCCGATTTGATATAAATCCCCAAAACACAAAATAGTTACTTAATGCTACGTCAGATATATCACTTAGATAATTGATATGAATAAAATTTGATATGTGCATGCATATGCAGCTCTAGACTGAGCACATGGACAACTCTTGTACCTTTTCTCCAAAGAAAATTAACTGTTTCAATTTCAGCCAGTGTACTGGTGGTTGTCTTCTTTCTATAGTCATCTCCAAAAGTATGTTATGAAGTAAAGGACACAGCTGTTGTCCTTTCACAACTTACATATATAGACAAACGCTGGTTCTTATCTTTTATACAAATGAAGTTAATGAACATGTGTTAAAGGTAAGGCTGTGCTCTTCTCCCCTTGTGGCTGAAAGTTCTGCCATTCAGAATTTCAGTTTACAAAGCCAAGCTAAACGTATGATGTGGATTGGATATTTTGTTGATTAATTTATTGCTTCATAGTCTGCTTAGGAAAAGGCAACCTACATTACTCTATGATTTCAGTATGAAAGTTACCTATGGGCCAACTCCGGTTCCTTTTATTGTTCCACTTGGAAACAAATTCTTATTTCTTGCTTTGAATGGCAATCTGTCAGCCAATAAGCCAGTTTTAAACTAATTATTATAGGCATGGAGGCCTGCAACAGAAATCAAGATTTCTCCTGTTTTGTTCACTTCAAAAATTTATGTCCTTTCTCCTAAATCACAAAAGTATTAAAAATGAGAATAAGCAAATAACAAGACTTTTTTATACACCACAAAAGTGTGTGTTTTTTCTCCACTATCTTCTGAAGCTGTCCGTAGTTAGACATAGGATAAGAGTAGCCATTGTTATTGCCATTAAAAGCTCTGTATACCCTGCACATACTGTAAGTGTTATGTAATTCACCAGCTTTTCAGCTATGAGCAATCTTTTTACCCCTGGCCAGATCAGCAGGAAGTAGGTTTGTGGATTGTTTTGGCTTTCCTTCTTAATGTGGCACAGGGTCTGCTTTCTGGGCTCATTTGTGACTTTTGATTGAAGAAGTCACCCAGGTTCTCAAGGGCTTAGAACGCCGGCACGTCCTTGATCTTTCTCTTGCTCTTCCACACAAGCACAGTAATGGTGGCTTTTAATCCTACAGGCTTTTTTCATGTTTGTTAAAGGATGCTGTGAGGAACTTCTGTTTCTGGTGTATGTTGGCTTATAGGATAGGTGATTCTGAGCTAGATATGTATTTGATTGCAGTGTTTCTTGCTGTTGATCTTTTCTAATATCCACTTTACATACATAGTAATACATTAATTATCTCATTAAAAATATGTAGCTATCTCCAATTACCCATTCTTGCAAATGGAACTTTCCCATAGGGAGGTACTGAGAATGTTGAGGTGACTTCAGTAAATACCTAAAGTTTAACTTAAGATCCCCAAAAGTAAAATGTGGTTAAAAGGCCACAAACATAGATCTCATCTTGACCTTTTTATTTGTTAGAACACTTCAGGAGAGAGTAGATAGAGAAAAGGAGAACAAGGACACTGTAAAATGCTGCAGTTGTGGCTCTTTTCGAGTTGCTTTCACATTCTGATACCCCATTAAGAGTTCGACAGCGTACTCTGAGAAATGCCAGTTCTGCACTTGAATATCTGATTTCATGGAAATGCTGCAGTGTGTGCTTCCAAAATGATGACTTATATTTTCTTTTTTTTTTTTTTTTTTTTTTTTAGACTTAATATGTATAGTGATTGAAGAGCAAAACCTTAATGTTAGGGTGCTATTTAAGTACAGATTTCTAGTGTTCGTGAAACAGTATGTGTGTACACAGAAGAATGAACCCAGTTGATGAACAGACCTTCATTCCAGTTAGACGCATTTACTGTCTTGTGTATCCAGGCCTCTCCAGACACTCAGCTAAACTTTGTTCATGGTCTATGCCCAAAGAGGAACCATAGTTCAAGTAGAATTGCAGGTCATCACATGGCTGTGTAGCTGAGGCTGTGTAGATCAAAGGCATGTTTATGCAATTAGGAAAGAAGCACTATCTAGAATCACAAAGCATATGGAAACCATACATTTTTCTTCACCTAGTCTCTTTCATTTAAGTCCATGTCTCTAGTCCCTGTGAGAAATATTAAAAACACATATCTTCCTATCTCACACGTTGCTCAGCTCTTGAATAGATGAAAGGATGTTTGCTATATCACTGGATCTTTCAGTTGACCACAGTGGTATGTTCTAGTTGAGGAATTTGGCAATGACTTGTGCTTTAGTGGAAATACTTTGAAGAAGATGGTATTCTCTGTAAGCCAACCTGTTAGAATCTGGCTTTTATGCTAGATCCTTCCTTCCTGCATAAACAAGGCAACGGAAGATTATTCAGACTTTGTAGGTAGTCTTAGTAAAAACATGGACTGACCAAATACAGGTAATGTTGAACTAGGAGAAAGATTTTGTCAAATATTAAAATATGTAAATGTTTCTAGAAGTAGATGGGCATTGTGTGGGTAAGGAGAAATAACGTTTTCAGTTAGGCACTGGAAACTTGGTTATATTTTGGAATTCCCAGAGGAGGAACACTGGCATGATGTCTAACAGATAGTGACAGAGGTGATGTCTAAATTAAACATTCATGTTCCTTCACATAGCTATTTGCTGAAATATTTATGTTGGAATATATTTAATTCTTTTTTATGATTAAAGTTTGCACAAAGTATGCATGTTTGTTTACGCCCCAGAGATTAGGGTCAGTGTTAGGATGTGAAAGGCAAATGATTAGATACTACTTTGTTTTAACAATTATGTATTTATTTTTTCATTAGGTTTCAAGTAAATTTAAAAGTATATAATTATTTTTTGTCTTTATAAAGTTGTTGAAATCTCATGAGTTTCTATAAAATGGAAGGTGTTATAAGAAAAACAATGTATAGTGAACTAAACAAAAGACAATTCTATGTCACTGCTTGTATTCAGAAATATTTTTTAAAAAAGTTCTGTAAAGGTTAACAGTGGTGATTGGCAATGCTATTGATGGTTTTATTTTTATCATGGGGATTTTGTAGGTTTGATTGACACAGTATTATGGCTAACAAACATCGGTTGATTTTTGCAGATTTTTCCTGTGTATTAAAGCTTAAAACTCCACGTTTTTAATCACAAGTGTTTCTACCAACTGCTTCTGGTCCTTCAGTGGCAGATTTTCAGCTCTAATCTCTGTAGGTTCTACTATCTAAGTGACACATGAGTTTTACAAAACTGACTTATACAACACCCCTAATATATAGTATACCTTGAGCATCCACACATTTCCAGGTCTTTTCACATGTTAATACTTTTTTTTTTTTTTTCAATTTTTTGAGTGTTTTTCCTTTTTTTTTTTTTTTCCCATTCTCATTTGCTTCAAATAGCTTCCAAGCCTGTTGCTTCTTTGCATTACCTCTCCTTGTTTTATTATGCCACTTGCTTCCATTTTCTAGCTCACTGAAAACAACCTTTCAAGTACTTTCTGTGCTATCTGAAACTTAGTTCTCGACTCCTGTTCTTTTATGAGTGCACAGTTGGTCAGCTAATGATGATTGCCTCCATCACCCACCGACTGGTTCTGTCTATTTTGCTACACACAGAGCCTCAACAAAAAATAATTCTGCTCTTGAATAGTGGGTATGATTTCATGCTATAACTAAACTAATGGTGAGCTGCCACTGAAGGGCACAGGTACAGACCTCCTCATCCATGCAGCAACAGGTAATTTAGTTAATACACATAAGGTAATTTTGTGAGACCTCTTGATGTACTATTAACTTTACACTTTGAGGTATTTACACTTAGTGAATTGAAAATTTACCTTGCAGCAGAAATGGGAGGAGACTTAATGGTCAAAACGTCTGTTCTGAAGTAACATCAGATACGATTAAGGAGAATACAGCAAGGCTTGGGTGAACACAAGGAACATAAAGTAATGCCTATTTCTGTGCTCTCACATCCTGAGCTGTTAATTCAAGCCCTGGCGTGAATCTTGATAGCCCAACTGGTTTATCTGAAGTCTGGCAAACAGGAGCAGAATAAATGTCTGGGAAACATCTCTCCAGAACAGTGCCAAGCTCTGTCTGTACTATGGCTCGCCAGCAGACCTGTATTGACACAATTTTCCTGTGTCTGCTTATTGAAGAGTTTATGGCCATTTTGCTGCAGGATCATGATATGGGGTATCTGTATATGTGCCTTCAGCTCGTTATATCCAGAACTTTCCATAGGTACTTTAAAATTTTGCAAGATTATTTTATTGTTCATGTGCACTTTCATCACATTTTTCCTTGAATTTTATAGTCCTTCAAAGCTATTTTTTATGAAAAAGCTGTTTTTTCTTAATTGCTTTTTTCACATTTTTATTCTAAAGTTTAAGAAGTTGTCTTTAATCCCCAGCTGATTATTCTTCCCCTTTTGAACTCTATTTCCTGAAAATCTTGTGTTATAGCTATTTGATTTGAGAAAGAATGTTTGCAAAACATATCTATATATTTTAAACTTTTATTTTTGCCACTCTTTACAGTTTGAAGGGCTGTATTACAAATTCCAGTGTATTTATTCATTCCTGCTAGAGAGGCCAAATTATTTTTTTTTTCTTTCTTCTCCCATCTGATATGTTGACTTGGAGAATATTGTAACATTTACATATCCCATTCTCAGCCTGATGGTTGCTATATCACAATGCTGCCCCACAGGCTTCATAAAACTAGAATGTTAGCCTTAATTGTCCACCTCTCTCTAACAAAACTTGCTGTTTTTCTGCCAAACACAACAGTCAATATGGGATGCTTCCAGAGGAAAGAAGTTATACAATTTGTGAGATACTTTTTTTTTTTTTTCCGCATAGATTGTTTGAATACTGCAAATTGGCTACCATAAATTATGTAACTCAAGTTAGAATAACTGAAGAAAGATAACTCGCTCTTTAGCTCGTCAGTGGCTCAAGATAAATTACTCTGCTCTAGGCTGAAGTTAAATTCCTATCCAAAGCAGGTATTTGGGTATTTTGTATTATTTCCTATTTAGCTTGAAGACTTTCTTTTGACATTACAGAGATGTCAAGGCTAAATTCAGTTCAATAATTTCATGATTAAACATTTATTTTAAGTTAAGTTCCTTCCTCTCCAGTGTCAGGAGACACTCTTCCTGGACCAGCACGGACATTTTGAATATCCCCCTAAGTGAACATTAGCAAGGAATGAATGAGAAATGAAACATTTTGATGTTTTGAAGAGACTGAAGGCAGACAAAATATGATTTTCTGAAGCTTTTATGAAGGAACAGCAGTGGCTTTACTTGATAAACAAATCCAAATCGTTCAGATGAATGCTTAACTCTGGAAATAAATATTTGTTGTTGTTGTTGTTTGGCAATTTTCATATGTTCCATCCTGTCCATTTGGGGAACATATTGTTTTACATTGAATTAGGTAGATTTTACTATTTCTTAAGCAGGGAGGTTGCCATGGCCAGATCATAGTATTGACAAAATATTTCCTTCTGTATGTGAAGATTTTTCCCATGCATCTCCAAAATACCGTCCTCTTGTTACTTTCCCAAACACATACAAGAGGAATGAATAGCTGACATGTGCTATAGGAAATCAGACTAAAGAAGCCAACCCCTTTTTCTTCACATTGGCATTCATGCTTAATATTAAGATGAGTTATCTTCCTGTAATTCCTACTAGCTTACTGAAGCTTCTGTAAAGAAGATTGGTTTTTTTTGTTTGTTTTTACAATGGTGAGATGTTACATGCTTTGATAAGGAAATGTTTCTTTTCTCTATGTCAGTTGTTAGTAATACAACAATTGTTTGATAATGCTTCATTCAGAATGGCACTCTTAAAATAGCGGCTGCCGATTCATTTTTAAGACAATAATTACTTGCTTCTAACATCCCTAAAGAAATAATTATGTAATAAAAAATTACGACTGACATATTCGTTACCTATAACAAGTGCAAGTATTTCTTGAAATTTTAAGCAATTTCATAGGGTTTTATATTTAAATATTGAAACCTATTAAAATTGCCCATGGAGATTTGTGGGAGAGGTTATCTATGGGCCTGTGCTAATTAATTATGATATATTTTATTTCCATGTGATTTGTCACTACTAGTCCTGTACTGACTACAGGAAAAATCATTCGTTTAATCTAACTGGGACCTTGTGGCATTTAATTGTAAGCATAACTGTGATACAATAAATCCAAATGAATTTGGACAGTGATTAACAGGGAGCTCCTTGATATGGTAATGAGATTAAAAAAATGGTTCCTAAGTGTTTCTGTGGATTTCATTAACATTTTTGCAACTAAACAGTTTTTAGGATAAGAGTGGTTGCTTGCTGTTGACCAGGATACGTTACTAGTAGAATGTAACCTGTGTGATGAATATGTAGCATGAAAATATTTGTTTATGCCTGTATGTAATGTATGAATATTTATGTATATGTATGTGTACATATGGAAAGTGTACAAAGAAAATACAATATGAAAGGCTTATGCTGTATTTAATTTGGTGAGCCAAACAAAAATACACTGCGGAGTTAACCTTATTATTACATATATTTCAAGCATCCTAAAATGCTTAACTAATCGCACACATGTAGTTCTTGCCCTGAAAGCTTATTATCTAAGACACCTGCAAATATTTAGACATCTGCATAGCTTTACTACTGTGAGTAATTCTGTTGATTTTGTTTATCTGTTTTTGTAGGATTTATGCCCCAATTTATTGTTAGATGGCAAATTTACAGCATAAAAAGGAGAAAGGAGAAAAAAAAAAAATCAGAAATATGATACAGTTATTCAGAAAGCATATATGTTGATCTTTTCGGATGTGTTGTTATCACATTGCTAAAAAGCCCAAGTTTTAAAGAATATATCTATAATTTTGCTATTTAGCAGAATTATAGCAAAACTATAGAGAAGAAAAAGAGTATTTCCATTAAAAACATCAAACTGCTGCTTGAACTTCAAGGCAAAGGAATTTTTTGTTTGTTTATTCTTGCAACTCCCCTTCTGTTTGTTTTAGTCTTTTTCCAAAACTTGGTTCATCTTCCGCTGTGCTGGTCTTTAAGTGAACTGGATATCATCTGCAATTGTTTGATCATCTTTCTCTTCTTTACACTTTTTATTTTAATGCTTTCATTGCTGAAGAAAAAATGTTGGTTGATTGGAATATTGAAACTGGCATTCTTTGTAACCAGCATTCATGTAACAGCAGTGAATTATTCATATTCCGCCCTGGCAAAATGCTTTTCCATGCTCCAGAAGGAAAAGTGGCTTGGTTTCCACAACTCCATTCCTCAGCGGTATGATTGCTAACTAGAGGTCACTATCAGCTGTCACTGTAACATTGTGCTTCTTCACCAGTGGAAATTAGACTGTACCACAAACCGGAGACCTAACAGAGGTCAACATTTTGTGGCTTAATGAACAAGCAAGACTTGAATTTCAGACTTACTGCCAGCCCTCAGTATATGGCATTTCCCTTTAGAATCTGGCTCAGGGAAATCTTTAATATGAGGAACGTACAGTATATGGGTGCTTGTTTGTTCATTTGTTTGTTTTCAGTTACTTAAAAAGGGGCAGATGCAGTTCGGCTGGACAGGGAGCGCCTTAATACTCTCATGTGGGATGCTTCAAATGCCTATCTGCTTTATCCACCTTTGTGCTGAGGTTTCTGCACTGAGCTCAACTTCATGCCTAGTTATTTGCTTGGCCTTCTACAGGCAGCAAACTCTTCCATGCAAGCATGTTCTTTGTGCTACCATGTAAGTTTGTCCACTGCGTTCCTTGGCCCCTGTATTTCTTTGTGTCAGACGTTCCTGTTTCTCCCTCCTGTGTGTGCTGTTCCATGCAATTGCTAGAGAAGGAGCCTCAGTGTTTCTTAGAGCTGATGTGATGGCAGTCCTGTCACCAGCATAATACAGGTTTCTTGTTTCCATTTGGATGTAGAATTAGAGAAAGGATTTTGAGACACCCATGGTGTGAGTGGTTTAGCTAGTTTTGTTTTGTTTTGAATCTGGGTTTGAATCAGCAGATTTATTCAAATTGATAAACAAAGGGTTTTGCTTGATTAAATATCAAAGAGTTTTATTTATATAGGACATATATTGCTAGGTACTGTTTATTTAGATGTTACTGCAGCTCCCCAGTTGCAGTTCACTGCTGGCTGCAGAGCTTGTGTCGTGAAACTTCCCTAGTACCAAGCAAAGGTTCCTTCAGCTCAGGGCTTGGTACCTGAAAAGAATGGAGTAAACACATACCGAGAGTAGTGCTGAAATCTTCAGCACAGCAATGATTAGCAATAGCATTTAACCAACCAACAGTCCATTGTTTGAGTACAGTCATTTATTTGACATAATCTTAATTGCAGTGGCATTACAGTCCTTATTTTAGGCTGTTTGCAAACTCAAGAACATAGTTATTTCATTGCAAATTGTTTTCATTTTCCATCTATGAAGATTTTTCTTGTGCTTGAGAGAGTTAGAAATGTGTTTCTGAGGAGAGCTTAGATGTTGCAGCTGAATATCGCAGCCAAGAGTGAACACTGCATCAAATTCTGCTTCTGTGTTATCGTGGAATATGCAGAACCTTGTTCAAAGATTGCACAACAGCCATAGTCTAAATGTGTTTTTTTGTTGTTGTTGTTGTTTGGTTTTTGTTTTTTCTTTTTCTTTTTTCTGTTGAGAGACATATGATAAAAGGGCTGTGAGCTACCTAGACCTCAGAGTTGCTTAATAGCTTGTGGGAGCTAGCTACTTGCCAATTTTAGAGCATCAGTCTATCTGACTTAACCACATGTAGACTTACTGGCAGGTCTACTCAAATCAGTGGTATAATTATTTACTTCTTAAAGAGAAAACAGGCATGCAGTATAATGACCTTACAATAACTTTCAGTTTTATGTGGAGAAAAATAAATAGTTGTCATTTCCTTGTTATTTTGAGGTTTAAGCCTTTACCACAAAGGTTTTAAATATTTACTAACTACTATGTTCTCTGAAATTTCTCTATTTAAAAATACAATGTATTTATTCAGGGCAGTCTTTCTATTGCAACAAGCTTCACAATCTCGATTAGAGAACATTATAAATGAATGCCTTTCCACTTCATTTTTCTTGGTATTACTTAGCTCTTAATTCAAAGAGTTTATTACAGTTAGTGTTTTAGCTGCCAGCTTTGCATTTGTTTTTTATTAAATAGTTCAAAATATAAAGGTTTTTGTGTGTGTGATACAGCTAGAATTCTACAATCATTGAAAAAATATTTGGGGCATTATAAGTTTTCCTGTGTCACTCGGAAGGTTTTCAGTGTCATATCTCAAAAAATAGCTTCACATCCGAATTGTGTTGATGTTGAGGAAACTGATTAAGATATTCACTTATCTCTTTTTTATTACTGTTACATTTAAATCCAGTCCAGAGAGGAGAAAGTATTCTGATTTAGGCAGATAGTAATTGCCGTCTGTTACCTACCTTACTTAGCATGGGTGGTTAATAATTCCATTGCTCATTTTACACCTTTTTGCTTGTTTCTAATAGCTACTCTGAGATCTTTAGCACTCAATATTAAAAAGAGATGAAGCTGCAACTTGGTTATGACTAGGGAAGGAAGCAATTCTAGGTCAGTTGTCCAGGACTAATGGCCTGGTGGAGCTGGCCATAGGAATTATTAACTTAGGATGTGTATTAGTGAAGCAAGAACTGCATCATTTCAATTTTTTCAGCCCTTTTTATTTCAAATCCAAGTGGAAAGTTAAAACAGTGGTCTTTTTTTTTCCTCACTGAACAGGAAGCTCTGCAGAGTTTTGGCTTGGAAACACTGGAATGTTTGGTTTTAGTTGGAAATCTTGAAATTAAACTTTTCAGTGTTCACAAATCACGTCAAACTATTTCATTCTGGGTTGACCTTCACCTTTGTTATCCCAAATTGCTACAATCCTCTGTGGTAGCTGTAGTCCTACACTTACAGCTGTTACACTGAAAGCATTTGGCTTTCTGGAGAAAACACATCTCCATGATGCATCACATCAGTTAGATCAGATGGCAGATTACAAAGTTTAGGATGAGAGAGCCCGGATTCAGCCATTTTAGTTAGATCTGATAGAGAAAATGTCACTGTACACTGGTTGGAGGTTAATACCCAAAGACCTTAGATTATGGGAAAGAAACCCTCAGTGCTTCCAAACGCGTGAGCCAAGTCTCAGATGGTTTGTCTGATTCCTACCTGTAGCAAGCAAGGAGTGCTCATGCATGTTTTGCCAGCTCTGCTGTTGTGGTGATAGTACAGGAAAGCACTAGCCTTGGCCAGATACCTGGTGGGAAAGAAAGGCAGAAATCTGATAATACTTCAATCGTTTGACAACTAAATCTATTCTCAAAATATTACTGGACAAAAAAAAATCTCTTTTCTGTACTATTCCTCCTATATATAAATGAGAGCTCAATAGCTCAAGCAGAACTACCTTAGTACCAGAATAACCTAAGAAACTTTTTGTTTTGCATCTATGTTTAGTTTGATTTAGCCTAAGGTTTGTTTTAGCCTAAATTGTTCCAAAGCAAAATCCAAAACCCTCAGTAAAGTTCTTACCCAGTTGTTAACATGGCTTAGCATGAAAAACTTCACAGTATCTCGGGTCCTGTGCCGTACATAAAATTAAAATCTTTATTTGTAAATTTTAAATGGTAGCATTAAAAAAAAAAAAAATCTAACTTTGAAATGCATATTCCTTCTATTATCCCATGACATTTCATAAGTGAAAGCTGCCCTCCTTGCAAAGCAGTGTGCATATGAGCAGGCTGCTGGGCCCTAGCTGATGGACTCCATCCAGAGCTGTTTAGCCAGGCTGCAGACTGGCCTTGCAATGCTTCTTTAGCTGAACAAGCAGCAACATATTCATTTTGTAATTGAGTAAACAAAGGCACTGACAATGTTGATGGCTGGCATTAGGAGCACGTTTTGTCTTTGCTTTGAAAAACTGGGTTTAGTTCTGAATAAAATGCTAAAAGATAATGCTAAAACATTTGTATAAATGGCATTTTTTCCTGCTCTGTTGATACATTTTTTGTTTTCTAGAAGTATACATCATTAAACATATATTTCTCATGTCCATAGGGAGAAAGAGCAAACATAATTCAGAGGATTTATGAATTTTCAAAATCCACCATAAAATAGTACAAGGGAAATTGCTGAACATATCTGAAATAACTTTAAAATGTACTTGTGCTGCTTGTTGTCCTCTTACTCTAGATAATCACCATATTATTATCTCCTGAAGTGACAGATGCCAAAGTATGTGATAGCAGAAGCCAATGTGAAAAAAGGTAGAAATGCTTTTTGTGGTGTTCTAGAGCACTGGAGAGGTGCAGCCATCACTCAGCTGTAGTTTCTTAAAGGCCCTTTGGGATGGGGGTGGAAAGTGAAAGCAGACAGCTCTGCCTTTGCTTTAGCCATGCTATATTCTCAGTTTATCCAAGATGAGTGAAATAAGAGTCTTACACTTGCAGCCTCAAATATCACTCTGTAGGTTTAAGTATCTTAGCACAGGCTAAGAGGTATATGCAGCCTACCAAACTGGGAATTGTGGGGTGGGTGGTTGTTTTGGTCTTGGTAACAGAAAATGCAGGTCATCTTGGGCGGGGAAGGTAGGTATATTTTTATGCAGAGCCCAATACTAACAAGTAAATATTTACCTTGGAGTGGTAATGTCATGTTACCATGCTATTTCATTGTAGGAATAAGTAAAAGGTAAATGTTTGCTTTTTAGTTTCTGTCCTTGGTGCTTTTAATATAATACAGTTTTAAATCCTTATTCATATCTTTAAAAGGCAGGTTTTTTTACAGAGAAAAGACAACAAAGATGACAGCAATTCAAGCTTCCCTTAATGTTCCACCATGGTGCAATAGCCCATCTTGGGAGAACAGGAGAACAGCCTCTAATGCTCTCCTTGTTCATGTCTAGCATATCCTCAGCCTTTCTGCATTGACTGCTAGCATGGCTGCCAGATGGAACAAGTCTGGGGGCTGTTTTTCTGGTAGGGACATCAGTTCAATTGGGAGTGGATTTCTGCCTCAGAAGTCTTATCACCCAGCAGTGACTTCAGGTCATTATTGCTACCTTCATTTCTACTGTTGTCTTACAGGTGGCTAACTCAGAATCCTTCTGCTTGTTCTCTAGATCCTAGCCTGCCTTTTGTAGTTCCCTGGATTATAATGAATGACTGAACCAAGTTTGTCTTCAACAAAATCAAATTTGATACCTTGTAGACTTGCTCTCTCTATAAAAACGAGATGAGTTTTGGGTGTGCCAGTCGCAATTAGAAAAGATACTCTAAGTATATTATTAGACATACTTTTTTCCAAACCATAAAAGACAGTGAGTGGTCAGTCATCTTTGCAGCTATTGCTAATGATTTGCCATGTCTTTTGACAGAAGTAGAATTTTATTTTAGGTGACTTAATCATGGACTCTTGGTAGGAGTGAGAATAGCAAGAGAGTATGGTCTATGACCTTGTCCTGTCAGTGCTGATAAACCAGACTATACATTCAGATTTAAAACAAATGAAAGTTTCTGTCAGTAATCCTGGGGGTGATTTCTATGACTTCCTTGTCAGGAGTATTGAGACAAGAAAGCTTCTAAAAACTTCCTTGGAACAATACAAAAAGATAAAGCTATCTGCAGCTGAGCTATCTGTAATGAGAGTGGGTCCCAGCATGGGGAGGGCAGCAAATAGGGAGATCTGCAGCAAGAATAACAGTGGTAACACCAAAAGCAATGGCAGGAGGATGTGAGTGTGTTTTGGCACAAGCATATAGGAACCGAAAGCAAAACATGAATAGATTATGTGTGCTGAGCTAGTCAGGAGTGGTTATATTTGTGTACAATGTTTATTTGCTAAGCTTTATGGTCAACTTCATTACTCTTCATTTTATTCATTATTATATCACTGAACAGCAACTTGTTAAAAGATTAAAAGTTCCAATTGGTTGCTCATGCCTAAGGTATGTAAATGCTTTGGAGCTCTGGAGGTAATTTGCTGACATTCGGGCAATTTGCATTTAATACATACACGCACACACGAGCACAGCGTGCGTAATTTTTTTAGAAATTAGGTATTAATGTAAAGGACCTGATCCTGCAATCCTGACACCAAAATGTGTTTTAATTTCTTTGAAAATTACCAGTTTAAATGTCAGTAGAAGAGACCCAGAGAGAAGAGTGTTCTGAAAAAAGTAAAAACAAACAATAAAGAGGCAAATTCTAATGCTAGTTTAAAATCCAGGGTGCAACAGTTAGTATAGAGTTCCTTTGATGATCAGAATTTTCTCAACTGATTTTTCAAAGTAGTTGCATGTGTTTATACACGTGCACTAATACTCATACATGTACACTGAAATGTGTTGATCTGTGCGTGCATATTTACATATATTCAGGCAAATAATTTTACATTAAATTTTACCCTTCTCACACTCAACACGTAATTCTTATTTGTGTTCAGCTTTACGAATATTTGTTTGTTAAAAAGTTGGGGTTTGATACTGGGCTGCTACATCCTTAAATCTAGTGGCAATGCTCTCATTTTGAACATTTATAGGCAGCAGTTCTGTGAGCACAACTTTGCACGCTCAACCTTGAAAAACAAAATCAGGTGTTGACCGCTTAGAGTAATTCTCTCCTTAGAGAACAGGTATTTCCTCAGCCAGACCTGCAAAGTCATGCTTTACTGCATGAATTGGAATGTCACAAGGCTAGTATGAGCCAGCAGCCTTTTCTAAGTTAAATTACAGATTTGTCCATAAAAGCAGATTTTTAAAGCACATGAAGTGACTTTGTGCAGTATGGTTGCCATTATACAGGCAATAGGTGTTCTTCCCTATCAAGTAAAAATAAAAACTTAAAACTAGACATAGGTCATATCTGTTAAGTTTTTAGCAATTACAGAAACAGACATATCTTTACAAAAATTAAAATAATTTAGCTTCAAGACTTTGAGATCTTCACAGTAATGGAAGTAGAAAGTGAAATATGTTTATATCACTTTTTTATATAATCATGCATGACAGTGTTTGTCTACAAATATGTGATGAAGTCCTATCATATACACCTTATAATAGGAGAAATTGAGTAAAGGAAACTGAATGTTACCGTTTTTTTGTCAAACTTGATGGACAAAAGAAAGTGTTTTAAAACTTTTGTTTAGCTAAAACCGAAGTTAAAGAGGGGAGAACAAAAATGATGTAGACTGCATGCCACCAGTTATGGTGTTATTTGAATAGTCTACACTGGCAGAACTTCCAAATCATTGAATAGACAAGACTGCTCAATTTCATATGTGAATTATTAATAAACAGATAATAATTTAATGAAGATTTCTTCAAACATACATTTTTGAAAATGAATGAGAGCAAAAACACTTTTATTCAGTTAAATAAAATCCACACTCAAAAAATAATTGTATTTAAAGAGTTAGCTGATTTTCTTTTATTTCAGGCAAATTCTAACAAAATAGTAGTAAATAGTAAATAGTCAAGTAATTTAAGGTATACTATGTATAGATACAAGTGGACAGCCTTGGAGAAATGGTAATGGAGACATACAATAATTTACTTATAAATTAAATTGTTGCCAATAATTGAGACCGGTAAACACTGAAATTCATTATTAGTTGATAGAGATTTTTTGTCATAATTTTGTTGTGCTTTCCTGGTGAATGGATAGCCTAAAACTACAAGGATGATCATCAGCCATTCCTGTAAGTAATGGAGGGAGGATAGAAAATTCCTGTAAATAACGGAGGGAGGATCTATGAAGAATCATAGGGTCCTACAAATAAGGTGCATTTATCTTTAAAATCCTAAGGAAGTACAAAGAGAGAAAATGTTATTGTTGAGTACTTACTAATTCTTACATCAAATAAACAGTTGAAAAAGTGTTGCCACCTTTTGTTAGCAAAATGTGTCTTAAATGCAGTAGAGGCAATTTGCATATAACCATGATCTAATGACATGAGAAAATTTAGATTTGGAGGGATGAATGGTATCCTATTTCCTTTTTCCCCAAAGTTTATCAGCCTGATTAAAAATATTACCTTTCCCTCCAATGCTGCTTTACACCAATATGTCATTCTAGAGGCATGTCTTACAAAGTCAAGATGTGTTGATACAAGGTTGCATGAGAACAAGGTGATTCTTTTTTTTTCCACCTTACCATTTTCTGACTTTTGCCTTTTTTAGTTTTCTGGGGATGAAAACTGTAGTAAGCTCCTTTTGTGTTTCTGAGATTATGATATTTATTTATGATCTACTGCATTTCCCAAAGTTAGGCTAACGTTTTCCTAGACTGGCTGATCAACCTAAAAATAAATAGAATTTATTTATCAAGTAAATATATCCGTTCGTGTTTTTTTCAATACAAGAGTTGTTTACTTTTTTTTTTTTTTTTTTTTTTTTCCTCAAGTTTAGAAGTTTGGATGCTTTTTTTCCCCCTCTACTCTGCATAGTAATGGGATAGAAAAGAAAATGTAAGCTACAAGACCTAAAGGAGTAGCAAGGCAATATTATAACATCTTTTTATCAGTTGTCAGGATGTCTCCGTTTGGTCTAGAGAGGAAGAAAAGATGGTCAGTATCCTCAGGACATAAATCCTCTCTCTCTTAAACTCAGAGTACTCAGAGACCATTCAACGTAAGCTAATAGTGGCTGGCAGGGGATAAGCCATTCCAGGTTAGATGAGAACCAAGCATGTTCTTTTTACTGGCATGTAAATTATTGAAATCGTGAAGTTAGTTGTGAAAATGTCAGGAATTTTTTTGAAACCAGGATAATGCCCTCAGGGATTTGTGGCAAGAAATGATTCTGCACTGGTCAGTGGAATACCCTGAGAAGTCTCGTGAGTATTCTGCATATGTATTTTCTGTTTGTCTATGAGCAGAATATTTCAGAAAAAGCTAAACCAGAAATATCTCTGCCATTCACTACTATGCAGAATAACATAAAGGAATGTGAAACCACCAGAGAATGTTAAGAACAGAGGGTCCAAGCAAGCTGTTACTTGTGACTGGATGTTCATAATCAGTTACATTTCTAACACAGTCTCTCTTGTCCTAATTCTGTTTTTCTACATTCGGTTCTTTATGCCTAAGAACGGGAAAGAAGATTTTTCTCTCATTTTTCTCTCATTTTTCTCTGATTTTGAAAGAATTATTCAGCTACAATTACAGGCAGTGGGTAGGATTCAGAAAAACAGAAAACATTTGGAATTTGTAGGGAATCATTTTACATAATTTTTTTAGAAATGCATGGCTTAAAAAAAAAAAAAAAAAAAGCTATGAAAGTGTATTAAAATGTAGTTGGATAAATTGGTTCTTCCATGTCATCACTCTGTTGTTAGCAGCTGCAAAAATGCCTGTATTTTCTCTGTTCTGTTCTTCTTTCCCACTTCTGTCTGCCATGTCTTTCCATCTTACACATTCATGCACACTTTTTCTTTCTCACCCAGAGATACACTGGCTTTTAGTTTTCTAACTTTAAATTGATTAGAACACATTAATTTTTAAATAAGTGTCACATATCCTTAACCAAGCACTAAAAGGTTGAGAAGGCGTTATGGTGCAGAGTCTGATCCACAACTCAGTGAGAAGAATTTTAAAAATATGGGCTGCCCTTCATTAGCCCTCATGATATCTCTTGACAGGCAATGTGTGCTTACGCTGCCATGCCAGGCCAGGGCAAGACCAGCTGCCATGCACCATTTACCCTCTGTCAGCAGCTTCAGTCAGAGCCTGGGCAATACTGTACACACGAGTCTGTCATGCGTCAGCATCAATTAGGCTCAGTTTGCTGCGCTTGGGAAAAGCAACAGCCCTACTATTAACCATTTTTCTTCTTTCCTCTCCCCCCATCCCCATTTGACACTCGAAACACAATATGTTTGATTTGGCAAGAGCATTTTTGAAGCAGTCCTTGCAAATAGGAATTGCAGTTTGTTTTAAAATAACTCATTAATTTGGGTGAGTTGGTTTCATTGCAAGAAATCTGACTTGTTGGTACTATTGTGTAAATTTGTGAAGGTAGATACAACCCAGCTCTTACAACCTCTCTAATTTTCCCTATCAGTTGTTATGCAGAAGTGTTGATGTCTGCCCATGTATTACCCACATGAAGAGAGATTTACATGTACCCATACTCATACACACAGAGATTATAAAAGTAAACTTTAAACTTATCATAAGGCCAGGGGACTGAAATATTTCATTAGAACCATATCTTCTGACATCTTTGTTTTATATACTCAAGATGTTTTCAATTTTACAATTGTAGATATGCCTTTGCATTGTTGTTTTTCTGGGTATTGTTTTTTGAAGAGCAGGGCTAAAATTTCCCCAACTTCGTGAGAAACCAGCCTGTGTGGTCATGCCTAAATTTGACTCACTATTTTGTGGCTTTTCACCACTGTTATGGAGGGGGTGGGGAGCAAGACGACCACCCATGGTGTGTTCTCGCCAAGCGGCATGGTGAGCAAATGAGTTCGCTGATGTGAAATGAGTGTTAAGAGAACAACCTCTTCTGGCAGAGTTTTCAAGCACTTCCCTCCTTCCCCCTCCCCAAATTACAGCTTCTTCCTCTGTATAAGTATAGAACACCCATGACTATTTATATAATAAAAGAGCTACTGTGTACTTTAATGGATGGTTAAAGACGTTTTCACAGGTCTGTATCCACATGAGATTTATAGAGACTCATAGGCCTGGTCAGTTTGTAAAACCGTGATAGCCCAAGAGACTGTTGTCAGATGTTGGTAACAAGACAGTGTTTGAAAGGAATCAAAACAATATAAATCCTGTGAGATCTGTGGCAGCAGGATGGGTTCTAATGGAGAGGAAGACAGGGTCGACCACCACACAAGAGAACAAGGAGAAGAAAGTGTTTTTTCTCTTTTAAGCTTGCAGCACCAGCAGGGGTAAGCAGGTTTCTAAAAAGAATCTCATCAGCGGATCAATCCAGTGTAACAGATGGAGTGCACAGATATTGTCTATCAGATTTCCATCGCATGTGGCAAGCAAATACATTGTTGCAACTGTTAGCAGCAAAACTTTTCCTTTTTTTAACATCATAATTACCAAGAGTTGAAAAGAGCTGTGGGTTAATGATTTCCAAACAATAACTATAGGGGGTTTGGTGGATAGCGCCTTCCCCAGGGAATACATTAGCAGGAGATACAAAGTCATTGAGCATCTTGAATGGAAGGTTTTGGATCCACAGAAATAACTGCCTATAGCAGTGCATTTTGAAAAGTAGAAATTTTCCTAGAAGAGAGACTGGACTGGACCTTCATCTGCTGAAATTAACAGGTTTGCACTGCAAACAGTGAAGATAAACTAGTCTTGACATTTTGGGCTTTATTGCTTTTATACAAATATTGGAGAGGGAAAGATTGAGAAGGGCTGAGGAAGATCGAGACTGCATGCACAGTTACAGCCATGAGAAGTAACGTGTGCAGCTATGAATTAATTTCCCTATGTTATTAATGTTGCTGTTGTTAATTAAATGCTAATTTCATTAAGTCTCAGTGATCAAGTAAATTTCAGTCTGGATGGAAATATAATGAGTATCTCAGTATCTTCTCCATTGCTTTGTTAGTGCAGAGAACATGGAAGTGAAGCAATAGCTCTGCAGGTGGGCTAATGGCTGCATGGCATTCTGAGTGGTGGCATGTATGCTCATGTATGCCATAGGTTGAGAAGTGATGGGCATCATGGATTAAATGGATTTGCATTTAACAAGAACATAAATCACAATTTATTTTTGTAAATAACATTTGTTGAGCCAAGTAAACATGTAGTACTGAACTAGAAGACCATGACATTTAATTAAAAGAGGTACTTCACACCTATGGCCAAATCATTTTAAAAGTTTCTCTAACTCAAACAAAGAAAATGGTTAAGAGGGTAGGTTGTTTCTGTGAACTAAGTGGAAGACAATAAATAAGACAGATTTGAAGACCCAAATCAGTTGTCCAAATGACAAGGTCTTTGACTATTTGAGATGACAAATAGTCTCCGACTCCTACCAATCCAAGGGATCATAGGTCTCCCATAAGTCCTGTATCCATAATGTCAACCTCACATGGATGTCTTGAATAATATTGTGTCTCACATGACTGTCGATGCCTGTGCTACTTAAAGCAACAGTAGGTTATCATGACTTTTCTTTACAGATTCCAGTATTTTTACATTATTCAGTACTTTTTTATCATGTACTCTAAGCATGCTGTTCTTGGTCAGCATTGAGAAACTTCAAACAAAAATCTCACTCTGAATTGGCTCCTCTTCCCCCGACCCAGTACACTTTTTTCTTTTTAGTCTCCTGTTTGATTCCAAGCATTCTAAAACAAACTGCCAAAACAAGATTTCCATCCTTGCTTCCTACGGAATACCTCTTCTCCTTCTGGGCCTACTTTCTTTGCACAGTAACCCTGTAATTCTAGCTCTGCAGGAGTGCTGGTGCCTTTATAGTATCATAGCCAGCCTTTACATGTGAGAAGAAATAACTATGTACCTATCCATGTCCCCCTTTATACATTTATTAATTGAGCCCTCCCTTCCTATTAATTCCCAAAATAATGGAAATTAGCAAACACTCTCTGAACACCTATTGCCCCATGAAGTTTTCCTCTCAAGTCGTAAAGACTTGTTTCCCATTATCTTTAAAAGATGATAGAATGCCGGAGACAGGTCCATATTCACCTAGCTCTCAGTGGTTCTTGCTGTTGGCACCATGCCACAGCCCTCAAAGTAGCAACGGGACAAGTACAGGGAGCATCTTGCACCCCAAAAGCACAGGTCTGTAATTATAAAGCTGAATAAAGCACTCTAGCTTTTGATAGTGTGAATAGTGCTGACAGGTTTTTAGAGATTAGTGATTGTTCAGAAAATGCCTATATGGAAACACAAGAATTTGTGATGAGTGACTTCAATTAGGAATCTAGTATATCTACCTGAGAGAGCAAAAATTCCTCCCTAGACAGAATGTGTAGTGGACTTAGGTGTGCTTGATAAACTGGGCAACTAGCTGACAGCATCATTAGGGACATAAAAAACAGAGTTTAAAGAAAGCCAAAGTAATGATAACGGCAGACATAAATTGCCCAGTTAGGTATTGGCTGGAATTTGCTATAGGAAGTCTGTCTGTGGTATTTTATGGTTTAAATGTATATATGTAAATATGCATTATGATGTGACTTGAAAGGAGAGTAAGTAAGCTTAGCGTGAATGTGTTGTTTTTACCAATTTAAATGGATTTCAGACATATTAATGTAAATGTTTGTTCTCAAGTGGCTTAGAAAAAATGAGGATGCAAAGTTAGAAAATAGACTTTTTTCTATAGCAGGTAATATAATTACAGAAGTGACCTAGACTGATGTTGACAGAAGTAGCTTTAGTGTTTTCAGGTAGAGTATACTATTTCTGAAGTAAATTTTGGACTAGTATATCATAGAGAGACATCTACATCCTGCAGCTGCTTGCCACAAATCAGGTATTTAGTTATCTGCTAGTAGTGAATCTAGTTATTCTCAAAGAAAAAAATATAAATATGGAACAAAAGGCTACTTTGAGAGATAGTAAAAATTTGGCTTAATGAGTAACCAAAGTACCATTTTGTATGTACTTTATTTTTTTCTGAAATAACACTGAAATAGTAATATTATGCTGTCTTTGTTGTCATAATCTTTGGTTTGAAATACAAATGGATTTGAAATGTTAGGCCAATTGATTTATTCAAGGAAGTAAAGCTTAAAGGAAATTGTTCAGCAGTACTCTAGCAGTACATTAGTATTATAGATAAAAAGCACGTGTACCTTTCCAAACCCATTTTTGGGTCTGAAACAAAGCATGGCTCAGCTGGAATTTAAGAGCGAGGCTATATTAGGAAGTATATGTCCCTGATGGAATAGCCCTTTAACAATTTCCATCTTTGCAAACTTTAATCAGTTTACTTTCAGTTCAGCTGTAAAAAGTAGGAAATTCATAGTTTTACAAACAGTCCAAGTGAGATTTAGAAAGCCTAAGAAAATTATTCAAGATCTCAGAAGAGCCAGAGTCAAACCCTGGAATTCTGTAGCTTCTGGTCTTGTGTATTTTGTAACATGCTTTTCATTTTTATAGCCTACAAGTTATTACGTTATGAGTAAAAAAATGTATACAGTACTAAGGCCAGGTCTGTACAAGCATCTTGTGTAATAACAGTAGGCTGTATTTGTGTGATGGGAATGGAAATCCCATGATAAATGAAGCTGTAAATAGCCTGAAATCTCAGTGGAAGCGGGAAGGTGGGAAATTAATAACAATTAAAATTTGACGAAACACAAGTGGCAAATGAATTGCATTCCTTCTTCCTCAAGGAAGTAGTAGAGGAAATATGAACACCTGAGGTAGGAATGTTTGCCAGGTCATTCAATCAGGAGACAGGGCTGCTAGTGAAGTTGCTGTAATGACAGAATAAAAGGCATGGGCAAAATAGGTCTGAATGCATTGTTAACGTATGTTTTAATGACTTCAAAATAGCTTAAACTTGTATTCAAAAGCGGAACAACCATGTAAATGAATCTGATGGGAGGTTTTACTATATCTATAGATATCTGTAGACAAGAAGGAAAAGTAGACACAATTTATCTCTAGTGTAGAACAACTTGTAAAAAGGAGCGTGGCCCAGTGCAGGGTACAGAGCCAAGAGGATCGCAGGCTCCAATCTGTTCCGAGCCACCGACGCCATCTGACCCGGGCAGGTCACTTGACTTCCTTGTGCCTCTGTCAATCCAGCTGGAAAATTGGGTAACAAAAGCAGGACCTTGCTGAAAACCAGATGCTCCATCTGAGTTGAGCTGTCCTGGGTAAACAAATTACAAAACACTGATAGATACCACAGAAAAAACACGGATGGACCAAAAGAGTCAGGAAGGAAGAAAGAGTGATGAGGGAAAGATCCAGCTGACAGTCCTGGGTATGTGAAGAAAACAATTTGTCTCCAAGTTCACTGGTTCACGATGGGAATTAGAAAATCAGGTGACTGAAGTTTATGGTTTTTGATGGGAATTAAAAAATGGTGGCTGGAGTCAATGCTGTGTAAGTTCTGATTTTGGGTTGTCCAATGTCTGAAAACATTTATTTATTAATTTATTCTTTATGGTGAATATTTATAAACATTAAAAGGCTCTCTAGGAGCTGGGCATCCTGTAATTCACAGATATTGGGATGGGACCAGCAGTGAGTGCACGTAATTCACTGGTCTTGCTTCAGCGGTATAATGTAGAATTTTTAGGGGACCCCTTTGAAATACTGTGGCCTTTTTTGTTTTGATTTGGTTTAGTTTTCATATATTTACATCTCAGTCTTGGATCCTGAGTCTTTTGAAAATATGTCTTGCAAAAGGACAGAATGTAGAAGCATAGACTTTTAAATTGCACTAAATCTAAATTTGGTTAGAGATCTAGCACTGTGTTAGACTAAAACATGTTAGACTATGTTAGACTTAAATAAAGCACATGTTCTAGCACATGATCACTGTATTTCAAGATTGTAACTTATGATGCATGTTTGGTTTTTTATTTTTTTTAAATACTTGGTAGAGTGCTATACCAAAGGGTTGGATTTAGTTCACTATTTAAATTACTTTTTAAGTATGTGTGAAAATGTAGGATAAGTGAATTTGATATAAAAAATGATGTTGATATTTTTAAGGAATAAAATATTTTAAAATGATGTTGATATTTTTAAGGGAAAAAAAAAATCTCTGTGTAGGCTAATAAACAGACCTTTGGAAATAGGATTCAGAAAGTTTAAGTTCATTTCTTGGTTCTGCTAATAGTTTTTGAGTGTTTTGGCATACTATCTTATGTTTTGTTACATAAGATATTCCCTATCTGGAAATCAGAAATAAGGATACTACCTCTTTTGCACAGAACTGCTGGTGAAGAACAGTGGGTAAGAATTGAAGTCAAAATAAAGTATGTGGTGTTCACGTCTCACTGCAGTAAAACTAAGAAGGAACCTTTTGTTTTTATTTATTGTGTTATTTATATTTTGGTTCCACTGATGGATGTGGATGTGACAGAAGGAAAAGAGCAGCTACATGCATGCTCAGCAACAGGAGAAGGAAGGACCTTGCCTGCCACACCAGCACACTTGGCTTTTTCTGCCAAAGCTGCACATTAAGCAGTGTTCTGAAGGCCTTGAGATGCTAGGACACTAGTTCAGAATGTATTTTTAACCACATTTTGAGATTTATGTAAACACTCCAAAAACACTGCTCCATAGTAGCTTAGGTATGTATTTAAGACAGTTGTTCTTTGGCCCTTCTGATACTCAGGATGAGGCAAAGTTAGTCTGAAGATTCCAAGATGCTTAGAAAAGGTCTTGAGCAGGATGAAGTACTGGGTTCATCTTAATCATTTAACCATTAGGGTGGTGGATAGTATTGGAGGTGGAAATATTGAATAACCACACTAATATTTATGAGGAGAAATACTTCCAAAAACCTGAAGTGTGTTTGAGGGGGAAGACATGCCAGAACCAAATGTCCAACAAGACATTAGTTTCCTGTCCTCATACTTGGCAAGTAGATGTTTTGTTGGAAGATATGTTATTATGGCAGCAATGGAATTGCTTTGAGAACTATCCAAAAACAATCTCAAGAGTTGTACAGAAAAATGCTAACTTCTCTGGACACTGTAAAACTGGTATTTCCTAATTCTACAACCACGTTAAGATTTACCTGTTCTGTGGGCTGCTGTGTGTCATGCTGCTGGGTGGACCCCTTTGTTCTGGTTGCTTGAGGAAGTGTGCGTTTCCCAAAAATGCTGTCAGACAGGCCACAGGAGCAAAAAGTCAGCAGCAGTAACTCAACTGAGTTCTTAGATTTTAATATATTTTTATGACTTTTTCTATTTTCAGTATTGTCTGTTCTGATTTCTTATCTTATGAATGCGCCAGGTAGTTTTCTTGCTGTATTCATGATTATTTTAATAACAGGCAAAATGAGAAGCTGTTTTTAGAGTTAGGAGACAGAGAGCTGTATTCAATCACAAAGAGCTCTATTCAGTTAGCATCACTGCCATAGGCATCCCAAGGTGGTCAAATCACTCTGAGTCTTGGGTTTTCTCTGTTAAGGACCAGGATAACAGACTGTTTCTTCAAGAGGTGTCTGCCATCTCTCCTTTGGTTTTCAGCTGTCAGGGTTTGTTGGTCAGGTAGTTGGTTTTATCCAAATATATTGTTTAATGCCTAGGTCAGCATTGCTCCTATCTTGCTTAAGCATAGCTTCTCAATCTTGTAATACTTCCATTAGAGGAAAATGTCCTCTGCTGGGAGTAATGCTGCCTAAAGCATGCGGCAAGTACTGCTTTTGCTAGTACACCTGGCAGTAATAATAGACTGTGAACTGCAAAGGATGACATACTCCAATTAATTTGTGAATGAGCTATTCAAGATTCTTTCTAAGTGATTGGGGAAGGATTTGATATCTTTGTATCTTTTAGCATCAACAGTGGATCATTTTAGAATAGTACTTAGAACTTTTAAAGAGGCAACAGCAGGACTGTTCTCCTGTTTGCAGGCATTTAGGTCCCTTACTTCTCACAAACCATCCACAGGGACTCCTATACCTAATGCACTATGCTTATTAGGATGTCACAAGGTACTGTGCCCAGAGTGGCTGTCCATAAGCAGTCACAGCAGAAGTGGGCAGCGTGCCATAAAGACATCGCAGAGGCAGCTCATTCTGAGCAGGTCTGTCTATGCTGAGGAATCAAAATAATAATAATAATAAATTACAATGACTGGAGTTTTCAGCTTTGTTCATAAAAATCAGTTATTGCATAAATAGTAGTGAGCAGTAAGGAGCTGGCCCTCTCCTTGTCTCAGTCTGCTAAATTGCCATAAGGTAAGATAAGATAGATTACTAGCCAGGCGTTGCTCTTCTAGGATGTCACAGGAATGTAATGCAGTTGCAAATGGGGAGGGCAGGTGGTCCAGACAACTGCAAATGGAAAGGTGTCAGCAAGACAGTCTTCTATTAAGAAGTGATGCAATTATGAAATGGTTTGAGAACCCCTGTATTAACCCATAAAGCAACAGACACTCTCAGAGGGAATTGCCTTCTCACTGACTTTTGCCTGCTGAGCTGTATTTTGCCCCCTCAGTGGAAGCATATCTCTTGTAATACATTTCTGTACGTTTCTGCCTGTGACAGTGAACCTTGCCATCTGCTATCAGGAATATAGTAGAAAGAATGAAATGGGATTAAATGGAAAGGGGGAAAGGTTTGTAGTAATTTCAAGGCATGATAGTGATGGGCAATGACTGAAACTGGCGATAATCAAACAAATCAGAGATGAGGACGTAGTAACCTCTAGGCCAGCCTGAGAATAGCAACTTAGGCCAAAATGGTTTTTCTCAGGTGTGGGGAGAAAGCTGGGGTAGTCCTCCATTATCATCCCCACAAGTGGTCCAGCTGCTATGCCACAAAAGGGAGAACTGCTGAGCTGCCGTGCAGCTCTTCCACAAGGACTTTTTTCCCAAGGCAGCATTTGTGGCTGCCATGAGCATCGACCCTGTGGTTACCAGTACAGAGTACACAAAGAAAATACCTTAGGACTTGCTTCCTGATAAAGGCTGCACTGGTCTCGTGGATGGGGAACCATTTGGGGTTGATAAAGTTTCACCAGAAAGATTTAATTCCCAGCTCTGGCACAGTATTAGGGAAAGCCTTTAAGCTGGCCAAACCTATGTCTCTGTTTCTCATCCAGCTGAACAAGACAGTGACACTTGTCTTCCCATGGGAAGGATAGTGGGGCCTTTGGCTGAAAAAAAGTCATCCTGCAGTGACTGCAAGGCATGGGTGTGAAACTGCTGGTGTGATGATATGCGAGGTTAGCTGTGTTTGGCCTTTAGCCAGCCGTGCACATTAAGTCTGATTCAGAGACACAGGACTTAAACAGGCTGGAGTGTGAGCATGTGCAGAAAAGCTTTGTAAATGCAGGTTTTTGTGACTAACGATACTTGTGTGGTAGGATGATTAGGAGCATGATCTCAGATATTTTCTGAGATGCTTTGTCTTTCCTATTGAAAAACAAAACAAACAAAAAAACTTACTTTTGTGGCTCTATGCTCTTATTGTAATACTATTTTAATGTAGTCCCTTTATAGTAAAGGCATGACTTGTGTGGTCCTAGATTTTTACAGGTCTTCTTGAAGAAAGACGAGTAGGAGAAGAAACCTAATGCAAGTACTTCATCTGTTTGGGGATTTAAAAGAAAGAGTTGCATGTAGTGGAAAACTCACTCAAAAATGCGAAGTTAATGATATTACTAAAAGCGGGTTAAGACATTGGTTACGGAAGCTGAGCTTTATAAATAAGAGCGAATTCTAAGCTAAGGTCTCTGAAATGCCAATTACAGTCACTTGAGTACATGGGGGCATGCTGAGCTTTTGCTGGGAGAGTTAATGAGCAATTTCATAACGTGCTATATATCACTTTAAGAAGACATGATAAATTGCCACTAATGGTATTGTGTGTATAAATGGGAGCTGTTTTTGCTCTGCATTTAGTTCTAGTGATTGGGTGGTACACCTGGAAAGACTTGTATTTTAATGGGCCCTTTTTAGCACTTTTGCACCTCGTATGTTCTGGATTATATATGATGGATGGCTTTGAATGTATGGGAAGGAAAGATATGTAGATCTTAATGCTTTTAAACCATTTGTTTTCCAGTCTCTGTAAAAGGCCTCTCTGTTTTCTGGGTAATGGTTTATACTTCTCAAGTAAACAGAAGTACGGTTCTGGGACTTTGCCTTTTAACACTATAAATCCAGTGGTTTTTATAGGAGGGTCATTCAGTTTACAACACTCTTAAGAAAAGATAGCTATTTTCGTGCTAGTCATTAAAGACGAATAAGTAGGTGGTTTAGTAAAAGGACAATTAGATGCATGGAGCAGATAAAAAAGAAATCAGCATTTGCTTTGTTTTCATGCTGGGCTTTCTCCCCCTCATTCTATTTTAACACGGTGACCAAAACCTGGTTCTCCCACCGATGGCTCCGCAGCTGCGCCTTTTCCTTTCTGCCTTCCTGCCTCTCCTGCTGGACCCCGTCAGAGCTCAGTCTGCCCAAAGGGGTTGCTGTAGAGCAGTGTTCAAGCTTCCCCTCCTCCCTCCCCTCTAAGCCAGGGAGAGAGAGACCCCAGCGGGAAACCAAGCCCAGGTTTCCCATGTGCAAATGTACAACGTAAGAGCAGGGCTGGCCCCATGCTCTCCACGGGGATCCCATCTCTGTACGGGAACCTCAGGACACGCAGAAGAGACTGCCAGGTTATTTTCTATTGATACTCCAAGGCAGGATTAATATTTAGCCGTTTCTTGGTCTTAAGCTTCCATATGTGCTCGGTGATTCTCCTGCATATTTCCAGTGTGTGCGAAGCTGGTTCTTGTGAAAAGAAAGCTCTTAACACTGGCCAGATCCACATGCAGCGCTGACACGTTTGACACAGGCTTCTCCTGCAGCTCTGTCTATATACCTCAGTCCCGTGGCCTTTTGCCCTTCAAATCCTAGGGCAGATTTGGAGCCGATGTTAGCAGGAGATGTACAAACTAACTTTTACTGCGGTGTAGTTTAATACTGTGGAGTTGAAAGGCAAGTGCATTAACCCCTGCTGCCCCATGTTTTAGTATATTGCTAATAGCCACTTTTCCCTTGTGCTCCGTCACTTGTATCTGGATTTTCTGATTTGTGTCATTTTCAGACTTTTGTCGATCCCCTGTGTTATCTGTAAAGCAGTGCCTCATGTTAGCTGTATTGTTGGTTTCTATTTCTAAAGTGAAACAAAGAGGTGATTATCTCATGTAACATTTCTTATGGGTGACATTATTTGTTGCCCTAGGATTGAAGGTGCGTAGATGAGATGCTGAGATCCGCACGCTTCCCTCCACCGTCTGAAACATTTCATGTGTCTGTTGCTTTGGAGCTAGATTGATGCTACTTAAAATAGTAAAGCATAGCTTGTTCTATATTCCTCAGTTTCATGTCCCTATGTCTTTTGTTGTCTTCTGTGTGTTGAAATTCCAATTGGGAAAAGTGATTATATGGCTTTACAGCAGTTTTGCTTTTTAAATGCTTGCTTGTTAAAGTTAAGTATCTGAAAAATCATAGCAAGGTACTTTGCCCCTCCCTCCTATACCTCTTGTATTTAGTTTCCATTCTTTACTGGTGTTTAATGAAACCCAAAGAGAGGCTGGGCTCCTGCATGTTTTCTGCCGGGGCCAGGGTCAGAGGGGCAGGCTGGTGTCCACCGAATTTAACCAGGATTTCAGAACTAGCGCAGCTCTGCGAGCTGATAGCGCTACAAGAGCCTACAGTGAGAGTCAGCCCCCGTACCCAACACGTAACAACGTCACCAGGTGAGAGGAGGAACTCACCATACCCATGCTGTGAAGGACACAGTTAAATGACCTCTCAGATGTGCGTCAGAGTTGGGAGTTAAACCCCGCTCTCCAGGACTCAGATGCAGCCTTTGTGGTGTCAGAAATAGCTGTTCTTTTGCCAACTTGTGGAATTATCTGTTGAAAAAATATTTTAAGCTAGGGTAAGTGTACAGAGTATGTATAATTTGAAACCCAAGTCACTAAACCACTAGAGTAACATGAGTAGAAATGAATATATGTGGAGGTGGCTTTGCTTTTGTGCCTGATTTTTATAGTTAAAGTGTGATGCTACTGCATGCTTGGGTTTATCTGAAAAATACAAATGCCCAAGTTAGCTTTCTACTGTAACACAAAACAACTGATAGGAGAAACGTGAAAGAAAAAAAAAAAAAAAGAAAAAAGAAAAAAAAAACTTTTATAGCTTACATTTAATAAAACAATTGTTTATTAATAGCACTTGAAAAATAGAAGGCAAATTTGCTACTTTTTTTCTGAAATTGAAACATTCCTGTTGTGTAAGACAGAACAGCTAGGATTTCTGTAATATATTTTTTTTTTCATGTTTCTTATTATGTTGCAAAGGAGAAAGCTTTTTCCTGTGAACAATATCAGTATCATCCCATCTTAGAGCTACTCTTGTTTAATAAAATGCTCTAGTACTCAGGTACCTGGGTTTGTTCCCTGATACTTCTACCACAAGGAATTTGTGTTTGTAGTAATTATTGTCTTATTGCATTTTTATTCATATCTTTTTCATACTTGAGAGTATGTTAGCATCACCTGAAAAGTCATGTCTGGCAATACACCTAAGTTGGTTGGGCAGTATTATCACAGGGTCTTGGTTGTTCTTTCAGCTTCCTTAGTCAGGTAGACTATAGCTGCTGGGTTCTGCCTGTGATGTAGAAGGGATCACTGCAACACAAAACAGACAAACAAACATGGTACATTGTAAACTTGCTAAAAGAAAATGTCTGCTCTTCACTAAGCAAAATGTTCCCCACGCCTCTTGGTATGAAAAAAGAGGAGCTTCTTCATGGAAAGCAATAGAAACTGAAGCAAGTAGTACTGGGGATACAAGTGAAATAGCAGTTATTGTCTCTTGGGCACTTTATGGGAGGTTGGGGATTTATTTATTTATTTATTTATTTATGTATTTATTTATTTTTGAGAGAAAGAAGATTAAGGGTGCATTCCTTGCTTAATGAAAACAGTTGGGCCAAAACTTGCCTACTGAGGTTGTTTGGGCTTTTCAAGGCACATTAATTTATAAGTAGCTATATAAATGTTTCCATTGACTTCAGTACATAAAAAGTGAGCTGAATGGAAATGCTTTTGAAAGATCTAACTCTAAACTTTCTCAGTATAAATATTGTAAATGATAATGTGTTTTGTTCAAAAGTCACATACAAGCTTTAGTCATATTCAACAATGTGGTTCAATTGTGCATTATTCTGCACCTAAATCCTCCCTGTGGCCTTTTATGGCAAAATTCTTTTTATATCCTACCCCACAGCATTTTGAGACAAATACATTTGCTTTTATTGAAAATAATAGAGCTAGTCTACTAGTATTTAGGCAGAATGTCTCATCCGCAATTGGCAATTTATCCTCAACACCTCTCTGTTCAGGGCTATTATTATTCTATATTTCAGATGGGGTTTGAACACAGCGTGGACATTGTGCAGGATTTCATAAGCAAACATGAGCTTGCTCTGCCTGCACAACAAATTCTCTGCGAGTGAGAAATCTTCATGTGGAAAACAGTGTAATTATAGCCTGTATGGTGCTGAACCCCAACCCCGAGAGTCCAGAAGAAAGTGAAAGTGTGTAAGGAGAGCTGTGAAATATCCGACTGATGTGAGCTTGATGTTTGCTCCGAGCACAGCAGAGTGGGCTGCTGAAGCTCATGTAAAAGCAATCCAGAGTGACCTCCTCAGTATCAGGTTGCACATTGTCTACAGAGCCAGGAATTGAGCCCAGCTCTCTTAAGTGTCTCAACTGCTCCACGTAAATCGGTTATTTCTTCCATAATACATTTAAACATGTACTCTGTACCACAGTGAGAAATCTTACCTCTTAAAAAAAAAAAAAAAAAGGCATAGGAGACGTCTTAGGCAAGGGGGAAGAAGCAAGACAGACAGCTTGCAACCCAGCCCTCATATGAAAGTTGCCCCAGGCAATTTTGTTATGTCCATGGAAGCATATGATATTCATTGCATGGGCCCATCATTAATGCTGACTCTCTGGGAACCTGTCTTATGTTGTTTCCACTAGGGGCAGGTTAGCTAGAAAATTGATCCGATTTTATTAAAGAGTCATTTTCTTTGCTGTCTGGCAGTGGTCTCTGAAAAGATGTTTTGTCTTTTTAACACTTGGTGATTGCTATAATAGGATCTCAGAAGTCTGATGTCCAAATTCAGTTTCTCACATGAAACTACTTTGTGGCTAAGTTTGTGCTCTCAGCATGGGCAGTTTGAAACAGAGCTAAAAGAGTCCCTCTCCATTTTATGCTGCAGGTAAAACCACTGTTTGTGTTAGCATGCCTTTAATTAGATAGAACACATTTACATTTACAGAGGGTTAATTATCCCCACTTTTCTGATACATTTAACTATGACCAAGTGCTGATATTTAGCGTGTGGTTCACTGTTTCTCACAGTTGGCCACTTGCTTAGGCTTTGATGCAATCATCATATCCAGTGGAGGTAAATAGTCTCATTCTCGGCTCTTGCTGCTGAATCTGTCTTCCATCCAGACAGAACAAGTTTTAAACTAAAAAAAAAAAAATAATAAAATAAAATAAAATAAAATAAAATAAAATAAAACTCACCTCTGTTCTGGTTTGGGGGGCAGTGAGGCCTATGTGTAATAAAGAAGCAACTTTATTTTGCTTAAAGGTTTTTTTCTGAAAATTCCCACTTAGCTCCCTATTGATCAAAGGATAGTGGTTTAGTCAGTCTGATGGCTTAGAGGGATAAGATCTGTGAGAAAGAATCTTGCCTCTGACTGACTTTATTGTGTAGGCAGTAGGGGATTCCTCCTAGTGGTTTAATATATATATATTTGTCTTTTGGAGAAGTGATAGCGTGAAACAGATTTTCGGATGGAGAGGACAGAGGTGGAGATTGTAAAAGCATTCTCCGAACGTGTTTCTTTAAAATCATCTGCCAGCATACCTTTGCAGCAGCAACCCGATATTCCCCAGAGCCCAGCAGCTGAGGCCAGATGTTCGGCAGAGAGAGTGGCGGCCGCCATCAGCCAGGGTGAAGGCAGCATGGAGCCTGGATGTGGGCTGGGTGAAAGCTCTGCTCCTGGAGGAATTTCACAGCCTGGAGCTCTTGGTGTTGGATGGTCTAAGAGGCTGGGGGAAACTGCCCAGAGCACTGCCGGAAGTGAATGGACAGGGTGCTCTGGGTCTGTCCTGAAAGTGCCAAGCAGGGGAAGAGGGTGATGTGCTGAGGAAAAGTGGGGTCTGACTGGCAGAAGCTGTGGGATGGGAGACCCAGGGGGTTCAGGGGATCAGCTGGCTTAAGGCAACAGAAAAGGAAGGAGCCTTGACATGTTCTTCCAGTTCCCCTTGTAACCTACAGCACACAAGGCAAGGAAAAAGTAAGGATGCTGTTCCCTAACCACGTGCTTTTACACCCACTGAGTTCTCTTTTCGGTTTGCCTGGTTCAGTTCTGGAAGTCAGGGCTCAGCCCCCATTGTTGAGTGTTGTGCTGAGCTGTGGTAACTGGGCATCAGTTTGCTTGTGGCCTCCTGAAAATGCAGATAGAAATTTGTTAATTCAGTACAGGAGTTAAATAAATTGAAGCAGGGGTCAAACAGATCGCACATTTCTCACTTCAGATTTTGCACCAGTTGGTCTTGGAATTAATTTTTGGTAACTACAGGCAGCATCTTGATTTGCAGAAAGTTTCTTAGGGAAGTGTTTTAGGAGTGTCTTACCTGCCCTACCTCTCTCTGGTTGCACAGAAATCTGGCAAAGATCCTGCAAGTGTTTGAGGTTTCATGTGCTTTTGAAAATTCTTACCTTTTTCCCTCTCTTTGTATTCTAAATTTGAAATTGGCTATAGAGCAAATTGAAGTCACTTTTTACTATGCAGTCCTCAAAACATGTCAAAGTCCTTACATCACGTCAAGTGCTGAATCAGGGCCTACAACCCTTGCTCCCAGACTATTTTTACACAGCATGTCTGAACATCCATATACATGCAGGTGATGGGAAGTGTTTTTAGCCAGGATGTCTCCCTCGATCCTACCTCCCCTTTGCAGAAAGGAGGAGGTGGTTGAGCAGAGCCCCAGAGGGCACCGAGGCAGCCCTGCTCCCTCCAGGCAGACTGGGCTCAGAGGAAACTCTGGCTGCAACTTCCCAAGTGACTGTGCTGAAGTTATTCCAGAGTGCAAAATTATGGTCGAACATGCTTTATAATAACCATGTCCTGAAATAATTTGAACAGACGGTTTTAAAGAGCTGAGCAATATAATTTGTGTTTACCATGGAAGTTTTCCTCCTTTTGCAGATTATTCTGAGTGCTTCCCAGGTTGCAAGACAAGCTTGTGACGCTTTCTTTCCTGTTTTGTTTACTTGCCGTCTCAGAGCGTTGAACGTGCACGTTACCTTACATAATTCAAGATCTGTCATAAGCAGGTCTTTAGTTTAATTTCCACCTTTGGTTGGTTGATTTTTTTTGTTGTTGTTGTTTTATTCAGTTTTTAAGGATAAGGAAAGCTATAATATCTGTGGGCATTATACTCATGGTCTGTTTGTCCTTTCTGTCTACCAGCTCCCTTAAACCCTTCACATATTTTTAATCCATTTTATGCAAGAGCCTAGCACTTTACTTGCCCTTGAGCATGTAGCATATGTTCACAGCAAAGGCATCTGAATGACCCTGTGGAGATCCTCTCTGTGACTTCTCGTTTGCAGTCCTGTCTGCGCTCTCACAAGATACGGCCAGAAACAGAATATTGTAGCAGTGCAGTGGTGGCCTGCAGCTTCTGCCTGCCATGGAGCTGACTGCAGCAGGCTGCAAAATATGGTCCTTGTGTTTCAGATGGTGCTACATCCCGCTTCCTCTTTTGTCAGTTTACTTGGAAATATGAATGGATGTGCGTCAAGTTGGTCCTTTCTTTGCCAAGGGTCGATGTCTGAAACCAGAAGCAGTATAACCATAGCAGTGTTAGTCACAGCACTGCACTGATGTGCCCAAATGAGTGTGTCCGTGTGTGCTGAGCTGTTCCCTCTCATTTGGCATTGGTCCCACGGCTCCGTGTTACATGGTGTAAACGTGCCTCATAAGTTAGCTCCCTCGCAGCTCTTGTATCCTGGTCTCATTCTTGCTGTTCTGCAGAGTTCTTCCTTAGCTGCTTTTCAGACAATGAGCCGTGCTAAATGCAATACCATAGCATTCCAGTCAGTCCTACTTACCAGTCAGTACTAGGTTTTTAGTTTTAAATTCCTCTAGTTATGTAGCTCACCATGCAGCACTATTTTCCCACTGCAGTTATCCGTTAGCTTAAGACTTTCATGACCCAGGAGGACACTTAAATCTCTCTTCAATCATTATGCCTCTGAACACTTTCCCCTAATGTCCAGGCTTTCTTTTGGAATCTTTTGTCTTACAATTTTTATCCTGCATTTACCTGCGCTGAATTGCATTTGCCATAGTATGAATTTTTCTGAAATTACTCTAACCTTGATTATTCTTGATGGTTAAGGTGATGCCATGTGGGGAGATAGAAAGGCACATGCTGTTCTCCTCAACCATCTGTCAGCTGCAAAGGGTGCTGAACTTAGTGCAGCTTGGTTTTCTGGCTGCCTCCTCATACAAAGTACGCGGGGATCCCCCAAAGCTGCGGTGCCTTGGTGGTACCGCATCACACCCTTCTTCCTCTCAGCTTTCTGCCACCATCGGCTGCTGCCGTCCCACTGCACGTAGCTGTCTCGCTCCATAGCTGGAGGAGAGGATTGTAGCAGGAACCGTGCTGAAGAGAGAACAAGAAAGCAAATTGTCGAGGGTAATGCCAGCAGGGCACCGCATACAGCTGCACCCGCTGGGCTTTGCTTGGACTCTCTGGCAGAGATGTTGACCTGAAAATACTTTGAAAAATTGTCATTAAAGTCACATGGATTTGCTTATGCATAATCTTTTTTTAAAACAACAAAACAGTTTGTGCTGTCTCCAGGATTCATAGGAGCCATCTATTTCAGAGTGTTATTTACTTTTATGATGTTTATCTTTCGCCCACTGATGGGTGTGAACATCACTGGTTTTACAGTGTGCAAAGAACTATTTTTACACTGGACCTTTTGCCATTTTAGTTTACACAAAGTTTTCTTTTAAGGATTTCTGAGAGTTATGAAAACAATATAGCACAATCTGATGCTTCACAGTTAAGAGGAGAAATGAAACACCCTATGTTTTTCATTTTCATTTTAGAATTAAGTACTATGTGAAATAACCATTGAGTGCCTCTATTTAAGGCATAAAGTGCGAACGATTTCAAGTATTTCATACCAATTGCTTTTCTATGCCATTTTCAATTAATGTGCAATGTAAAAAAAGGAAAAAAAAAAAAAAAAAAAAGTCATTTTATGTCAGAGATGAATTAAATGAAAACCTAAGAATTTAGAATAGCTTACTCATCCTTCTGTAGGTATGGATATTTCTTTGCAAGCATCATCACCTTCCTGTAATTTATTTTTAATTATTAACTTGAAATTATTATTTTTTCTTGTTCTCCCCTCAGCCAGCTGAGAGCTCCTATTCACTGTAATTCACTGAGAAAGGCGCTTTACTCTTGTACAGCTACATCTTTGTCTTCCTAGAAGAGGGTGGTTATTTGTTTGTTTTGTTTTGTTTTTTGGATTAATTTATTTTTTTAGTTAAAATAAATTGACACTCATTAAGTGCTTATTTACCATCTGACCCCTTGTTTGAAGGGCACATGTCGTTAAATGCACAGTCTCCTAAGAAGCTTAAACTCTGTGCATAGGAATAAGAATGTCATTAGCTGTTGTGACTTTGCCTCTGACCTGAACACTGTAAAGTCAGAATCAACTTCTTTGTTTGGTGGAGCATTAGCAGCCATCCTTGAGATTGCAAAGATGTGCTTGCTGAGGGAAAGTTCCCTGTGTATTATGCTGCTTACCTAAGGGTTATATTCAAGACACTCTCTGAACAGCCAGACTGATTATTGAAAAATGCCTTATAGTAACTTCCAGCCTAAGTTGATCGATATTAGTGCACAGCTTTACTTGGGAGGGAGGGAGCTATTTAAACATTGAGAGCCTCCGGGATAACAGCGAATGAAAAAATAATGCAGAACAAATATGTTGAAGTGTTCAAGAGAAAAGAATATCTTGTTTCTGTGCTGGAAATAAAAAAAAAAAAGTTGTTAAATTGCAGCAGAAAAACCATTTGAATTTACTATTAATAAAGTGAAGGTGGGTTTTTCCCTAGGCCAAAAAGAAAAGAAAAAATAGAAGCAAACCCAACAAATTGTAGTGTTCTTTAATGTAGACAGAAGCTGAGAGTTATCTACACTGATGCTCCCATAGAAAGCTCACCCTCACTGCAAATCTCAGACATTGCTGGTCTTTGGCTCTGTTGTGAGCCCCTACCCTGCAGCTCTGCACCCTGAGCTCGGACCCATTCCAACTCCCCAGTGCAGGCAAAATTCAGAAATATCGATTTTTGTGCTAATAAGAGCAGAAAAGGAAAACCTCACTTCTTTCAGCATCATGGAAGAGCATCTAACAATGCATAGTGGAAGGGTCCTAGCTCCTGTAAATGATGCTTTTTTGTCTTATGGACATGTAATAGTTAAAAGGTAATGTTGCAGTGTTTTATTTTGACTCATAGGATTTTGTTAATGTTCAAATGATCTGCAACATTTAAATTCCCTCACGGAGATGGGCATTGTTCTTCTTTGTTGGTGGGAAGGTGAAGAGAGAAAAGGGAAGGAATGACATTGCAAAAGAGACTTCCAGCTCTGTTCTTCGCAGAAATTAAAAATTCACAAATGTCTTATGGCAGACGATATCCTAAGAAAATGAAAGTCAAGAGAGATCATTGTCACTAATTTCTTCTGATTTTCTCAAGAACCATAATATTCTTACATCTCCATTCCTCCACTGTGAACCCATGAGTTGCTGGTTTTGTCAGTTCATGATTAGACCATCAGGCTACAGTATTGCCTTCACATAATGGTTGATGAGATAGAGGAGGATACAGGAGGAGCCGGTGGAAGCAGCCAGAAAGGACAATAGGGATGGGAAGAAATGGGGTTATATCATGGGATAAGGGACGGAGGTTCATCTCCTTGGTAGAACAAGGTGGATGAAAACTTACTTTCTAATGATGGGCCACAGCAAGCAGATTGACTTCTTGAAAGATTTTTGGACACTTATGTGAAAAGTGTGATATCTTGTAGTAGTGTCTAGTGACAAAAAATGTTTTATTGTGTGAGTGAATAAAATGATGTAGGCAGAGGAGGTTTCAACTACAGAGCCAAACAGGATGGGAACAGGATAGATTCCTTTAGTAGGTCAACTGATGTAAGCTTTCAGAATTTAAACAAGTACGGAGCACTTGGCGTCATTCTTTATCATTTTTTGGATGTGTATGTTAAGGAGCAGAACTTCTGTCATTGCCAAGGGAGAGATGGGAAAGCAATCAGTGTGTAACTCCCAGTTTCTTTAACCCTTTTCTGCTTTGCTTTAGCTGTGTTTGTGACTGGTGAGGGATGACTGGGAAAGTTGTGAAGAATCTTCGTACATATGTTTCTTAAATATAATTCCAGCATAACTCTGCTTACAGTGTCCCACAGAAACTTTGCAGTTTTGGAATGGTGGAGTTCTAAGAAGAGTCAGGGAAATACTTTTCAATGTAGAATTTTATTTTTTTTCCTTTAAGCAAGTTAGCGACATGTCTGATTGTTGTACAAAGATGCTAAAGGGATTCTGTGGACAATGATTCCAGCTCCCGATGGCACTAACCAACAGCACCAGCTTCAACCTCTGACTTAGGAATCGTATTTTAGGAAGTCTCACAACAGAAACACAGGACTGTAATTTTGCTTTGTGACTCATGCTGAGATACAGTCCCTGCGTGTCTTCTTGTCTGGGCACCTAGTAAAAGATCAGGCCACACCTGTTTATGGATGTAGCAAAATGGCAGGGAGCTTATTTTTATACCATTGATTCTGGTGAATGTCACTTATAATCAACACCTCCGTGAGGAACTGGCTTGTGTGCAGAAATGCTCTTTAATTGAAGGGTGCACATCAGCAGCACAATGTGGTCTCGGTGTGTTTGTCTCCTGAAAGCCAGCACCACTACAGTTATAAAATATCAAATGCTTTGAATGGATCGTATTTATTTTATTATTTATGTGATCATGTATATTTTTTAATGTTTTTCAAGATGAGTCATATTTGTAAAAAGTGGAAAGTGGTCACTTTAGAATGAGATAATTAATTCTGTGAAGGGCCAGATGATGATTTCGGGAAGCATTCCTGTCCTGCACAACATTCAGGTCACCATGATTTTCTGATGAGACAGAAAAAGGACTTGCAAGAAGCTGTTAGGTTAATTACTCTTCAGAAAAGAGGGTTAAATTCTGAGAAGAGTGCAACACTCTGTTGGTAGAATAATGGTTGCTAGCAGATGAAAACAACAAAAATATTTTGGAAATGACCCCCCTCCTGTGTTTTTTGTTTGTTTGTTTTTTAAACAATACAACAAATGGTGCCTGTGAATTTTGACAGTGACTTTTGAAGCTATTTTCAAATGTGTGTCAAATGAAACTACATTTTAATACATCAGGGAATTAAAAATAAAAGAACAATTTTAAAACTCAGTGATAGAGATCTATGGAGTGGTCACCTGTTTTTTCATGGGCTGTGACATGGAGCGTAGAGGATGCTTGCAGTCTGTTTTGCCCTGAGCATTTTATTTTCAAACTGAGCTCTACTCATTTGGATCAGAAGCATTGCCTATTCTTACTGCCCAGCGCTAACAAATTCATCATCAAAGCTCTGTTCACTCAATTACTGTTGTCAGTGTTTTTGTCTAAACATTTTGTTTTGTTTTTAGGAGAACAGAGTTTTCCCCCAGCCCAACCCATAGAGTAAGAGGTACGTGTGGTGCTTGCAGAGCATGCTGTATGTGCATGCTGCACATCATGGCCAACACAGAGCTTATGGTCATCAATCATTCGATTGTTCTTTAAACACTGTTTTAACAGGCATTCGTTGTATAAATGGATCAGGTTATTGACCTTTGCCAGCAATTGCTTGCTACATGTCATCATGCCTTAATGACATTATCAAGGAACGTATTCTGTATTGTACATACTTTAAAGGGTTCGTGCATTGTCTCTCACTAGGACACATGGCTGGCTAAAGTATCTTGAATTAGCAAGTTATTTGATGTCATTATTAAAATATGCAGTACATTTCCAGCTACTTACAGAATAGGAGAGTGAAATACTTCTCATTTCTACAAAAGCAAAGCCCAGGAAGAAGAGTTATTTGTCATGTTGGAATACTTGGTTTGAAATTCTGCCTCCTTTCTCCCTTACAATTTAATCTTCTGCCTAGAATAGAGTGCTGCAGTCCTCTGAATATCCTGTGACAATTGTTTAACTGGTCTGCAGAGCTCCAGCTGCAACTCCTCCATTTCTAGGAATACTGTAGATCTAATAGGCACAATTAAATCATTACAGCACATAATAGATGGAACTTCTGACTGAATCAACTATGTTTTTAATGAAGATAAGAGTTTTTAAATTAGAATGGATACAGCTTGCTTTATTTACTTGTATGGGGTGGGAAGCTTGTTGACTGTAATGGTTGATTCAATTTAAATGAGGGAAAGTAGCCAGTATTCTATACACTTTCTTTTCTGGTTAAAATTTAAGGCTTTAGTGACTTTTCAAATCCCAAATGATGAAATGGAATTATTGAGCTGAGTATTGTTAATAGTATACAGATATCTAGTATACAGACCTACTATGGTTTCTGGGGCTCCTCACATCACAATCTTTAACTAAAAGTTGATTTTCTGTTCACAGGAAAATATATGCTTATCACAAAATCTTAGAATCCTATTTTTTGTTTGTGGCATTAAAGTTAGGACTGTACATAAATCGGTTATGTTCTTAAAATCTTTTAAAATCTGTGTTAATCAATAAATCTTGATGCCATTGCTATAAAATAACCACATAGCATTACTTTCGCTTTATAGAGGAGACTCCTAGAAATGTAGGTAGTCTGCAGAATAGATAAAGCACAAAATATAAATGTTACTCTGTTGTATTCTTCTTTATATACTTTTATATATATATATATATATATATATAAGAGGAATAGTTATTCCTTTTTTAATCCTGGAAATATTGTGAAGATCCCTTTATTAATACCTACTTCTCATTTTCATAGCTCTAAAATTTGTAAGGAGAACAATAATTATTTGTCCAGGCCTTCTGCACTGAGGCTGTAGAAATATAACAGTTAATTCTAGCAGAGAAAATATTTCTACCACTCAACAATAACTATAACTTGAAGGAACGGGCAACAAGCAAGTCTAAAACTGGTGCAGGGAAGAAGAATTAGGACAAAAAAAGCACTATGGAGAGTTTCTTCTAAGTAAATCTCCTCACAGCAATCTCCATTCTTTTTGCTAGGATTATATTTGATTGCTGGCTTTGACAGCTCACTGTTGGCAACAGGTTTCATAAATGTCTAATCCAGCTGGATTGTTCTGTCTTCACGTTTCCTTCCTACATCAATAGTATATATTATTAAAAAAAAAAAAAAAAAAGGAGGAAAGAATAAAAACAGAGAGAAAATGTTAAATGTTGGTACTTTCCATAATGGGATTTAAGATAAATTAGATAATAAGATCTTAGTGATTAAAGTTATGAAGGCTGTCATGGTGTTTTGTTTTGTTTTGGGAGGGGGAAAAAAGAAAAGGCTCACAACACATCCTTGACATCTTCAAGATAGATTCAGAGCTGGGATTTCAGCGCTAAGACCTAACAAACATCGCATACAAAGTGCAGTAAATGCAGTATTCATAAATGTATATGCTCTCTGTGACTTCATGTCAACAGGGTTCTGTAGACCCTCATTTGTATCAAATAAACTTCAAATGGTAAAGAATGCGTGCCAGGCGGGGACAAGTATCACTTTGAATCGTTCCTTGTGTATCGTAGCTGAAATGGGAAACATGGCTGGCTTCCTGTTTGTCAAGAGTGAAAAACAGGCATGCTTTCTGTTGTTATTAGTAATAGTGTCAATTTAATAAATTATTCAGTCATGACAACAGGATTTACATTCTATTTGCTGATAGCTTGTGGGGGATAGTGGTTGGTTTAGGAAGGTAAAATCTGATAGCAATGCAGTATTCACTGTAAATCTCTGTATCACATCTCCAACACAATAAAGATGAGTGCTGATAACTTGTTTCTAACAGTACCTTCCTCCTCCATCATGGATGATGCCCACACCTGCTTGCTAGATTTTGTGCTACAACTTATTCTGGGAATAGACATCTAGAAATTCACATAACATGAATGTTCATGGTTATGGCTGAGACTTCACTTATGACTGTGTGGTATATCGATAGACAAGAAAAAACAGATCAGAGATTTCAGGAGCACAATGAGGCGACGAGTTGTTTATGCTCAGCTCCCTGCAATCACAAGTGGCAACGTGGGAGAAAGTGCAGAGGTGCTGAGTAAGAATTTAACAAGTGAATGAATTGAGAAAGGAATTAAAGAGCTAATGGCAAATGGGAGAAATCAGACCGTGAAGGGATTGACTATGAAAGAAATGTAGCTATTGCTTAGTGTGCTGAAGCTGGGAGAGGCAATGGCATGACTATTAAAAAATGAACATAAAAAAATAATAATAATATAACAGTACTGTGCTTAAATAAATAAATGTTTGTAGCAGTATTCTACATTACTATAAGCAGTGCCATAGATTTTTTGTCCAGGGTAGAAAAAAGGATGCAATAATGTGAAAAGAAGTGTGAGAGCCTATATGGGAGTTTTGGGAAGGTGAATGGATGGGACCAGCCTGTTTCCTATCAATGTCAAGCAGGAAGAATTGGACAGCTTGCCCAGAAATGAGAGAACTGAGTTAAAAAAGATGTTGAAGCTGGGTGAAAAAGAGGATGATCGTGTTGCATTTAATGAGTATAGATGGAGTGGGGATGTGTTGGGAGGACAAGGAACTGCTGTGTTGTGTTGAATTTGAATTGAAGGCTAAGCAATGAGATAGATCGGAGAGGAAATGGCACTGTAGCAGAGAGGGAAATCTGTCACTTATTAAGTAGTAGCTGAGTTTGTTTGTGCATGAGATTCTCCAGGCATAAATTACTGCAGATCTGTGGGGAAGAAGGGAACCAAAATCAGAGCCTTGCAGAGTGTTCTCAGGGAGAGCAGGAACCTGGGTGCAAAGCGAGGAAGAGATTTCAAGAGGGAAAGCACGACTGTTTGTATCAGAGACACGTGTGAGCTCTCATTACCCACCAGCTTCTCCTACCCATTTGCTTTTCTCCTGCCATCCCTCCCTCCTTCCTCACATACACATTAAAACAATGATGGAAGAAATAATCATCCTTACTGCACATTTGCCAGTGATCTGGAAAGCTTCCCTGTCCATCCATCTGTCCTTGCAGTAAGCAGAGGTGTAGGCTCTTTTTGTCTCATTAGATCCAGGCAACACTCTGGGTCAAGGTGGGATTGTTTTCAAAATGCTGCTTAAATCCTGCATTGTCTCTGGGTTTGGGATAGGGAGTTTCTAAGAGGAATCGCCACTTGCACCCAAGGCTGAATAAGAATTCAAAGTTGAATAGTAGGCACCTGAAAATTCCGATTATACTACTATAAGATATCCTGATAGCAGAAACAGAGCAGTATGTGGGTAGTTGCGTATTTTATTGGAATTCTAGTAGAAACATTATTTAGTCCCATTTGACAGATAGAGTAAATAGCATAAAAGAAATACTGACTTGCCAGAAATAAGTGACTTGCCATAAAATCAAAGAAGCGATCTGTGGTCAGCTCATGGTCCCTTGCTTGTAAGTGCTCTGTTTTACTTCTTTGTAATTCAAAAGCAACTAAAGGTAAAAAGAAATAAAATGAAAATAAAATAAACCCCTGCATGTCTTCAACAATTCCTATGCTAAAACTTGTAATATGATGTGAAGGAATCTGAAGCTTTCCTCCTTGATATTACATTAAAAAATTATTAACCATTTTTTCCTTAAGTAGGAATAATATTTAATTATCATTTAAACTGTTTCTTTAAAATCCCATAGTTTTACCCACAATAAGCCAGGAACATTTAATAAGTCTTAAAATATTCATAACACACGGAGATCATTACTCTTGAGACCTTTGTACAAAGCAGTGAAGTGTGTTAGACATATGGCAGAAACCACTTCATTTCTTATTTCTTGCTATGATTATATGAAAGAAAGGAAAATTCTCTGTTCTTTCCCCCATTCCAATCTGCATGCCATTGTTTTATCTGTTGTGGGCCAAAGTCATCTCATACACATGTTCATTGAAGAACATGGAGTTAATCAGGCTTATTTTAACTTAGTAAATATAACCCCAATACTAGTAAACTATTGTTTTATTTCATTTTTCAGCACAGTATTTCAGATAACAAAAAAGAGGAAATCATTTATTTATCTAGACCATATGACATTAACAGCCCAAACTGTATTATTCGTAATGGTCTAAACTGTTAATTGCTGTGGCATTGTGTATTTTATATATATATATATACATATATATATATATAGCCTGCATTGGAAATACACATAAAAAAATTGTAAATATCAGAAGCCCTTGTAGTGGTACAGACTGTGGGTAGACAGGATGGGCAATTTTGTTTTAATTATATTTCAGTTTGACTGTCTAAAGTCAAATAAAACCTCAACGGATCATATCTAAAATAAAACTGTGGTTACAGTATATGGTCATAATCCCCAGATCTGTTGTGTTGAAATGACAGTATAATAAGAAGTTAAAATGTCCTCTGCTTTCAAGTCATCATAGTTGTCATTTGATTAAATAATTGTGCATTCTGTTTGATGTCTTGGCTTTATTATTCAGAAGCACTTCAGTATATGTGTCCTACCTTTGTGTTCTGTGCTCCTGGCAACCAGGTAGCCATATAGGTTCTTATTTATGCACCTGCAGCAGATAAACTGCACGTTTCGCTTGCACGCATGCTGATTCAATATGGAACTTTAATTATTCCTCTTAATTATGGTGCATTCACCAAAAAGAGGGAAATCATTGGTCAGGTACAAAAAGAAACTGCTTAGTATTTGAAGGAATTTGATAATTTTGTTGTAGTTCGTAGCTTGGCAGGTGGTAATAATGCTATGCCAGCACTGTCAAAATATGAAAATTAAAGTGACGATGGGTTTTAATGAAATCCATTTGACAAATATAATTAAGGTGTTTTAATATGAAGCCCTGTAATAAAGACTACCGGTGGACTCCCTGAGGTCCTGACTAATTGTGTAGATTGCTTTTAAGCTTTGAATAGTTTTATTGGATAATGAACTGTTAAGAAGTGTTAGATCTTTCTTAAGCAGAATTTGGTTTGAAAAAGAAGAGGAGAGACAGGCCTGAGGTGTGGCATTTTAAACATAATTAGAAGAGAGATTTAAGTTAACATCTTTGATCTTGCTGTCAGTTTTTGATTAGAGCTGTAAATGCTTTAATCAAGTGCAGTGTAGTCATTACATTTCTAACTGTTTTTAAACTGCGAAATTACTGAGACACTGACATCGGCTTAACACTTCTTGAGAATTTCCAGCAAAGTTATGTTTGTAAACTGGGTGTTTGCATTAAAATGTCATACTGCAAAAATTTACCAATTCTGTAGATCCTGGGATAATTATATTTTGGTGCTCAAATAATTTGGAAATCCTTTATGAGATTAAACATCCTGTAGTTGAGGAGAGTGTGCCACTTCAGTTTTTATTTTGAAAATAATTTCTAATGCTGTTGGTTTTTGTTTTTTTTTTCAATTAAAATTATATTCAGAGTGGTACTTATAAAGAAAATGCATATATAACAAACAAAGTGCAGTATTTTAATGCCTTCCATAGGAGTGCACTATTTTTAATGACTGATATTGTGTCCTGCCAATGTGGATTCCCTCACACCCGTTTTAGAAATGGGGAAAGAGGCACAAATATTTCCTTGGGGTACAGTAGCAGCAGAGCCAGTAACAAAACCGTTTTCTTAAGTCCCCCATTTTGCAACATTAAAGACTGCTCCAAGAATTTTTTTATTTTTTATTTTTTTTTTAACCGGTGTCCAAAACAGCAATAAAATGTGAAAATGGCCATAGGCACAGATATGTAAAACCAGTAAGGCTGGCCAGATGGATTGTACCTGCCCGTAGGTGGCATGTCATTCATTTTAAATACAGAACCCGGCAGTCCCAAGACCCTTTCCCAGATCTGACCTTGCCTTCCGTATGTTCTTGATCTTTGAGCACAACAGAAACTCCAGATACCTGTCCCTTTGCTGTGCCAGGCTAGGGGCTACTAGGCAGACTGTTTTGCTCTGGTTGGTCCTCTGAGCAGAAAAAAAGCTACAGCAAAGAAATACATACATCATCGGTTCTGCAGCACACAGAACGTTCACACAAATAAATGTTAACACTGGCCTGCCAGCAAGTCCTCTGAAATTGTTAATTACAGCCCACAGCAGCCCACCTGATGTCTTTGGCCGCATGTCCGGCACGCTAACATATCCGAGGGCTGGCAGAGCAGAGGAGAGGGGAGATGTGATGCAAACCTAGAATGTCCTCACAGAGACTGTTCAGCTGCCAGCGCTTCTTCATGGCACCTCCAGCGTGCATCCCTGCTGGTGGCGATTCAAGGAATGCCTAACAGAGAGAAGCAGTCTCTCTGGTAACCCTGACCCAAACCACCAAGGGCCTCAAAGATCATTTCCAGTAGCTGGAATTGCACTTGGAGCACTGCAAGCAGCTGCTTTGGTTGGATCCAAGTGAAAACCCGCTTTCCTACACAGTAAGCTGCTCTGTTCTGGAGCAGTTTGTTTTTAGCAGTCTCCAGGTGTGCCCCTAATTAAACCATATAGCAGTAGTCTAATGTGGAGACAGCAAAAAAAAGTGTTGCTGGGTTCCTCCATCAGAAAAAAATCACACTTATCTTAGAAGTTTACTGAAAACTCATTTTTTTGCAACAATTCTTCCTCGCAGGGATCCTTTGGAAACAGATCGTGCCTACATGCAGTAAAGGCATGTAGTAAAGTGAAGTAAGTCTACCTCTTAAACACCATCTGAAGAGCTTAACTTGATCCTAAAATATAATTCTGCTCTGAGGATTGCTGTAAAAAAAGTATTATGGGAAAGTCTTTATTTTCATCTCAGCAATTTCCAGAAGAAATATCTTTGGTTGACAAGTACAAGAGCAGAGATGTATATATATATATATATATGTGTGTGTCCGTGCAAACTCAGCCTGGATTTTAAAATCAGTCTGGATTCTTTCCTTCTTATATACCTCCTGATAACAGTGATTTGCCAGACCATCAGGTATTTTTCATTGTTCCCTCTGTTCCCTTGCTGTGGGTTTATTGAGGTAGTGGTTTTCTCAGCATTACTCTGTGTGTAATCGAAGGCAACATTGCAGATGGAAATAACAAACACTTAACTGATATGTGTGAAAAAGGAGCAGAATCCATAGCTGTGTTGGTCCTGCAGGTACAAATAAAAATATAAACAGGGGGGAGATGGCTTATGATGGGCAGATCTAAGTGGAGGAAGACAGGAGGCTGTGAGAAGAGTGTTGTGCAAACAGTACAAAGATGGCTATGTTGATGTTTTGTCCTGTAGGTGCAGGTTTTTTAATTACTGTACCTTTCAAATGAACACAGAATCTAACTGAGGTTTTCAAATTATGTATAAAAAACAAGACTCAAAGTATAATTAAACACACAAACTACTAAAATTCCTCAACAAAGAAAAATACAGATATGTGCAAAATGTCATGTCTTTCTCCATAAAGAGGTGTTACTGCTCCAGTTGTGATTAGTGACGTCTCCTTAGACCAGCTATGACCACCAGTTCTCCAGAACTGCTTCAGTGCTCCATTTCTGCCTGGTTCATGTACTTCTCTCCCCGTTCTTTCTCAAATGTCTTACATGGTCTTTCCTCATAATAGTCTCATGTTTTCAGGATGAGGATATTTTTTTTCATTTTATTTATACAGCATTGAGAGTAAATAGGTACTTGCCTTGATTGTAGCTCCTAAATTAGGGGCCCCGCACCATTCCTTAATTATGCTTCTCTGCATTTCCTTACAGCAAGGTGAGATTTCTCTAGCAAACCCCTCAGCAAGGACTATGGAGTTGGGTATCATGAACATTTCTTTACCGTCCCTCCCGATGCCAGACCAAAAGTCTGGGGCAGAGCTGAACCACAGCCAGAGCAATAACCTATGGACTGTTGCTCTGCTCCTTGGCCCTTCATTTCCAAATAGCTGCTTTACATCTCCAGAGTCCTGATGGAAGGAAGATCCTTCCATGCAAGCAAAACCACTGTTGTGACAACACTGGTATGCATTAGGCATCAGAAGGTTTTCTAGTTGTAAATTACTCACTGAATAAACCAATATTGTTTTGAAAGGGGCTTTTCCTCTCCAAATTGCCACCTCTGTAGAGAAATGCTACATTTTCAAAGGAAACTGAAGCTTCATGAATAATTTTGAATTCATTTTGCCTCTTTTATAGATTGACTTTTAAAAGATTTGGGAGAGGTGGTAGAAACCTTGAACAGTAACTTTACTCAGCAATCTCTATTTTATTTTTTTTTAAACCTCAGTACTTTTAGCTTCCTGCTTTGCAATACAATTCTTTCTTATGGTGTTTAGATTTTGAAAGATTTAGTTGGTGGGAAAATAGGAAGCATGTTGAAAGGATGAGCTAATTAATGTTTCCTCAGCCTATCTAAAATAAGCTATTGTGTTAGAGTTTTTCCATGTTTGTAATTTATGCCTGTTAAACCTTTGTTTTATCATCTATTACTGACTTCTACGCTTCTGTTTGCACTTACTGTCTATAACAAACATTTCATTTTATTTGGAGAAAAAAAGGTTTCAGTTACTTCTACTGTACCCGAAAAGGAGAATGGGATTTGCAAATGATAAATGGGGAAGTTGACTAGCTAACTAATAAAGATTTGTCTTAATCAAGTATGATTTGTCAGAACAGGAGCGCACTGGGGTCAGGGCACACGCAATGAATAATACAGCATTCACTGGAGAAAAGGACCAGGCAAAAGGCCTCATAAATATGCTGCGATTACCCATTGCTAATTCGTATTCAAAGAATGAGTTGCACTGAAGCCAGCTTCGAGGTTGCTGAGCTGTTCACCTGCTTTGTGGGCTTTCCAATGTTTAAGAAAGTTTATGTGTATATATATATATATATATACACACACACACACACATATATATATGTTTCATTTTATTTTTTTCAGAGTGCTTTATTTATTCAGAATGCTTACGCTTCTTGGTCAGTGATTTTAAGCATTATTTATTAATAATCCTCTAGGTTTGTTTTATTTTTCTAATGTCTGGACACTATTTGCTTTCTGTTTTTTGTTGTTTAAATATGAATGCGAATACAGCAGGAGATACTTCCATTCACATTTAAAATGAATTGCTGAACAGTGCAAGAAAGGTTAAAACACTCTTTAGGTCTTTGGAAGTATTTAAGATCAAACAAGCGTAGAGTTTTTGCTTGTGTTGCCAGCTTTCCTGACTTTCTAATCAGTCTGTGTATTCAGGATAAACTTGGTGCATTGGAATATTGAACAAACCCAAATGTCATTCTTTTTGGCTCTGGTTTTGTTTTCATTTGTTAGCATTGCTTTTTGCTTCTGGTAGCCATTTCTCAGATCAAAATAGTTGCAGGAAATATACTTCTCATGGATTTTCCAATGTCTAGAAACTGAGAAGATGCCAAGAACCTTGTTCTTATTCTTTTAGCTACAAAAGTGGGTTATGAAGAAAAAAATCAGTGCTTACAAATATAATTAGCTGACTTTTTTCTTTGTCTTTTCACTGTTTAAATGTTATATTCTGAGTCTTTGCATAGTGAAATGTTTGAAAAAAATCTTTTGCTCCACACTTCAACTTTAAATTATATTTCAAAATTTAAATTGGTTTCTTCTCTTTTGATAGCCTAATGTGACTGTTTTCTGTTGGTTGGTTGGCTAATAGTCAGTCTCATCTATTTGGTGCTAAACTCTGTCTCTTGAAGTGCATTAATTGCATTAAGAGTAAATCAGCAATAGAGGTAGGGCCAGCGTTACGATTTTTAAGGCCTCAAGCTGCTGAATGCAAGAGTCTAAGTTGCCAAGTCTCTGTTTTAAGTCTTTGAAATAATGCATACTGCAGGGTCCAAAGCAATTATTTACGCTGCTTTGAGCCTTTTTATTAAATTATGACTATGAATCCAGCCTTAGACAAACCAAAGATCCCTGTTGTGTCATCTTGTTGCTGTTTGGAGTCATAGGTTTAATTAAGTGATGGTTTGCGGACCAAGTTTTCGAGGGTATGTTAATGCAACTTGATTTAGATGCAATCAGTATTGCTAATATTCTCCACTGCTAAATTGTTTTCAGAAAAATTCAAGATTGGCAGTTCTGTAATGAAGCAACATCCATTCCTTGCACCACAGCTAAGAACAAGCAGGGACTTCTCCCATCTTGACAGCACTTAAAGTAGAAGGAAAAGGAGATGCTGAGGGCTGCCATACATAAGTGATTGAAATGGGAGTAGCAAGTCATTTACTAATCTTGAGGCACTAAGCAAGGATTTATTTTGCCTTAGAACTTTTCTGAAGGAAGAGGAAAAAAAGAAATGCAAACGGAGGAATTTGGAGCGAATGAGCATCGCCAAGCTGGTGTGTGGCTAGAACAATGACTGGACTTCAATATAGACAAGCACTCAGGAGAATCAAAGTCTGCCACCTCCTGTGAATGTCCCTGTGAGGATGTTAGTAAGGGAGCTCAGATAGATGGGTGATGGGAGTAGACAGAAAAATATCAGTTAGTGAGAAATGGGTAGTTTCATACCATCAGATTGATGTAAGTTAGGATTTCAGAAAAGGTATGAAATCTTAGAAAAGGAAAAGGCTACTAGAGGTGAAGTTACTAGGTCTGTCACATATCATTTTTCTCCTTTCTTTTTCCTATTTTCTTCTCATTCATCTGCTTTTTTTTTTTTTTTCCTGAGGAAAGACAGAGTAGGCCTAGACCATAAGAGGTGTTGGTCATGAAATGCTCCCAGTTTGTTCTTAAAGGTGTGTGGCATCTTCCTCAAATATCTTTTCTTCCCTTTTCTTCCTTATTTTGAACAAAGCACAGTGTCTGAATTCTGTTCAGATGTTTTGAATGTTTTTCTTTCCGAGTCCCCTGGTCAGACCTTGGGACTGACAGACCCCTTTTGCTGTTGGCCAATGAAAATAATTTTATGAACATCCGTTATAGCTTATAGGAACCTTTTTCATCTGAAAAATATTTTTAAGTGTATTTTTTGTTGGTTTTTTGTTGTTGTTGTTGTTTGTTGTTGTTGTTGTTGTTTGTTTGTTTGTTTGTTTTTGTTTTGCTTTCACTATAAGACCATGCAACTTCTTTTATCCTCACTTGTAACTGAACTTCTGAAAGCTTTGGAAGTGCTAGATGTCCTCAGTGTGTGCTGTTGACTGTTAGTACTCTTCCTAACGTACAGCAATTATTTCTGTGGAAGAAGCCAACCAGTCTCTACAACATGTAGCTAATTTTTATTTTATTGTTTTAAGTGACTACTTAACAACATGCACATTAACTTATCTGTTGCAGATTCTTGAGGCACTTGAGCAACAGCTCTCACATTTCACTTCTGTTAATGTTCTTTAAATAGTCTCTCCATTGGCTTATAGCCAGTATATCATCCTTCACTTATCTGTATTAACCTGTATTTGTCATATAAAAATTCTAATGATCAAAATCTTCCTGCCTCTAATTATATTGGATGTTCAACATAATATATATCAACTGTGAGCTTGTAAATTTATAGGACTTTTACCTGTGTCCCTACAGATAAAGATGGGTCATCACATTCTTTATTGACTTTCTCCTGTCATAAGCATAAAGCATTTGACTCAGCCCTGAATTCTTCTGACTCCTACAGCATATATTTTCCAACTTTGTAAATTTACTTGCTGCCACCTCTGAACAGCTATTATTTAACACTTTCTAGTATATTTTTTCCCAGAAACTGTCACTGATGATTTATTGCTCTAGTCTACTAAAACCGTAGACTAGACAAACCTTTACTTTGTCCAAAACACCGTGGCAGTGTTTTGAAAAAACTAAAATAAAATGCTCCAGCCTTTAACATTTTTTCTGAGTTTCTATCTGTATTAGTGGAGTTCTTCTCTAAGAATATTCTGTAAGTTTTTGCTACGTCTTCACAGCATGCAGTGTCTCTATGCAAAGATAGTAGAAAAGTGCATTCCCCAAGTGGTTTTATTCACTAGGCAAGTCTGGTAATCTCAGGGTGGAAGTGTTCTCCGTTCTGATTCTGATTCCTTCTCTCACAACACACATTGTTTTGTTTTGTTTTGTTTGGTTTGGTTTTTTTTGATTGTATTTTTTTGTTTGGTTGGTTTATTTTTCTGAGTTTATTTCCTCATTCTGTCAAGCAGCCATCTTGATTTTTTAACTTGATCTTCTCTTTATCTCAGTATGAATTAATTTATCATTTCCCACCTCTTATTACATAACTCACAAACATGTGTTGTGACAGGATTGCATGCATGCATGCATATGACAGGACTGGGCAAATCATACTTTCAGGCATCCTCTCCATGATTCGGTTGTTTTTAAGCCTTCTAAATGTTTTTAAACCATATCAGGATATCTGCCACCTCTTATGAAACATATTTTCTTTCTTGTTATGTAAATATGTACGGATATACAGGGTACATTTTGAGAAGCGAAGTGCTATATAAACCAAGTAGAATTCTTTTATTTTTTATATGAAAAGAAAAATGCAGACTCTGTCTTCAAAATTCATAAAAATATACGTTTATTTATCCAAACGTCTGGAGAGGTTCATTCCATGTCATTCCTGTCTCTTGAGTAAATATATTACTCATTCTTAAGAAAAAAAAAAAAGAATTATTGACTTGAGTGATTAGAAAAAGCTCTTTCAAAATCAGTTTAGCTGATAAAGTAAATAAATGCATAAATGGCTAAAAGAAAAAAAAAAAGTAAAAGGAAAAACTAGTCAAGCACAACTTACTCTGTATATTTGATATGTGTGTAAGTAAGTATTAGAAATCAAGCTTTGTGGAACATGTATTAAATAATTATGATTTGTACTTGTAAATAAATACTGCATATAGGTTACATGCAAATTCCAAAATAAGGGCACATTCAAGATTGTAAGGAATCTCTAGAAGTGGTTGTTGTCTTTTGGGTGTATCTTAACATAAGCCATGTACCGGTTTTTGCAGAGATGAAGGAAGAAGTTGGGTTTGCATTTGTTTGTTGCTTTTGTTTTTTTTTTGTTTTGTTTTTCAGTTGGGGAAATCTTCATGTTACATATTTTTATGCAACAGGCTCTCATGGAGACAGGCACCATTCGTGTATGATCCACAAAATAGCACTATTACCAAGGTGTTCAGCCCTTCAGAAGCTGATTTCTCATACCCTATTCAAAAAACTTTAAGGTCCAGTGTATTTGCAGCTGTGAATTTTGGCATTCACCCTTTAAAGCTTATGCTTGTTAATGAAGTTATGTACTTCTTCAGACTTTTTTTTTCTTTTCATCACAACGTTAAGACAGAGGTAACTGCTATATCAAAATTCCTGCTCTCTGTCAGTAAGTAGATAATAAAGATGTAACTGCATTCACCCTTCTGCTTTTTATAGTTTAGCTTCAGTTTTAGAACATAATTTTCTGCATCATTTTGGGAATTGCAGGTAGAAAGTGCAGCACGAAATACTTAACGTTGTTAAGATTCTGTGGAAATAACACAGTTACTAGCAACATTCAGCATCCTTCAGTTTGTGTATCAGTCTTACTTCATACATCTGTGCTACAGTACATCTTAGAAACATGGCCTTTTCACATAACTGTAGTAGCATCATCAATGATTTGCATTGTAACTAGTCTGGAAAGATCTGTACAGCATTGTTGCACTAAAAGCATGAATCTACCACACAGATGAAGTTTTTATGTGTCAGGAAAACATCAGAGTCCTGGGGAAACCTGAAAAAATGATTGGAAGAAGATAGCAACAGAATCAAGCTTGTAATTAGCTGTACTGTGGGCTAATGTTGCTTTTTTTCTCCAATCCCAAGCACATTCAGTTGCAAACCAAGTGAGGAGACATGTCTTCGTATCATTTATGAGTCTGTATTTTCTTTATTTATTAATAGTTTTGTTTGACTGTCTTGACCTTCCAGCTAAAATCGGGTTTCACTGTCATCACTGAATTTTCTGAGAGTAGAACAAGGATATGAAAAGAATCTGTGAATAAAGGTGTCAATTTATGTTTGCGAACTTATTGTGAGATTATGTTACCTCTGTTATGTCTCTTTGTTCAACTTATGTTGTTATTTTAGCCCAAAAAAGGCCAAAGATCATCAGCTAAAGTGCATGTAGAGTAAAGCTGCTCCTGTAAAATTGATGATCCGTCCAATTATTTATCTATAGAGGCTGCTGGGAAGAAACGCAACTATCTCAGTTCTCAGACCCCTCTGCTAGGTTGAACTTCATGGCTGAAGGTTTAATCCCTAAGTGTCATATCAACAATTCATTCTGTGATATTCTGGCTGACATGCTCTCCTTCCTTATTTATTGATGTCTTCAGTCATCGACAATGAGAGGAAAATACACTATTCGTCAAAGTGATGGTGTTTTACCCTCGCTTACAGTTGATGCTGCTGTCACATTGATGGTTGGAAAATAAACTCAATCATTATAAAAAGCTAAGAGTGTGAACTTGCCAGTGACAGGAAAAAGATGAAAAAAAAAAAAAAAAAAAAAGAACCACAGTAACTTGCTTAAAATTGGTGTAAAGAAAAGAGAGATGTTTCCTATAAAGATATTTTTGAGCTTTGTTTGGGAAATATCAAGCCATTTTAGCTATTTATTTTAAAGTTATTCCTTTGAAGGAAAATCTGTTCCTTGCACTCCTTTATGTCTATGCAAACATATGTATAATTTTTAGCAATAAATATTTGTTAGCATTCCACCTAATGCTACTACCTGGTTAGCATTTTTTTCTCCTCTTTATTTTAAGGTATGTTGCCTTTTTTTTTTTTTTTTTTTTTTTTTCCCTCTCCCAGATTACACTGAATCCATGTATCTGTTTCTGTATGCAAGAATTCTAAGTGCTTTGATGAAGAATAAGCTTAGTATAGCTTCATCCAGTAAGTCCTTTGACATACAAACATAGGCAAAGCTCTTTCTTGAACCACTTTCTTAATCTACCATTTGTATGACTGTACTGCACCTTACAGCTTTTTTAACTCAATAACCACATATCTTACCACATTTCACCTTTGGGAGGCATTGTATATACAGCTAAAACTGAAGAGCAGCAAGCCAAGAGGGACAAGATAGCATAATGAGGATGTCAATTTGTGGTCAGATATCTGAGGAAATATTTATCTTACTTGTACTGCACTTGGCAACAGATAGAGAAATATATATGTAATGAATTTCCGTAGACTTTATCTAACAGTGTGTACCTTCTGTTAAATGCATTCAGAAAAAAAAATAAAATAAAATTGCCTGTCCCATATTTTAAAAGTTTGAGGTGATTCTAATTTGGATTGGACTGTATGTTAAAAAAAAAAAAAAAAAAAAAAAAAATAAAAAAAAGCAGTGTTCTTTCTACTAACATATCGGTGATTTTTTTTTTTTTTTTTACCAATTCATTTTTGTATATCTCCTCACATAGTGACATTTTAAATCCAACTTGTTCACCAGAACGTTTTCTGTTGTTTATAAAAATAAAATGAAATGTTTTTATAGTTTTACTCAGCTAGCAGCCTAGCTAAGCTGCCTGAATGAATGAGCGCAAAAATGCCTCGTTGTCTCACACTTGCAATGTGTCCTGAGGCAAGTTACAGCTGCTTCAGCTACTTGTGTCTGCTTCCCCACCTGTAAAATGGGAATGATTTAACTTATTTTTCTCCTTCAGGGAAATACAGGGAGGGTTTCTTAATGTTTCTATAGTGCTTTGAAGATTAAAATCTCTTCTCTATATTTGCCGCTATTATTTCAGTCAAAGAGGAGCGTTTGACTGAAGCTGTTTGAAGAGTAAAGTTTTGGCATCTTGAGTTGTCTTTGTACTGTATCTTGAGGCTTGGATTCCTCTCTCCACTATAATTTTGCAACCTTTGGTTCAACAGGAGCTGCGGAAGCAAATAACCCATGAGTAAACAAACAGATGCCAATAGATTAATGTATGTGTCTGCTGTTAAAAACATCAGGAGATGCATCACGGTGTATCTCCAGTTTTGCCAGAAATAGTATCTGATGAAGCAAAATAGACACCAGTAACTGTTCTGGGTGTAGCCCAAAATAACTTTTGTTTAAGCATCAGTGGTAAAAGCTGAGAATATATTCTTCTAATTTTTTTTTTTCAGTATCCTTAGATGTATAAGTATTGCTGGTGTTTTTAGTGAAGGCTTCCTCACTTCCTTGCTAAGACAAGGAGTGGCCGTAAAGAGTGTGTGGGAAGTATGAACACCCATCACTTAGAGCAAGTTTGAAAGTCTTCTTGCCTTTATTTTGTCTACCAAAATCAGTATCGGTTTCCAGGGCCTCCAAAACCTTGGCAGATTGCAAGGGGACAGCTTCTGCTTTGGTTGGTGCTTCTGCAGTTTTATGTTGCTCGGAAAAGTGAAAATTTAGTATAATGATACCTTCCTCTTTACAGTTAGGAATGATTAAGCTATCATATGTATTAAATGCTGTTGTTCTTGAAATAACTTTGTTACAATCTAAACTGGCATTTTGAGGCCTTACAGTCACAAGGTATATTTTTCATGATTTACATTTTGATTTTTTAATGCAGAGCAGATTGGACAGGAGATGCTGGAAAACCTCAGCCATGACAGAGAGAAGATCCAGCGTGCTCGGGAAAGGGTAAGTTTGATCATAAGTAATTGCTGGTCATGGATTTTATTTGCTTTGGGCAAGTTCACTGTGCATGCAAAAATAATCCAGCATATTGGTTAGTTTTATATAAATCAGCTGCTATCATGAGATGTAGTCACCATCTGAAGCAAAGCACTTAAAAATTTCATTATATGGGCCCAGTCCTGCAAATCCTCTCCCACGGGGAGTCACACTGAAGCCACCAAAACCCACCATTGCAAGCAAGCCTTGTGTCACTATCGCCACAGTCAGATCTGCTTTCTGTCCTTTGAAAGACTTTTTTATAGTGTCCATTGCAATCACCTCTTGTACTCACTGAAACAAAGGTCAGGATCATGATTTAGCTTCTAATAAATGATCAACAGATTCTCTTTGTAGCTGCAGGTGCTAATAATTGCCTTCTGAGGATGTATGCAATAGTTGCCATCTTTTCTCAATGTCCCCAGTGTTGTATGGGTAAAATCAACATTTCTTTCTGAGTTGGGGTTTCCTACACTGCTGCTCTGTCACTGCAGTCAAAAGGTATCTATGTCGTGTTTGGCTTATGGTGCCTCTATAGTTTAGAACTTAATGAAGATGCCCATCCAACTCTTACAACTTCTCTAAACTTCAGTCTAAGAGATTTGACCCTTTGGTTCTGACTTCCGCTCACAGTTTCAGGAAGATCTCACCAGCTCTGCTGACTGCCCCGGAACACAGAGTGACTGAATCTGTGACTTTCTGTCTAGGATACATTGATCAGACACTTTCTTGAGCATCTAGTGTTGCCAAAGCTAAGTCATCTTACAGGCCTCTAGCTGACAAATGCCACTTAAGGAAACTCCTTGATATGTCCCAGGGAGTTTTGTTACCTGGATATAGCTCTCATTGGTAAAGCCCTTCATGACAACTTTAACGAGGCATTTTCTGTCAGTTATACCAGTTGCTTCTTGAAGTCCTGGGCTTTAGCTACTTTAAAACATTAAGTATAATTAAATATAAGGATTGTGAGCATTTAGCAAGTGTTCAGGTAACTTTGTGTCTTGTTTTCCCTTCACTCCTCACATCCCTTGTGACTGCTAAGTCTGAGATGCTTTTTTTTTGTTGCCGTCCGGACAAATAAAACCTGTGCAATGGAGCTGAATAATATGTATCTCTGTGCTGATCCTAAAAATACTTGTGTAAGTTGGAGAAAGAGGGGGCATGGTTCTGATGACTCCTTATACACTTAGTTTGTAGCATAAATTTTATGTTCTGCATGAAAAGCAAATGTCATTGATGGAAAAACTTGCAAGCTGTAAAGCACAAGATCAAATATAAGAGTATTCTAGGAAAGTACATCCAATAACAATTCTGCAAAAGATCTTGTCATAAACGGAAAGTCTCCAATTCCAAAATTTTATTGTATGCCACTTAAATATTTTGTCTAGGGAGTTCAGAAAAATGCACCTGTCTATATACTCAAATGTAATGTTAGTGATGATCTTGGATAACTTCACAAGTTTTCCATTTTGTGGAGGTTTTTTAACCTCCTTGGTTAAAAAAGTGTCCTTTTGTGGAGGACAGAGGGTGTTCTATCAGTGCATAATAGCTTTACACTGAATACGTGCAGATATTGTCTTATCAGCCTGGGAACTAATCTGTCTTCTGAAAGTCAAATGTCATCTTGAGTATGATGGCTAGTTCTTAGCAGTTTAATCTTGTGAAAGTTAGAAATATTTTCTCTTGAGCAAAATGTAAATGAGGTAGTGTCTCTATAGTTTGGTTAAATTTACGGATGTGCTTTCCTGTCAGAAGAGTAAAATGTTTGAATGAAGAAAAGTGCGTACATAACTAGTATTATTTGGAATAAATGAAGATGATGTGCAGTGCAACGTACATGTATAATAACAACCATGAAAGAGAAATTCCCTAAACTATCTCTTATTTTTTAAACCAAAGAGAAGGGATGAAAGCTCTGCTACAGGAGCCAGAGAGGTTAACTGTACTATAAAGGACTCTAAAAGATGCAATACTTTTTTAGGAAAGCCTTGAATTAAAATGTGTGTAAGGCAGAAAACATATCAACATCAACATCTTCCTCACCTTCCTTCTTTTCTCATTATTATTCTCATTATTTTAAAAAGCTTTCTTAAATACCATGCAGATTTGCCATTGTTAATATTAAAGCAGCTTTCAGAAGATTTACACTACAGCAAGGAAGTGCCATTATATGCCATTTAACAGTTTTGCATGCCACCAAGTCTTTGACTTCTGCAGTGCAATGGTATGAGTTAAGAAATGATGGAAGAGCTACCATTAGATATTTCCATTTTAAATAAAAACAAACTTACAGTTTGAAAAAAAAAAAAAAATACATTTTGGATTGGGTTGTTGTTTTGTTTTGCTTTGTTTTTCCCTGCCAATGCAAAAAGAGAAAGCTTTTTTTAGTGTTCTCTTGGAATGTAGCTAGAGATCTTCCAACTATGTGTTTATGTGTTTGTTTCTTTTTAACGTTTCTTTTGCTTACTTTGTGTGTGTGTGTTTTTATTATTTTATTGCCGTAAAAGTATGAGGTCGTCTTGCTTACAGGACTTTGTCAAACCTCTGCAGTTCAACTTCCCCTTCCTAACTATCAGTACTGATTCTAGCTGCCATGTAGAATCCTGCAGCAAGACAAGAAAGTTAGGATCAAATATCTAATGGTAAAAAGGAGAGAGCTACTTTTCTGTGAAAAGGGAGGAGAAGCCCCAAGTGTTAAATGCATCTTTATGAATAATGAAAGACCAATGTAAAGCATACATTTGTGCTTTAAATTCCCTTCTAGCATGGGTAAGAACCTGGCTTTCTAATAAGCCTTTAAAAAAATTATTATGACATTTTATCTTCTGCTGCTTGTGTCAAACTGGGCTAAACTGCTTTTCTGGAGCTTGAATTGTCTAGATGAATCAAGAAAAAAATGAGGGGATGACCTCCCTGAAATATAATACTCATCTTTGTTCCATCATGCTGCATAATTACAGAGCTCTGAGAGTCAGTGAAAGCCTTCCCCCTGAATATGATATTACTACGAGCTGTTTTGGTGTTACCCAGTCCCATCTTCTACATGGTATTTCCTTAATATCTTTTACGAGAACAAGATGGAAATTTATACATAAAGGTTATGTGTCATTGACTGCAACTACTGATTTCAGTAATAAGTATTACATCTGGTAGCAAATATTTACAATATTAGGCTCCAAAATAGCAACTGGTTTTAATATTGCTGCTATGCATATATTCAAGGTAAAACTAGTGGCTTGTTATGGCGAAGGTGATTTGTTATTGAAAGACTGTTTTCTTGGCAGTGTTGCTGTTTCAGTGAATTTATAACACAAGATGCATGTCTTCTACAACAAAGTTTCTTTAGTAAGAAGTCAATGAGTCAGATAATCCTTTCAATCTGATTTAATAATAAAGAGGTAAATATTCAACTTTCATAAGGAAAAGAATGTTTTATGTATGTATACACAGCTGTGTTTAAAAATAGTGGTCCCAGCTATTCTGTAATTGACAACTGTTACACTATCCTTTATAGTATATTTTGATGTCACCCTTTTTTAGAGATCTCTAGAAAGTCCAAAGATGTCTCTCCTTCAGCTATCTGTAGCAAAAGAAGTAATAGGAGAGTAATTCTATTCTTCCCTTACACTATAGTTCATTATTTCTAGAGTGCCTTTTGTGAGATACTAACACAATAGAAGGAAGAATTTAATCCCTTTTAAAGAAAAATATAAAATATTTTATTTTTAATATTAATTTCATTTTCTCTGTAACCTTTCTTTTATTATCCTCCATTTCACATTTCATTCGGTTGTAGTTTTACCTATTTTGCAAGATTTTTGAACTGTAGAACAAGTCAGTTTCCCCCTGTACTCGGCTCTGGTGAGGCCGCACTTTGAGTACTGTGTTCAGTTCTGGGCCCCTCACTACAAGAAGGACATGGAGGTGCTTGAACGAGTCCAGAGAAGGGCTACGAAGCTGGTGAAGGGTCTGGAGAACAAGTCTAATGAGGAGCGGCTGAGGGAGCTGGGACTATTTAGCCTGGAGAAGAGGAGGCTCAGGGGCAACCTTATCGTACTCTACAGGTACCTGAAAGGAGGTTGTAGCGAGGTGGTGGTCAGTCTGTTCTCCCACATGCCAGGTGACAGGACGAGGGGGAATGGGCTAAAGTTGCGCCAGGGGAGGTTTAGGTTGGATATTAGGAAGAACTTCTTTACTGAACGGGTTGTTAGTCACTGGAATAGGCTGCCCAGGGAAGTGGTTGAGTCACCATCCCTGGAGGTCTTTAAAAGACATTTAGATGTAGAGCTTAGGGATATGGTTTAGGGGGTGATTTGTTAGTGTTAGGCCACAGGTTGGACTCAGTGATCTTGTAGGTCTCTTCCAACCTAGACTTTTCTGTGATTCTGTGATTCAGCTAATGAAGTTAAGCTGTCAATGTAGTTTTCCTGTGTCCTATTAAACTACTAAAAACACTGTTTCCAGTGAGTGACCTTTACATGCAAAAATATGTATTATACAGATGTGCACTGTGTGCATCCTATACACATACTTTTGTCATTTACACATTGAACATAAAGTATTTGGACACCCATTCCACTGATGTCTGCTGTAAGGTCACAACAGGTTTTGTATTTAAAGGGCAGTATGGGCGTATTTCTTTTATGCAGAATCAGTAAAATGACATTGTTCTGTATTACTGCTTTTTCTTTAAACTGGCGCCTTTGAAAAAACAGTGAAAGAAAGGTGTTTGTTTTTCTTTTCATAAAGCATCAGGAACACAGCACATGGCTGTCCCTTCGTCCCTTGATGCAGTCACTCATATACATAACCAATACACATACACACATCAATGGGAATTACAGATACCAATCTATAGAGCATCTACCTTCAACCTGTTGTTTGTAAAGCTTTTGCTCTTTATCCTGATTCATCTTTGTTGCCTCAGTGTCTTATCTTCCACTGGTTTCATCTTTGTGGAAGTGAAGACCAGACAAAACATTTTCAAATTTCAGAGCTTCGGTGGCTTTCTCACGTGTAAGTTTGCTGCAGACTGAAACTGAAGTTGATTGAATCAAACAATAGAAATAGCTAATCTTTGTACAGAATTGAGTACATGTGACATTTGATTTTAATGGGACTTTTTTCTCCCCAGCTTAGAGAAACAGATGCAAACCTGGGGAAGAGCTCCAGGATTTTGACAGGGATGTTGCGAAGGTAAGGCCAAGGTAGGGACACTTCCACTCTTTCTTTTTTTTTTTTTCCCTCTTTCCCTCTGTGCCTTTACTTTTAGTTCTAGTTCAGCCTCTGCATTTTGCTGACTTACCTGACTTTTTCACACGCATTGCTATGTAGAATTTCTTCAAATGAATTCTGATAATGAAGCAGGCAGGGTTAGATAGAAGGTTTTATCACAGCTACAGAAAGAATTTTCTGTAGCCTAAGGGATTACCCCTTATTCACTCATTTCTCATCTTTGTTTCTTTGTATTTGGGGCTTTTTTGGTCTGTTCTAAAATTAAGCTTTTTGATGATGGTTTCCTGCATTCCTTATTCTCAGGCATTTTCAGGATTTCAGTGTTTTCAGGGTTTTTTACCTATTACATTTTATGTGAGAAAGTTTGTAAATCTTTTGGGGCAGTGTAAATTTGCTAACAGAGAGCAAATGATCAGTTCTGTCTGAATAGATTGGGCAGACACATTGTAAAATGTTGTGGTTTTAGCATGTTTTCATGTTGTGCAAATTGTCCCTGGGATTAAAGTGAGGTGATACAGAAAGGGAAAATTTGCAACATCCTAAAAATCTATGTGGGATTGCAGTGAGATATCCACTGATTATAATATCCGTAGCTTCCCAGAGAAATTTTTTGAATTCATGGCATCTCTGGATATGTGTTCTTTACCCAGTGAAGCAACACAAGCTTCTGTGTGATATCCATGTTTCTGTACTCTTATTCAGCTTCCTAAAAAAGAAAAACATCACTTTAATAGGTGATGTTGGGTGCTATGAAAACACATTTTTCAAAGGAGCATATAGCATTCTCAGAAGAGTGCAGTATGAAATTGCCCTTCCTATGGGCTTTTACATGACATATTTGCTTAACACAATTAGCTTTTTTTTTAAAAAAAAAAAAAAAAAAAAAAAAAGTTAGTTTTAGGAGAATTTTTGATTTATCATTTGCCTTGAAAAATAGCAAAATGAGAATATAACTTGTTCTATAGCACAAGCTTTATCTTTTCATAAGTCTCTTCAGAAAAATGGCTTTGTTAGTACCTTTTATACTCAGTTGACAAAGGTTAAAATGACTGAACCTGATGCCTTCATTCCACAGATTTCTTACAATTCCAACTCCAAACTGTAACGTATAAAATTCTCTGATTAAGAGTAAAATGTAAATGACGTGAGCTAAATTTAAAATCCATGGAGAAAGAAAGTGGCAATTGAAAGGGATGGTTCAGTGCCTGTAGACAATCTAAATAAAACATAAATACACAAAAAAAAAAAAAAAAAAGGAAAGAAAGAGAAGATGTAACCAAACCCAAGTCTCCCTAGGAAGGACCCTGCGACATGAGCTGTAACGAATATTCTGCATATGTCTCCATTTTGTCAAATCTCATTAAAGGGGTTTCTTGCTTTATGTCAATTGAGCTGTCCAAAAATCATTCATCATTTTAGTGTAAGAAAAAATCATGCAGTTATTTAAATAATATCATATTAATGTTAAAGTTCAGCTGTCATTTAATAGTATGGCTTAATCAGACATAGCATTTAGGAAAAATAGTTTTTTCGGGCTTTACTTGGCTTTCAGGTTGGCAGATTCAAATAAGGATTTATGGGTTTCTGAACCAATGTATTCTTTCCATGTTTATGCTTGAGATACCTCAGCCTTTTTTGCAGCACCCTGTAGTCTGTTATTTTCAATAAAATAAGGTATCTCCTCATATTGTGTTTGAATACATTTGCAAGTAATTTGGAGAAGCTGGAACAAAAACATACTCTGTAACCTTTGACTTTGTTTTGTGTTTGGGAATCACAGTTAGGAGTCCTGGTTTATAAGTGTTCCATAAGCCAAATGAAAAATGTGATCTCTCTGAAATATATTTGGGTTCGTGTTTTCAGACAAAAGGATTATGCAGTTGGAACACCAAGATGGTGTGTTTCTGTGTGTCAAGAAAGCACTGGATTTCCTTTTTGTTTAACAAATGGGTCACCCATGTGGATGAAAGGCAGGTTAGGATTTAGGCTCAGCTCAGGTGAATTTGTCAAAAGAAATGCCTCAGCATATATGTAACTTGCAGTAGAAGATTCTCAAGATGTTTTGTAAAAACACTTAATAGACCCATGGTAAAATTAATTTGCTCTATGACTGTTGACTAGAAGTCTAGCATTAGCCCAGACTCAGCATCATCCCAGTCATCACAAGGATAATCATAAAATATGAAACCCACGAAATCAGCACAAATTAGATAAATACAGCTGTAAAAAAATAATTAACACAGATTGGCAGTTGTGTCCTAATTCTGCATACTTCAATAAGTACCTTACAATGTTTTCCTTAATTATTGGAACCAATGAAGAAAAATGCTTGAGGACTATTCTTCACATCATTATCATACAGAAAAGGTAATGTTAAGCTGATCATTGCTCAACTTAGCTGCTGCTACCACAATATGTATTTTATGATATGCTTGAAGTTTGCCAGTCTAACACTCTGTGCATTCAGTTAATGCCAAACGGCTTCTATCTTTACTCTCTGGGAAAGGTAAAGCAGCATCTCTTCTGAGATGACCAAATGAGTGATTACATATTTAAATAGGTAGTGTTCTTAATGAGGGCTAAAATACTCCCGTTGTACAACTGAAATTCCCTGGCATTGCATTTGTGTGTAAAAAGTTATGGAGAGGGGGAATGAAAGTGGGGATAAGTTTTGCTAGTTGCCATAGGTCAATAAAGAAATCAGTGATAGAATAGGGACAGATCTTCCTATCCCAGCTTGCTGCTTTAGCAGCTTAAAGTAGCCAGGTTTATGTACTGGACTTTATCTCTCAGTATTTTATGTATATGTGTAAAGAGTTTTTTTGTAACAAGTCTTTCAAAATATTCTTGCTTTGAAATACTTGTAATATTCTTTTTCCTTTTCTGTAAATAAACCTACTGAGATGCTTCTAAACTAGAATGTTACACTTACGACAGGCACTTCGTTACTAGGATATTAGCATGTTGATAATGGCAAAACATTAATCATTTTCTTTTATGTGTATCTAGAGCTCTGGACATCCTGACATTTTATGACTACTCTTTAAAGCAGTGAGACTATAACAGAAGCTCAGTGTAGTTTCAGTTATAGAATTTGTATGTAATAGATTTTAACATAAGGAAATGCATCCTCTGCAATGTTGCCATCTCAGACATCTATCCTTTGGCCTCTACCCTAAAGTGAATTAGGGAGTGTATGGTGTGTTAGAAAGAAGCAGAAAATAATATGTTGTGAAAGATCTTCAGTTTTTTGTCCATATCCTAAGCCAGTAGCCTAGAAAAGCTTTTGAGAAGAATTTGGACAGTCTCCAAGACACATTCAGCCCAGTTTCAGAGGGAAACCAACAAACCTAGAAGTAACCAGATATAGATTTCAGTAGATTTGAATCTTTATCACATTAGCAGATAAATTCTATGTGTCTCCCTCCAAAGTGCAGAAAAATATTTTAGAAAAATATCTATTGCCCTTCACAACAATATTTGATTCTGTCCAGCTCAATAGGATTTTTTTATGCCCCAAATTCTCTTTTAATCTTCAAATTTCAGATCATCTCAGAAGATAACTTCTGAGTTATCAACAATTCTTTGAGAAAGTCATGAATACCTTTGCTCTTACAAAAGGGACTTTAAAAAAAAAATTATTTCAGATAGGACAGAGAAAATTTCAGCTGATGAAAATGAAACAGTAAGTGTTTAACTCTGAGGTGATAAATGAGATGATTTGCCAACAGGTGCATGACCAATGTGATCACAGCCAAAAACAGGGAATGCCTACCCCTCCAAACTAATTGTAGTCAAGCTTCTTCACTCTTCTTTACAGGTATTCTAGCTTTTTGCATGGTTTCTATTCAAAATTCCATGTACTTTTGAACTCCAAGGAAGTCCATTCAACATTTCATACAATCATACAATTTGGAAGGGACAGGTCATCTAGTCCAACCTCCTGTTCAAGCACACTGCTCAGGGACTTGTCAAGTGTTGAACACATACAAGGTTGGAGATGCCAAAACCTCACTGGGCAGTCTGGTCAAGCAGTAGTTGAAATAAGCAATTTTTCCAGGAATCAAATGGAAATTTCCCATCATCCAGCTTTTGTCCATTGCCTCTGGTCATAAGCATAAGTGATTCAAAACATCAGTGTTTTAGAATTGACCTTCAGAGGAAATTCTTTAAACAGTGTGGGGTTCTCTGGCTCCACCCATTGACTTGGTGGCATGGCCATTCAGAAGTTGGTGCACAAGAGATTTTATTTGCTTTCTCACACTCCTGGAGACATGAAAAGTTAATTATGGTCTATTCTGCCTTACTTCTTGACTAGGAAGCCCCCATTCCCATATACAGAAAAATAGCAGCAAGAGAAAGTCATCTCCTTGTTAATACAAATTGAAACCAATACTGAATGTTATCACTGTCTTTTTCCCTATTTCACTGCTGATCTCTGTTTCCATCCCCAGAAGTCCATAACAAAAATAATTTCTTCTGAACTAAAGCTTAACTCAATATCAGTCATATCAGTCATACCAGGACATGACTGTTGAATACTGAGCAAAGTTTAACATGCAGTTAGATTTGCCTTGTTTTCATGCTAATAGACAAATTCCTCTTTCCAGCAGGAACTTTGCATATTTGGTCTCAAGCCAAAAGAAGTTTGAGTAGAAACTGTTTCAGCAACTCTTTGGTACATAAATGTATTTCTATTTTTACTTCAAGATGTATTTCTACACTGAAAAATGATTGAATGGTAAATCCTTTTGCAACATGTCTGCTCCATGTTAAATATTTACAGCTGCAGCTGTTTACTTCAGTAATTTAGACCTCGATTCAGGAAAATATTTAAGCATATGGTTAACTTAAACCAGAGAAGCAATTCTCTTAACTTAAGGGACACTGAATACGGGGGGAGTGAGTAGCAGAAAAATTCTATGTCATCTCTTGGGGCAACACTGCATTTACAGTGCTCCTTGCTCAAGGCCTATTACAGAGCAAGACTATCCATAGTATTTCTATTGTTAAATGGGAACCATAAAATATAAATAGGGTATGTTGGTGCTTACTGTCAGTGAAAGGACTTTTTTTCTCTTTTAACCATTTAATATAGTTATGATATTATTATACATGTTTGTACTTTAATATGTAACTATTTTTTATCAGTTATAAAGTGTTAAATATTTTCAGAAGGAAAATGTTAAGCTTTATGGTACTGTTAATCATAAGATAGTCTTTGGATAAGGAACATACAGCTTGCTATTCCACAGTAAATCTTGGCATTAATTAGTACCTGGTCATTTTTTGCTTTGTCTCTAACTTTAAAAAGAAACCTTGTTTCTTTGCTGAAGTGATGTACAAAACATCTGGAAAATGTAAACGTAGTGTCAGCAAAATTCCCGAGGGTAAGCATTCTTCGTTATTAGTAGTCCGACCAAAATGCATGAAATGTACCTCTAGGTCTGAACAGCAAGGATTTTAAAATAGTATGGGACAGTGTGAGTTCCTTGTTCTCAGTGTAGATAGAACATGTTTGTATATAAGTAAGATGCATGTTTTGTGTTTAATAATCAACAGTCATTTTCTTAATCTCAATCATCTTTCTTGGATATAATTCTATATGTTGTTTCCAAAATGTTTTTGAAAAATCAAACTGTTTTCATTCAGTGTTAGAAATACTTTAATTTCATGCACCATAGAAAGTGCAGCAGTCCTTTAAGCTGCTCCATAACCATGATAGCTATGGCAAGCAGTGTACCTGGACAATTCCAAGCCCCATACTGAACGTCTGTAGAACATGACCAACTTCAACACTGCAAACTTGTAGCTACAATTAGTTTAATACCACCTTATCATTTGCAAACCTTCAGCTCCAACAACCTAAGTGTTACAAAGTTAAGTTTACTTTAGAACTTGAAAAAGAAAAGGAGCATAACGATTGATCTTCACATTTTAATAACTTCACTGAATAGGATAAAATAGTCTGTGCTTTAATCTCCTTATACCTAGGCAAAGTCTTAGAAGGATATGTCCTTCACTGAATGAGATAGAAGCATTTGTATTTTAGCCTTGTTTTATTTTTCAGATTGCTGGAAAGTTTTATCCGTGTGTCAAGCTGCCTACACTAAGTCTGAGCAAGGCTCTCAGCATTCTTCAGACAATATTTCCAATTCCCTTTTTTCATTTCTTTTTTAAATGTACAATGGCCTTTGTTCTACCCTCCCCATTCCCTCTTTTCTATCATCTGGAACTACTATCTCATTTGCCCACCCCCTTCCCTCTTCTTTTGTCCAGCTGAACAGCTGGAAAGAACATTATCTTAAGCACAGTTGTGTTTCTGCAGGAAAGCAGAGTCCCAGTGGATAATTATCGCAGCTAGTCCTAGACTGCATATACCAAGAATGTAAAGCATCATAATAGGTTAAATATCATGTAACCCTTTGTGATTGTTCTTTGTATTGAGATACGTTGACTATCATTAAGCAGCTAGAGCCTAAAAAGGTTTTCAGTACTTTGTGTCATGAGTGAAACAAAAAGCATTTCATAGTCAGCATTGACATGTCTGAACCACAATAGATGTCCCATGACATGCTTTCATGAGAAGACATGTCTCGTATCAGCATAATCAGTGCAGTGCTTTCTTGCAGTAGTTACAAGCAGTTTCCAGTTGGATGAATTCTCTCTGACATGATATTCGGGAATAGTGAAAGTGGTGAAAATATTTTGAATGTGATCAGATTGTTTATGTGAAGCAGGGAACCTGTTAGCAAAAGCTGACACTGGTAATTGCTGAAATAATTGGAGACAACTCTTCAGAAATCAATAAAGTCAAACTTCTTAAGGCCAGTAGTAAATCAAGGATCACGTTGTTCTTAAGATGACTCACACTATAGCTGTCACAAATGAATATATGCCAGATTTTACACATTCCATTTACTGAGTGTTTAAGCCATAAATTTCAAAATGTACCATTTTTGATCACAGATCTTCATGATGTTTTGCTATATGGGTCATTTCACTTTAATCCACAAATTTGCAAAAAAAAAAAAAAAAAAAAAAAATAGAATCATCTTGGAAGTGATCTCTGAAAGGTTCATCCCTTTTTGTTAAAGCAGAACTGACTATCCCTGTTTCAACCCTGACAGATATTTGTCTGGCCTGTTCTCTACTGATGAACATTCCTCATCTCCTCAGTCAAACTATTCCAAGGTTCCCCTAATATTTGGCCCAAATTTCTCTTCCTGGGTAGGCAGAGAACTTTTACGTACTGGTGTACTTGAGATTGCTGTGCTGTTGCATGGCCTTGCTTATCAAGGCCCATGATTTCTGCTGTGGAAAGACTTTCCTGCTGAGCTTTTCAGGAATTAAAGAACGTAAATAATAGTGTACAAAATTAAATTATAGTTTCAAGTTCTCATCAAGTCTAGCCTTCTGATGGGTTTCAGGAATGCAAAAATGGAATTGGAAAGTATTCTAAAAGGTAAATCCTAGAAGCTTAGCCTCTCCAAACAGTAGCTTCATGCGTAGGTATCAGTGAGCTTTGCAAATACAGACTCCAAAATTAAATCATTCTTGTGATGTTGTGTATCTGTATGAAAACTAGAGTGTGTGCTAAACTTAATAAAAGTAACATTTGAAACTTAAACCAGATTGACAAAATACAGAGGTTTAACATTATGTGGCACTTCTAAACGTTTTAAGAAAAAGGCAGTAATGTTGTCAAACAAACCTCAGAGTTTTTGTTTAACTTATTTCTCCCCTCTTGCCCATACACACATCAGTGTTTCAGGCTGATCTGGTATTTGGAGACAAATGGTGGGAATGGGAATTGTTTTGCCTGCCTAGCCTTCTCACACTTTTCTGCAGGAAGCTTTGTTAGTCTTTATCAGGTAAAGAAGCTCTTTTCTGCATTCTGCATATGATTTCCAGTAGCACTTGACATTTTTCTTCCTGTGCTTGATTGAAATTGTTGTCTTTTAATAAAAGAAATCTTATTCCATCTTTCCAGCATGATTCTTGTCACACACCAAGGAATTAGTCTTTCAGAAAACAATGAAGTCATCAAACTAAGTTTGATGTCAGTTTGAAACTGTGATGAAAAAATTATATCAGAATCTTGTCTTTATTAGCTAATCATTTAGATTAGATCATTTTCAATCCATTTTATACAAATAGACCATCTAGTTTTGGCTATCTTCAGGAAGCATGAGAGATTAAATAACTGACAACTGCAACAAAAAAAAAAAACTCAGGATTTGCTGAGTAGAATTTTTGTTCTAAATTTTCGTATTATAATTGTACTGCAAAATCCAGAACCTGGATTTACCAGTCACACAAGTGAATAGTTTGGTCGCCTGTAGCCTCATGAGGTTTTTTGTTTTTTTTTTTTGTTTGTTTGTTTGTTTGTTTTTGGTGTTTGTTTTTTCTGTTTGTTTTGTTTGTTTTTTTGAGCAAAGTTTATTGGGGTAGGGGTTGGTTGTTGTTGTTGTAGTTTTACAAAGGAGGCCATAAATGATTGTGAAAAATCAACAGCAAAGGAATAAGAAGATTACTTAGAGTTTGCTGCAGATAAATTAGCACTGCTGGTGGACAAGACCAAAACTGAGGGAGAATTTACGTCCTTATGTGGCATATAATTATGTTCTATTGGACCTTTAAAGCTCTTCAGAAGAAATGTTCACACATCACTAACCTGCTGAGCATCTGCCTGAAGAAAAACAAAGTCATGAATTGGAAAGTGTGCTCTTACAATGAGAGACTGTTTAGTCTACTTGGTGGTAGGAAGGATGAAAATTTGCTAATTTTTGCTAGCTCTTATGTTTTAACTAATATGGAAGATTTGAAAAAGGCAAAGGAAGGACAGTACAGAAATTGAGTGAAATGGAAAGGACAGAGAAAAATTATTTTATCATAAACACTGAAATTTATGTTCTCTACAATGTTTGTGTAGTTCTAAGACAATTCATTAAAAACCATTGAAATTGTTTCAGACATATCTAGAATAATATAAACAAAAGAGAGACTCTTCCTGCTTCCTCCAGTACATTTTAGTTAGTAATGCTCCTTCTGTCTTAGATTCAGTATTATAATTCACATTTTAAGATCAGTTTATTCATTGTTTTCTTCAAAGACTTGAAAAATTATTCAAGTAATCTCAATTGTCAAGAGCTATAATTTATTAGAATTGTTTTATTAAGTTAGTCTATCTGCTGCTGGAAATTTCATGAGGTGGTCTCTTGAAAGGTATGTGTTCAAAATGACATGGGACAAAGGATTTCTGTGAGGGAGGGTTTGATTCCTCTACTGTAGTGTTTTATGCATAAGCATGTTCGGATTTATTTTGCTAGTTTACTTCAAATGTTGCCTGACTGCATGTTCTTAAGAACCATGGCTGTATACAATTGTGTGTGCAAGAGGTATTAGTACTTCCAGTTTAAAAGCATAATAGAAGAGTTTTTTACTGACCTGAATGCCTTCTGCAAATAGTAACGTTTTTCCATGGGTGTTAACATGGCTTAGCTTGCAGGATCTCACTATGTAGCATTTATTACCCAAGAACTTTTGTTTAGCTTGGACTTTGCTATATTAACTTAAGTGGTAACCCAGAAGGTTTGTGTAACATTTGCAAGTTAGAGCAAAGTCTTCACCTTGTTCAGGAGATCTGCTGATAGTTTAAGATTACAACAGTAACAGATAATTTTTCTTCTTGAATAAAAATTACTTCAAATATTATTTTTGCACCAGCTGCCTGCCTTCCCCCAATAGAAAAAAAAAAGGGGGGGGCACACGACACAAACAAACCTTTATGTTTCTAATACATTATTTTTGTGGTTGCATATAATGCATGTAAATATGTAAATAAGGAGGTGTTTGAGAAATGTGGTTCTAAGTGTGCCTGGTCTTGCATAGGTGGTGGGAAGCATATGGTCTACTTTATCCATGCAGAGAAACTTCCTTGCTGCTTTCTGTCACTGCTGTGTTTTTTCAAATGCAGTTTTCTGTGTGAATGGCACACGTGTTGATTGTGAAGGTAACATTCTTTCAGTAAGGCCTTAAAGCTAATTACTCTTGGTGGCAGTGGGGCTTTGTACCTCATTTGTGAACAACTATTTGTACTACTACGCCAGTACAAAGCAATGTTTCACGTTACCAGTTTACCAGACTATTACACCATTGTGTTTTAATCCACTGTAGGTGGATGGAGAATATGAGCCATCTGTTTTATTTAATGATATAATCAGTAAACAATATATGCACTTTACACATTTGGTCATTAAAGATGCCCATATTGTTGGACCCTGTATTTACATTGTAAATTGGTATATTCACACATCAGCTCATTCTGGTTTAAAAGGCTTGCTGTGTTCATAAGATGGTACAAAGCAAGCTCAGTAACTGCTCGAACCCAGCGCAGGTGGTCGAGCTAGTTGCCACACAGATCAAAAGTCAAACAACTGTGAATCTTCCTTTGAAATGGCATTTAGAGAGACAAAGCGGGTCTTATCTTCACAAACAAGAAAGAGTTATAGATATACATCATGAAGTTATGAGAACAAAAAGGGGTTTCATAATCACTCTGTATCAGAAAATCCAGTACTGCAGACTTTTGGGAAGGCATCTTTGGAATATAAAGACCATCTTATTTTACTAGAAACAATTTGGAGGAGTGAGTCGGAATTATTAAATATGAGAATGTTCAGTGATTTCAAAACTTTGGAGACAAGAAATTGCCTGCTTTCACAGTCAATTTAATTCCATTTTATTTTCAGCAGTGCTTAAGCAGAAGAAAACAAACAGCAAGAGCAAAACCTAGTCTTATTCAAGGGACAGAGGTGAATGTGTTTGCTAGAGTGAGCTAGGAACAAAGGAATCTGCTTAAGATTTCAGTTTTCCTAAAATATCCTTGGTGAATGCCAAAAAAAATAGCCACCAAAGTACATTAAAATTCGCCGATAAGTAAACTTCACTTTTACTTCACTGATAAGTAAAATCTTCTTTTTGTTAGAACTTTTTTAAAGAGATGAAAAATAATATAATCATGTATTAAAATTAAAACAGTAACGTTAATTTTACTGTTTCACTTCAGAGTTTGTGCTCCAGATGCCTAAGGCACATATTGGAGGACTCAGTTCACACTTTAACCAGTCGGCTACTTTTGAACCTGGCTGATGTGCTCTCTAACTGCCCCAGTGATGCTGTCTCTCCGTTGTCTGCACTTGCACCCAAGGCCATACCTGTGGCTCACACTTTCGTTAGGTGGCATGTGTTGGCATGTCTCCACCGACACCTATGGAGCTATATTTATTTATAGCAGCTGAAAATCTAATCCATTTGCATGAAGGCCAGACTTCCATACCCCTGCAACCATTTTTGAGAAACAATTTGTACCCATAAGAAAAAAAAAAAAAAAAAAAAAGGAAAAAAAAAAATAAGTATAGCAGCACTGGAAAATCATGGTCTTTCAGTTGTATCCTCTAATAAAATCTCTACAGAAAGGGGGATTTCCTACATCAGAGTTCTGTTCACAGACCAGACTCTTCAACTGCTGTTGTATTTAATTAGAATGCATCATTTGCGCAAGCTTAGCTACTTCTGGTACCATGGAGATCACAGGCTTGCTTCGTCAGGGTATGCATCTGTTTCCAGGAAACATTTTGCTGTATGATTCTGCTAGAGTGAAACCAGTGATTAGATCTGAATATTTTGTTTTCTCATTGTGTTTCATAAGGAAATATTTATATAATATATAAATATATTATATATATAATATAACTGCTCAACAGTGATGGGTCTGCTGATAGAAGTGGAGCTCTGTGCGTTCCAGGTCTTTAGCTCAGATTGAGATCATCTTTCAAAGCAGCACCATGTCTGTGAGGATAAAATTTTAGTCATTTTGTGTTGAATGCACTTACATAAAAACCTAGAAGCAAAATATTAATACGTACGAGATTGAGATTTGGTTTTGGTTTCTGTTCCTACATAATGCAGCTATACTCAGAGCAAGTGAATATATATGCAGTAATAAAGTCTGTGTACTAATAACATGTATGTTTAGTTTCCAGTTAGTATTAAAAACCTGAGGACATAGCTTTCTGAGTCCTTACATTGGTTTCAAAAGCAAGCTAATTATATTTTTATTTTTATTTTATTTTAATCTTGGTGTGGGAGGAAAGAATAATATTTATTTACTAGGCCTTTTTTTGTGTTGCCATGAATTTTGGAGATAAAGTATTTTCAACTGTATGAAGGAGGAGAAGATAAAAGATCTCATATTATGAGCCTTTATATATGCTTCTAAAATATACTATAATTTCATGGTTAAAATATTTAAAATAAAACAAAACAAAATAAGACTCATCTATAAATGTCCCTTTTATAGGCTTTTCATATCTATATTTCATCTAGGTTGAATATTAAACATTGGGATGTTCCCATATGTTTCATTACATATTGCCTTCAGATTTTGAGATACTGTGTCACTAACACATTTCAAGAATTGTAAAGGTGTTGAGGTTTTTTTCCCATCACAATCCAGGAAAAATAATCAGAAATTTGACTACTAATGTTTGAATCATGGTTTTGTCTTGGGTATCTGTGGACCCATCTGTTACAGTGCACCTCTAAAATGAGGATAATGTTCCATATCTCAGCAAAGCACTCCAAGGGCAACTGCCCTTAATTAATCTGTACATGGTCCTCACATGACAACATGATGAGAGTTTGTGAATGATGGGCTGACTGGTAGCAGTGCCTGTCCTGGTTTGAAGTCATGGCTTAAATGGATTTAGAAGGGGTGAAAGAGAAGCATGGGAAGAATTTAGACTAGAGGACTAGGGGTTATTTTATTTCCCATAACAGTCCATTACCGAACACATACCTGGTCTTAGCCACTGAATGTAGATATGCAAAACAACAGGTATCCATTCTTTGTTGTCTTCTTCAGATAATATAATTTTGAGGTCTACAGGTGACATTATTCATCTTTCCTTAGGCAATATGTTTGTTGTTTTGCAGACAGAAAAGTGTATTTTAGTGGGTTCAACAAATGCGATTAATGCATTCTGGAAACATACTGATTAAGTGTATATAGAGGAGCAGTAGTATTAAATTTGATGTACTAGTCTAGGCAACTGCTTCTTTCTCATGAAAGAAGAACTTATTTCTCTTGTTAGAAATGATGCTCTTGTCAGAAATGATGTTCTTGTAGTTACTGTGGTCTGAGATGTATTGTTGCTGACTTCTGTCAACTAGCAAACAAACAATAGAAATGTTAAGTATTTTAGGGTTCCTCAGAGAAATATATCCCAACAAATGCAACATTTTATGACTTGCTTTCACAGTGATGGTATTATCTTGTTCAGAGAAGGTATGGAAGAGAGATGTATAGACTAAGAGGTAAAGGTAGACAGACCCTTCCCCTGGCTAAAATTAGCTCCTAGATTGCTTTGCTTTCCCACTGTCACCTCTTGCCTCTGGGGAAACATAACTTATTACAGAATTTGAATGGGGAAATCCATGAAGATAATCTAGGACACAAATGCACTCATGGATAGTAACTTCATGACCAAAGATACAGTTATGATACTTTGAAATTACAGGTGGTTTTTTTTGTTGTTGTTCAGCTTCTAATTAAAGAGACAATAAAATGTGAATTTGAATTGCATTTTGTTGAAAAATGCAATGACATGGTGCTGCCTTTAGCTGTAAAATTTGAAGAGAGTTGTGTAGCAGTCACATGTTGAAGGATAAGGCAAAATGGAGTTTGAATGAGATAGCTGGTAATGATCCTGTAGAGCACCCTCTTCATGAAGAGTATTCATTACAGAACACCTCTTGGGCTGGTGTACTTGGTCGGTCATATTTTAACAGCTGTCTTTGAATTATTGATGATATATTAAAGCTCTACCAGTAAGCAGTGGGAGAATTAAACTCCCACATGCCAGTTCCTTCAGATGATTCCTCTTTGAGGAATCTAAGTGATCAAATGAGATAAGCCATTTATAATTCTTCAAGCGGGAATTGTTCACAAGTACAGTGGATTCTTAGTAAACTCCCAGCATTCTCTTTGGAGTAAGATGAAGTATTTAAAATAGTATGATACATATATATGTGATGTTAAGCGTATTATAGAATTGTTTTATAATAAACTACATAAAGCACATTAACAGTGTTCCAGATGTTTAGCAGCCTGTCTCCAAGGAAATAAGAACATTGTCTCAGAGATTCATTCTGTAAAGATGTAGGTGGTGTAGGAACATTGAATGCATCCAAAGAAAGTCAGTGCTGAAGAACTTCTGCCATGCTGTGTTTCAGGCAGTGAATTCTGGATGGTTATAAATGAATGTCCATTGAAATCAATGGACAAGCTTGTGTCCAAATGCTCCTTCTCTGAGCCTGGAAGGAGGAGCAAGTGCATAACATACCAGAGAAAAAATCTGTTTGATAAATGTAGAAACTAGCTTATAGTGCAGTTGTTGTTTTGTCCTCATGCTCCTCTGGCCTGATAACATACAAGTTTTGTAGGAACATATTGTTGTGTCTGACCTGGGTAATAAAAATTGGTTGGGAGGACTGTTAAGCCTGCTCTTTAAACCATTAAGTTCTGAGACTGATTTTAGTTTGGAACCCACTGTACCCTGCTTTCTTTGATGCAAGCCCTGAGAATATCTAATCATTGTTTAAAGGAGTGGACTCTTTGGGAGGGACAAAGCCAAGAAGTGGCGGCAGAGGATGCCTCCCCACATGTAAAACAATCACCCCCTGATTTGATAGCTTTCATGCTAATGTGTCTTTCAAGGGGACCACTTTGTCCTGCGTTGTTACTTATTTGACTCTTCTTTTATTTCAAACTTAATTGTCATTAGAGGGTTTTTTCTAATGGCATCTGGGGAATAGTAGTTTATTGCATATTTTTGTGTTTGTCTAAAGGCAATTGCACAAGCTTGAAACCTAATCCTTGTAATCTTTCCTACTAGGGAGAACTTGAGATAAATACTGCTGTATGCTTAGTGGGAGTGGGTCTCCACTTTTTGATCATCCATGTCTAAATGTTGAGTAATACTTAAGGGAAAATGTTCTCAAAACATTCCTTAGATGATTATTAGATTATATTTTATGTTTGATAAAAACTGGAAAATTGTGTAAATATTTGCTTAACATCCCACCCTTAAAGCAATTTATTTCCTTTCTGGCCTTCAACCCTCTTGCTCAGTGAAATGAGATCAGTCGCTTTCTGTTTATATTCAGTTTCACTTTGCAGTTTTCATGGATGTGTAGTGTGATGCTGTTGTGTATGGAAAAGCACTGCAGGGATGTATTTAACTAATAAGTGGGGAATAAAGAGGAAGGAGGGAAAAATCTTTTTAAAATGTCTTCTAGGCTCTTCCTGCATTTTAAAAGTAAATAAATGCTAGTTAAACTTCTTGTGTGTGGCATGCTAATAACTAGTATTAGTATTAATTAAAAAAAAAAAAAAAAAAAATCCAATTCTGCTTTCCTATAAATTGTCACATAATAAGACCAGTTTGTACATTTTATGTTCCTGTGGCTACCATTCAAATCAGCCTTTAGCAAAAGTGAACACATGGGACATCTTGCTTTTACAAGAGGAAATCCCTGCTTCACTTTGGATGCTCTGTGGTAGATGAGTTTTCTGTGTTGACTTTTTCACATACACAACAATCAGTGCAATACTCACCTAGGTCAACTGTTTGGCCATTTTCTGTTATCTGAATTTTTCATTTTGGATTAATACATGCCATGCATCACAAAACTGCAGACTTCAGAACAAATGGTAGGTCCTAGTTAGAGCTTTATTAGATGGGAAGTGTTCAGAGAAGTGTTGTGGAAAAACAACCATCAGAGTCAAAAAATTGTTTTAAAAGACTGAGGACACTTCTCTGCACCAACCAGCATTGAAGCATTTGTGTCATGCATTGCAAAATGGCTGTTTCAGCTGCAAAAAGGGCTGGAGCTTCTCTTGAGTTGTCTTTCCTTCCCACCATGTTTTTGCAATTAAAGACTGGATGAAGATTCTTTTTCCTTTCCTTTTTTTTTCTTTTTTTTTTAAAAAAAAAAGTTTAGTTTTTTTTGGTTGTTGTTGTTTTAAATGTGTTACTTTTTGCTTAATGTGTAGCAGCTGATTTTTCCTCTGTTGGCTCACTTGGGCACAGAGACAAACCTCCTTTCAAGGAACAGAGTTCCAACATTGTTGTTGATTATTTTAATGGGAAACCATCTGTGTGGTAAGGCAGGCAAAAAAAGAAAAAAAAGATGGAAGCATTTTAGTCAAAGGTAAAACTCTTCCCTCTGTAATGTGGATGGGCTCACAAAGAAAAAAGGCATAAAGGCCTGTGACTCAAGAAGACCTGATTTTCAAAAGCAGCGAGCCAGCAACAAGCAGCCCCTTGGGAACACAGCTTGCCCTTTTTCAGAGTGCTATCTGCTCTTGGTACTTTTGACAAGGTTGCCATTGATATCTGCTGCTACTGTAGGGGGAAAGGGGCCAGTTTGCATCTGCAAAAGCTCCTTAACCTTTTTTTCTGGCTTAGCCTATCTTGCCTTCCCAAAGTTTGAGTTGTGTTTCTTGCTGGAGATTTGCTCTTTCTCTCCATGCCCTTCTGTGGTTATCATAGCCTGTCAATCTCAGATAGTTTTGACTTCTTTTGACAAACACCTTCACTTAGAATTATATTGCGGTTGCCCTGAAAAAAAAAAAAAAAAAATAAGGCCTTTCTTTTCTTCCTCCCTCTTTATGAAGTAGAGCCATAATGCATATAAGCTTCATGTAAGTTCACAATAGCACTTTGTCCTCTTTCACATCACTTGCCAAATAACTACTGTTGTGGCAACAGCTGTAACCAAGTATGGTGTCAGCGAGTTTTGCCATAACATGACTGGGTGCCAATAATTTTAATATAATGTGAAACACACTCCAGGCAGTGCAATGAGGCATCTGATTATTAAATTCCTTGAAATGTCATCTGGATTTTTTTTTTTTTTCATCAATTCAGGTCTCAGAACTGGACAGTGTTGTGATTAAAAGAAAAAGAACAGAAAATTCTCTCATTATAGTAAACATTTCCAAGAAAACTCTCACCCTGAAGCAGACAGCTCTGCTCTGCTTACACAGACAGCAAGAGCAAAAGCAAAGGCTCTGTGAAGGCTATAAGGGTGGAGGTTGTAATTGTGGCTACCAGTCGTTTGCTGCTCTTTACTGTAGCACTTTCTCCAGTGACAATAAATGCTATTTATTTTTAGGCTTCTTATGCTGAGCTACTTATAAAAAGTAAAAGGTAGGAACCTGGTGAAGCATTTGTTTTTAATACATTGCTTACATTGTGCTCCAAAGCATGGTGTTCAGCGTTATTGTTAATGATTGAAGCATTAGCATTTAATTGTGTAAAGCAATTAAAAAGCTCAATACTACTAGTTCTTGGGCTGAGTTCATTAATACAGCAAGCATTAGTAAGAAATATATTGAAGAAGTTGAACAAGGTCATAAATGCTCTGTGTGTAAAGAGCACCTAATGCTTTTTTCCAAGCCTTTAAGAAGTAGTTTAAAAAAGAAAAAAAAAAAAAAGAAAAAGGAAAGAAAGAAAAAAAAAACCTTGTGAGGTGAATAGATAAAAGGCTTTCTTGGTTTAGTTATGTCAGTTTGACTTTTTCCTGTAATTGCTGGGGTTGTTTTGTTCCTAAAGACGGAATGGATGCCAAGCTGAAGAGGTAATTTCTGAGCACTGTTTCAAGATATTGTGAAAGTTCTCAACTTTTCCGTAATAAGAAAAATAACAGTTCTCTAATGATGTCTGTTTATTGCATATTGTTCTTCTGTATGCCGTTCAGTGCAGCTGGCAGCGAGTACTTGAGAGAAACCCAGAGCTGAAGAAACAGTGTAGAGGGACCTGAGCAGCCCTGAGTACCTGCATGCTGTGTGCATCAGCTCCTCTGGGTGCTGTCAAGCTCAAGCTGCATGCAGTCTTTACCTTACGTCACTGTGGATGAAATCGAAAGAGATCATTTGCGTTTGATCCCAGGTGTCTTTACATTTCAGTCCAGGCAGGAAAAAGCTTTTGGCAGCTTGAAGCTGAATTGGACACGTCCGGATGTCACTCTCCTTGCGTCAGATGGGCTGACTATAATACATTCTTTTGGTAATCTTAGGAGTTACTCACACAACGAAAGGTCCAGATTTTTCCAACCTGTAAAGAGTTGTAGCAGAGCTCTGTAGTTGTAAAGTATCATTAAGTGCTCAAAAGCGAAGAAGTTTTTACTAGGGAGGAGGTCAACCCAAAACCCTAAATGTGGATATTTCTTAAAGCTTGGAATCTGTGTCCGCATCTGATTTTTGCAGTTTATATGTGCCAGTAGTGCATTAAACCAGTGTATGACGTGGAAGTTTCCCTAAAACTTACAGTATCCCACATCCAGGTGCAGCTACAACTAATTTCTGCAGGCTTTGCTAGGCAGTTTCCAAGGGAAATTTTTGTTTAATTTAATATCAAGCCAAACCCACTGTATATCTTTCAGTCTCTACTTAATATTTAAACGTGTGCAGAACAGAAGCAGCACAGGCAGAAATAATATGGTGTTTCCCAAACTGACTCATTTGACCCTTAGCTTGGGAAAAAGACCAACCTGAAAAAGGAGAAGCAAGTTTTGCCTCTAGATCCGCATAGGTTTTGGCTTCCATAGTGATGCTGCAGGCATGACATTTTAAAAGGATGCAGTTGTTTTCAGTCCAAAAGCAAGCTGACTCTTCATGCATAGTTGACACTACTGTTTAGGCTGACGAGGGTAAATTTTAGGACAAACCACAGGAAATGGCTTGGAGAGGTGGAGGATATTAAGAAAATATTGTACTGCTGCTTTAGAAGTAAAATGAAACACTTTGGACTCCATTTTCCCATGCAGTGTTTAAAGCCATCATTTTGATAATTTTTTTTCACAAAAAAATATTGCAACTATTGAAAACAAATGTGCTTCAAAACATATAGTTATTTTTCATAATATCAGAACAAGTCACATGAATATCCTCTTCTCGTGGAGGGCAGCTAGAAGTTTTGTGAAAAAACTTTCCTCTCCTTTCTCTGTCCCCTTACCACCTGTTTTAGGACTAATTGTATCCCCTTGGAAGTACTAACTTTTGTGAGAACTTGGAGAGTGAAAATTGTTCAACTGTTTTTTTAAGGAAGAATCTGCTTTAGCTGGGAAGTCAGATGCAGCAATTGGACCAGAAATAGCATTTTAAAGCTGATGGACTTTATTCACTTTGGTATGTAGAGAATGGCAAAAGCAGTCATTAGTACTGAGAGAATTCTGTTCTTTCTCTGCCCTTGCTGCAAGATGAGCAAGAGCTGACCTTAACTTTTGTTTGTTTGTTCCCCTGTCAGGTAAAGAATCCCCCCACCCTTAGGAATGTTTTATTCTCTTTTTGTAAGGGGGTGAATTCAACTTTTGTGAAGAAAAATGAAAAATCCTTGACTGATATAAGAAACAAGACCTAAGCTAACAGAATTTTTTTTTCAGCTTTCTACCTGTGAAGAAATAGAGTATTTTTAGGGTGAGGGGTGATTGTGGAAAGCAATGATTGAACAAATAACTGTTTTAAGGCCAGTACTAGAAATGCTTGCCAGCATAGTAATGTCAGTTGGAGGTGTGATTTTTGGCTGCATGTGTCTATTGGCAAAAGCCCTAGTATAGACATGGTTGTACCAGGAAAAAAAAAAAAAAAAAAAAAAAAAAAAAAAAAAAAAAAAAAACCTTGGCCAGTACATTCTATTTTGCTTGGGGAGTGTATAAGCTATAACAACAAAAGCACTTCTTTTCTGCTGGTGAGTTGCAACTCGAGTAAAAGCTAATGCCAACGCAGTTACACTGTTGTAGTGGCAAACCTTCTTCATAGACCCAACTTCTGATTTTGGTATCCTAACGTTAGCAACTGTGCTCTTGTTATTGTTAATTTTAACAGCAACAACATCTGAAGGTGATTTGAGTGACTTGGACTTTGCAGCATTGTAATGATCTGGAGTTTACAGATCTGCATTTAATTTGCTCCCAATACTTGGAAATACAAATTATACTAGACTCCATCTTTTGCATGCAAGACATTTCTTTGCAATTCTTTTCTAATGGCTTTTTCCTAGCTGCATCTCAAGTAAAAAGGCCTGCGTGCTTTGCAGCTATCTAAAAGCTGAAGAATGAGATTGCCTTCGGATTTCTTTTCTGACTCATTACATGACTATTTGTAATGAGACATAGTTCTTTTAAGTGTAATAGAGTCTTCGTACCTAGTTTTTGCTGATTTTTCTAGAATATCTTGAATATATTGGGATTCTGTTGGAGGTATTGTCATTACGTCATGGGACTGCGTAGTCACGTGTAACACAGTTGGCTGTCCATGTAAGCTTTCCTTGTGTTTTACTTACACATTAGGATGGGAAGGGAGTCTGTTTTGTTTTGTTTTGTTTTGTTTTTGTTTTGTTTTGTTTTTGTTTCTGTTTTTTCTTTTTTTTTTCATACTGAAAAAAGATACACTAGCCATCTTCAATGCATGAAATCAGAAAGGGCAAATACTCATCCCAGGTCCCAGCTTCATGTCACAAGAACATTTCAGCTATTGTGTAATCTCTCCAGAGAGTCCTCACACTGAGAGGGCAAAAACAATACTGTTCTCAATACTGCTGGAGACGTGACTCCTAGAGATGTGCTGTCTGCCTTTGGTGATCACTACTGTGCTTATCTTCCACTTGATATTTCATGCCAACTGGCTTTTATAAGAGCATACCAACATTTGAGCCTTGATTGCTAGACTGTTTAGACTACTACTACCACATTATAATATGTTATAATTTTTTGTTTGTTTGTTTGTTTTGTTTTTATTTTAACTTTAAATTTTCTCTGACTTCATTGGGTGTAAAATTAGGCCAATGCTGAATGCTTTTGAAAGTCCCACCCTTCAGTTGGTTTTGGTTTTGTTGTTGTTTTCTATATCGGATGCAGGACTCACTAATATGTACTGGCATAGCATCTCACTGGAGCAGAACAATGATTTATTGTGCTAATTACTGACATCGCAAAACCACAGACAGTAATCTTGATCTTGGGGAAAAAAAAAAAAATTGTACACTAGGTTAAGACTTATTAAAAAAGATAGTTTATATGAGTCTGGTAGGATTAGAAAACTAAACATGTTGAGTTATAGTGTGTTTCCTTTTTTAAGTTTAAGTTTATGCTCTTTATAGTTAATTATTAAAATTTTGAAAAAAGGAAATGCTGGGGAAGCTTGATGTTTGGTAAATGATACACACATCTGAGGCTGTATTTTCAGTATTCTTTGTCTTTCAGACTCACAACTTACCTAATTCTAGGCTCAGAAAGCATGAGTTAAAATAATAAAAAGTTAAATAAGTTTAAATCAATAATTTTTTAGAATATTTGGATTTTCTAGCATATTTTCTTTGTTACTTTGTGACTTGGACAACAAACATTGTGAACTGAGTAGCCTCAGTTTGTTAATCTCTCCCTCGGGTGCATCCTTTCTTAGTTCAGCAAAAACACAAACAAAAAAAAATCTACTGCATGTGGTCAGTACTCAGTTTTCTTGGGCTCATGTGTCTTGTTGAAACCAGAATATTTTCTCTCCAATACAATCCCAGCCCCTCATTCTTGGTAAGAATTCTCAGTTTTCATTCTGGATTTTAGCTGTTAACCCCTTGGCCATTTCAACTTCCAAAGTCAACCAAAAAAAAAAAAAAAAAAAAAAGAAAGAAAAAGATAAATAATGGCATGCTTATCCAAAGGGAAATACACATGTTTAACATTTTACTTTTCCAAATAACTGATCTGCTTTTGTTCAAATCTAAAAATGCCCCCAAACAAGCAAACAAAAACAAATGGAAGATCCCCTAGCCAAACCCCAAAATCAGATGTGACATTCAAGAAACTTTGAGTAATGAGCTATGAACAGGAGGTTAAAATGGAAATACTCTTACAACTGAATCTGTAGTGTCTGCTCGCGATGCTGTAAGTACTTTGGCTGAAAGCACTGCAAAAATCTAAAGGACTTGTCAAATTCTGGCATTTGCAGCTTCATTCACAGTATGAGAGGGTTGCTAGCAACTTTCTGCCTGCAAATGACAAGGTAAGATCAAGACTCAGATGGGAATACAAGGGAGTTCCTCCAATCCTGTTGTTATAACACAAACTCTCTCAGGAAGCTGTGCCTTAACTCTAGAAATCTAAATGAGTTTTAAACAAAAATAAAACTTATTGCAAATATTTATTTTTAGGGCACCTAACAGGTGAAAGTGTAGTATGGCAAAGGTTTGCCCTGTGGTGTGCCCCTTAGCAGGAGAACAAGAAAGAGCTGGGCAAAACAATGGTTTCTGGCGGAACGTTTAATTGAAAGCTTTTCCCTTAAAAATATCATCTTTCCAGAAATGCAGATGTGCATGATAATCCTATAGGGATATTGGTATTTGGCCTCTAGGATTTTAAGAGTCCTGTTCCCAAGGTTAAGATATACAGAGAGCCAAATTTTATTTGAAACTATTATACAAGACAGATATGGAAGCTCATGGAGTATTACATTGCAAATCACATGTTAAAGAGAGACACATGGCTCTTGAGCTATAAAATGAGTAGAGAAAGGAAGGGTTTTTAAAAGATATCTTTAACCACTTGTTTTACTCATTAATCTGCTGTTCACAAAGCATTATTTACAGCAAAATAACGTTATGATAGGATTGTTTTTGAAACGCAAACAAATATTTCAGACATCTTCACCACTAGCATAACTGTAACAATAGCAAAATTAATACTGATGGTGAGCAATGTTTCTGAGAGTGAATTTGTTGAACAGCTGCCACTTTCCACCCTTGAGACTTCTGCGTATCTGTGTTGGATGAAGTGATTCCTGTAGCGGATTTGTAGTACACTTTGTGTTGCAGGAAGGTTAAAGGGAAGAGCTGAATATTTGGTACTGGGCCTTAATGCAGATTTCTTTGAATCAAGGGGGACTTCTGCTATTGTCATGACAGGGCTATTGATTATGAACAAGTACAGAGGGCTGAAAGCACCCCACGGCCAAACTCCTGACCCAGAGCAACACCCCAGCGACAGGGTGCTGTTCTCTTCCACCCTACACACTCTGCTTCACTGTACTGAGTGCTCACTCGCAAGTATGGTGTCCTCTCAGTCCCTGTGTTCTCCTTACCCGCCTCTTCTGAAATGACATGAGATGTTCTGAAATATTGAGTCATTCTAAGACTGTTATTGTTTCTTGCCAGATTTATAATGACTTTGAAAAAGGACTCAGAAGTTTATCAGGAAAATAACATCAGTCAGAAATTACTTGCTACCTAAGTAATTCTGTTCTTGTGGTCACGATATTTTGCATTAAGTTCTGCTAGCCAGCAAACATCTGAACTTGGAGGATACAAATTTCCAAAAATATATTTGAGGGTATAATGTTTTGCAGAATACAATTAAGTCTACTGCATTCGTAAACAATAAAGAGACATAATCTACTGCATTTGTAAACAGTAAAGAGATATAATGAATGGTTTTGATTTTCATAAATCATTGATTTAGAAGATCACCAGTTACTTCGACTGCAGATTTTGGTGGTGGTGGTATAATTCATCAAACAGTCATTGGAGGTAAACAGTTTTCTATCCTGAGAAAACGTTAGCATTTTGTACAAATACAAATTTTTGTATCAGGAAGATGTGCATACTTCCTTTTTCTCATCCCCTTCCCTATGCCCCTAAGTAGCATATTATATTCTGTAGGACATTTCTGTAAGTTTTGGAAAGTCCAGCTACAGTTCCCATTTTTTTTATATTAAGATCAGAGCCTGGACTTTGAGTTTCCTAGGTCCCAGCCAACGCTGCAGTCCAAGGGTTCACACTTTATACCATCATAGAAAAATAACTGTTGTTGAACCATTTCAGTGGCTCAACAGCAGCACCCAGCTCTGTCACAGTCCACCCATCCTCATCCTTTTGTCAGACAGTGGCAGTTCCTAGGGCTTCGTTGGATTATAAACTGTCACAGAAGTTGGGATGCTGTTTCTAGACTTGGCCCAGAGATGTTCATCTTCATTTCTTTCAGGCCTAAAGTAACACAATTTAAAAAAACATACAAGGAACATGCCGGATGGGTTTATTTGTTCAAATCTGAACAGTTCCAACACTAGAGCTGAGATAGCCATTCTGCAATAGCAGTTCCAGTGATTAAGTATTCAAGTCAGACATCAGATTTAAGTACTCCTGGTCTTCAACCCTGGTGAGTTTGCTCTGGAATTTCCTTCTTCCTTCTCCCTGGAAGCTGCATTCTGAGCAGCAGCCATGATCTGGGTAGTTGGCATGTACGTGCCCAAAATGTTGTGTGCTCTGCTCCAAAAAGAGGAGCAGGAAATAAAACAGAAGAGAAGCCTCAAGAGATTCCCTATCTCTGAACTCATACCTTTATAAAAAGACTTTGGATAAGTGTTACTTGAAAGACCCAGAAGCAACTTGTCAGCTGCCAAATGGGAGGCCTGGTCACTGTTCCCACTGCAGCAATCTCTCTGTTCATCAGGATGGTACTAAAGCAGATCACAAAGTTACTGAAGGGTTGCATGAGCTTTCTACCCTTGTAGGTACAGTGACATAACAGCTGCCTCTTGGCTATGAAGCTTGCTGCTTCATTAAAAATAAAATCTGTTTAAGTGTTACCCTTTTTTCAAAGAATTCTTCAGTGTTCAAAGTAAATTGTCTCAGGGATGATGATAATCATTGGCCTTTAATGAAACTGTGGTGCTTAAAATCTAGAAACCAGTTCATGGTTAATCATTCAAGTTCATCAGAAATAAGATTCAAGTTGGGACAATTAGACAGTTGCTTCTTTACTCAAACTCTCTAATGATGTTTCACTGATCTTTCACAAATGATAATAGATTAGATGAACTGTATAGTCTAAGAATACGTTGTTCCAGTTTTAGATAGTTAAAAAGTGACTTACCAAAATTGTTAATGGAAGTTATTCAAGATGTGCTGTCTAAATCCTTTCCAATTAGTGTTGAGGTCTTGAAGGGCCAGTCTTAGCTTTTTATTAATATGTTCAGTTTATTAATGTATTTTTTGATATATGCATAGTGTGACTGTCTGGTACATCTCAAGATGTTGCATAATTATTATCCCTTTCATTTGTTTTACTTGGGCTACGCCTTAGTCTTCGTTAAAATTCAGAAATATTTCATAGCTTAATAACTTAATAACTCATTAGAAAGCCATGACATGTACTTGAGGTTACCTGAAAGGCTATCCATAAACTTCAGATAATTCATTGACAGTATGACTGTCATTGACCAGTTTAAATATTTAAGGTTGTGTTTTGACCTTTTGCCTTACATTTAAACTATATGGAGAAACGGAAATGGATTGTGTACAAAATTGGGGTCTTTATCAGATTTTTTTTTTTAATTACTACTTTGATAATAGTATTATATAATTTATTATATATACATTTTTTAATTGTTGCTATATTATTTTTAGTTATGAGTCTTCCTTATTAAAAATGCATAATAAAAATAAACTCTGCTTTCAGTTTTGGAGCACAATCTATGGCTAACAAATTATTGCCTAAATATTATATTGGATACAAATCTTTTTTTTTTTTTTTTCCTAAAAAAAAAAAAAAAAGGGGGCTGATTAAAAATGTTATAATTGTGTTTTACGTGTCTTTCATGGTTTTGTTTTGCCACATATGAAAATGGATTGTTTTGGATGCTTGAAGTGATATTCTCTTGGTAGCTTCTTTAATGAGATGAAATGTACAGTATCAAGATTCAAGGAAAAATCACATCCTAGAGTAACAAACAAACAAACAGCTTTAGAATGACCTTCTCACTTTTGATGGGCTTTTCTTGAAGGACCTCAAATGACTGGGTAAGTCAATGATTTGGCTTTCCTGTGAAAATGCAGCATGTCTTTAGTCCCTGTTAGACCATCAGCTGCTGACTGTAAAGATTTCTAATGAGTGAAACAAATTGTATCTTTGCACCCTGCCCAGCTGTGTGTATATGCCTGGTTTTGTACGGAAAACACTGTGCTGGTGGATACACATGATGTTTCTCTAGACTGGTGATGTGACAGATTGTTTCCCATTCTCTCCTTGTTTATGTCCATGAAATAGTTTGTTTTGATGAGTTCAAATGTGCATGCTGTTCTAGAAACAAAATAAGCATGCTTTAATTAGCTTATGTCATAAAAAATAAGCTGTCATACTGCATTTAAAAGGATTCCACAGATTTGCACTACCATCCTGGTTTGATTTTACTTGGTAATTGTATATATGTAAAAGGGCTCAGTGACAAGCCACCCATGTAAAGGACTAATAATAAAGAGGGACGGAAGGAAGATGGGAAAGTATTTTATTCACTGGTAGGGCTTCTGTATTGTTGTCCTTTGTGCAGACCACCATCCTCAAGGCTACTGTTGTCCCTCTGCCTTGTACTTTTCTGTCTTAGTGTGTCCTAGTCTACGGATGCATAGCTTGGTTGCCTCAAAGAATCATTAGGCTGAACAGTAACTCCACAGCATTTTCTGGTGTGCTTCTAACACAGTGCACATCCTTCACTCAAAGCTGAAGGTAACTTTGAAGAAAGCATTCTGTGTCACACCTGCAAAGAAAAATAGCCTGTTACCACAGTATTTTAATGCAGCAAAGGCATTTCCCAGCTGTCTTTGTGGACAATTAGTGACCCACAATCACATAATGTACAGTGTTTTGAAACGATAATTTGATTATAGGTACTTACTGTCCAAGAGAAGATTTGAGAATGGGCAGTGATGTCTAGGTCCTAAATGTTGTGACTTTTCAAAGCAGTTTATTTTTGAGGCTTCCCTTGAAAGGATACACTTATAGTCAAATATACCACTGCGTATGTATATTTCTTGTTCATAACTCTCTCTTTTCCAAAGACTTTTATGTTCTACAAAGCTGCTTAGAATCTTCCTGTACATTTCAAGGTTTGTATGGAGTTACTTAATTTGTTAAGACATGGTTTCTGTACCTCACCAGGTGCCACCTGTACCAGGAGCTGCGTGTGCCCTGCTGTCCTTCTCACAGTGCTGAATGCTGGCCAGAAACGTGTGCACACTCTTTCCCATGCAATGCCAGAAGTCTCTGGGGGATGTTATGTTATTGCCCTGGAGAGGAAACTATAGAACCACTGAAGGTGTTGTAACTCGTGATAGCTAAAAAGCTTAAGACTTCCCTTGAGTATTAGTTTCAAACACCATTGTCTCTCTAGTAAAGTCTAGAGCATCACATGTAATCAGGATCAGGATGCACTGTGAAGGGATATTAGGGGTCTGGTTATATTATGTCATTACATAGACATATGTAAGAATGCAAGTTCTTACTATAGTGAAATTTAAGACATCTCAATGGGAAGTTTGAGGCCCCTTAATTCTGGAGTACATGTTTCTCAAAGGCCTTTGTGGACCCATTTAACATGTATTGCATTAAGTGTTTTTTCTCCTAGCACCTGTGGTTTGGGTCACATTCCTAATCACCTTTGCTTACTACTAAGTTAGTGCCAAGCTGTTTCCAGAACTGCTATGCTCTCAAAGGCCTTTTCTGCTAGGTTTGGTTATAAATATGTACAATAAGTGTCTTTATTATTTTCAAGTTAAAACCATATCCAACTTTTGTCCTTTCAAAGAAATTTGGCTTCCTTTTAAGTGACAAATAAGTAATGAATTTGAGGCTAAAGGTGCTGTGCTTTTAATTTCCACAAGGTCAAAGATCTTGTTATATGAAGAATGTACGATGACTAACACAGCTTTATTTTGGGGAAAGAGAGCGGGAAGCACACCATCTTGTATATAATGCAGCTATAACATAGCCCAAAGCTCTCCTTAGAAACTAGAGTGAAGCTGGGGACTTAACTCACCCTAATTGCTGGAACAGTCCAAGATTTTTGTCTGGCTGTAGAGCACTTTTGCTCTATTTATGCTATAACTTGGAATTGCTTTCTAACCATTTCCTAAGTAAGCACAATTTTACTGGTTAGCAGACTGATTTAGAGGCTGAATTCCAATATCCTCATTCTGTGAATGGTTCCGTTGGCTTAATTGACTCCTTGGGAAGTAAGGACGTATTCAGAGTAAGTGATGGACCTTGGTTTTAACTAGTTATATTTAGCAGCCAGCTGAAATACAGCTTCTTATACAGGTGAAAACAACGGTGCTTTTTATATTTCTGTACTCAAGAGATATACTCACAAATATAATGAAAATTAAAAAATTTTATTGATACATGTGTTTCTTAACCGTCACACATCATGAAGTACTCTAAAAAACCAGAGGATTCTTTGTTTACAGTTAGTCAGCTAATGCTAAGAAATCTTTCATTGTAATCTATGATTCAAGTTTTAAAAGAAATTTTATTCCTAAAAATAAATTGACAAGTGCATGAGGTGAGAACACAATTAAAAAATGCCATGACAATTTGACAATTTTATAAACAAGCAAGCCAAGGTACACTGAATTTCTCAACTTCTCAGGAGACTTGATAGATCTGTGACAGGAGCTCAGGAGCTGTTGATCTAAACCAGTTTCTCTAAAGAGTAATTCAAACACATACTGGTGCATCCCAGAAAGGAGGTAGAGGCACCTTTCTCATGTAAGGTAACTGCTCTAATATTCCAGTCATTTAATGAAGAAAGTATGCATTTCTGTTATCATGACAGAAAATAACAAACACAAGTTCTTAAAGGCTTTTAGAAGAAGTTCTTAAAAGATGCCATGTTAATGGTATTTTTTGGTATTTTTCAGTTTAATGATAGCTAAATATGGTTCTTGCATAGGGTTAAATTAATAAACAGCTTCCCAATTAAAACAAATATATTCTCCCAGGGATTTAATATGTGGACTTTTTGTTATTATTAAACAGTCAAAATGCTTTTGTCAGATAAGGCAAGAAATGGATTGTTGAACCTAGTAGCCTCCTGCATACTATTCCTGAATACATTAGCATTAAATATTTTGCCTTCCAGACAATAAATTATGAAAAGGCTCTTTAAAGTGGGGATGATAGGGAAAAGATGATGGAGGCCAGTGAGATGGTGGTTAACACATTCACTTGTGGTGCTTGCAGACTTGTTTCAGATATTCTGTATTTTGTGACAACTGTCTGTTCTCGGCTGAGTTTCTTTATTGGGAAACCTGGCAGAGTGGCCTACTTTGAAAACTTTAATTTGAAAAGGTAATGGACTTCGAAGTTCAAGATGAATCACTGGACAAGAAGAATTGGTAGAGCTGTGGGAGAAAGGTTTTCTTCACTGGCCTTCATTTTCAGGAGATTTCTCCAGATTCTCAACTAAACCTTTTTCTTTTTTTTTTTTTTTTTTTTTTTTTTAAATTATAAAATGAAGTTTGTTTCATTAACTTCAGTGCAGGATGTATGCCAGTGTCATTGAAAATCATAAAGAAATATGCAGCCTTTGTGACTCCATTTCCCTTTGACAATCCTCCATTTCCATCTGGTAGACTAACTTCTGCCACACCGTGATAGTCATTTGCTAGCACTGTTAATGAGCTATATGGCTTTGGTAAACAAGAGATCAAATTAGTGTGACCCCTTTCTTTTCATAAATGAGCTAAATGAAGAAATTAGTAGTCTTAATGTGATTTAAACATGACAATATTACCCTGGCTACATTTTATAAGAGTATGGCTCAAATGGGTAGCTGGTGCGTTTTCATATACAAAATCCAGAGTCTGCTTTGAATGTTTATCTTAAATTTGTCTGTAAACTATGAAAGTCCATTTCAACCACATAATTGCCTTTTAGTATCCTTTTCCATCAGCTGTAAAACGTCAAACAAACATTAGGAGATTCAAAAATGGATCCATTTTATGGGTGTATAGTAAACTTCTTCACCCCAGTAAAGTTTATTTAGGTATCATAAGTTGATAGCATTCTAATGTATGGAGAAAGGATGTTTTCTTTCTTCTGAATCAGGCACTGTTCCTCTGATAACTACCCTGAACTAAAATATAATGAAGATGGCTTTAGTTTTATGAGCACTAACATGATGTCCCATTCTGGCAAGGTTTATAAAATAACTGGATGTATACATTACATTAATATTAATAAAGAACAGAGAGATTATAAAAAGATGTTTTATGGAACATGAGAAGAATACACCTTTTACATGACTGTACTGGGAGAAACACTTTTCTTCTCTACAAAGGACTAGCAAAATTGAGAAAGAAAATCTGGTGTCAACAGGGCTCTGAAGGTTTTTTCTCACAGCTCTATTCAAATTTAGTGAAGGTGAGTATTCTTTCCCTAAGATTCCCAATCACCCTCTAATTTTCCATTGCAGAAACCTTTTCTGCTATCCTAGGTAAAAATCCAACGCACTCCCACCCCAGTTACTGGATCCTATAAGATCTTTCCATAGGAGTCATTAAGAATACTCATCTTTTCATTTTCTTCCATAATTCTGAAAAAGCCATGGGGGAAAATAGCCTTTACAAGAATGGAAAGAATTCCTTCTGAGCAAAAGTGACTTGCCCAGTGTCACGTGTGCTGAGTGAGGAATTTTGATGCAAGCTGCCTCATTCCTGCTTTGTGAGCTCTGTCCGTGGGATAAATATTGTCATGACTAAAACTGTCTTCATTTCCAAGCAGCCTGGAATGGGGCCATGCACCGATGTGTTCAGTCTAGGGTTTACATGGAATCTGTTTGTGTAACTGAAGGAATGGAATCTGCGTAAACAATTCCCATTGATTATGACAGCTAATGCCGGCTCAGCAGTATTAGACTCAGTACTTACATATTTCAAGCTAATATCTGTTTTCTCACTATCCTGAAGTGTTTATTAAAAAGATTTAGTATGTAAATACTCAACTGTAGCACCCAGTGCTGAACATCCTCTCCTTCTAATAGGATTTTAGTTTTGTTGTAGTAATAGTAGCTTAAGAGCCATTGATGGCACAACCTTGTGCTAATTCAAGCATTATTACTGTCTGTGTAACATGCTGCCCTGAGTCATTCAAAAATAAATATGAATTAATTCAGTGGCTCAATGGAAGATGATGACAAATATTGTAGCAGACCAGTGAATTGATGGTCATTGTTAAAACCACACACAAACAAAGGGAGAGCTGGCAATGGTTTCCAATTATTACCTTATTGTCAGGCTGACATTTTCCCTTGCTTTGTCAAAGGTCTGTTTCTTAAGCTGTGTCACCCACTTTCCAGTCTTGGTTCAACAAAGCTGTTTGTCTGTTCCAGCAGCTCTTTTGGTATTGCCATTTCACTGAAGCACCCTATAGAGGATGTATTACATGCTCACATTTTCCTTCTACCGTATCTCATTCATAGGGAACCTTTGGTTGAATCTGTTGCCGTATTTTATTCCAGAAGGGGTTGTAACTCCTTGAAATTGACACAAACCCACATCAAGGTCTGTGCCAAATTTGGTACTGGTGCCAATGGTCTGTTATCCCTGGCATAGCTACCCCACTTCTCTGAAGGATATTAGCTGAGTCAACAATAGTGTTCTTCTGACACTACTGCTACATTAACTATGAAAGTTTTGCTGGAAAAATAATGTTGGCTGCATTTGGCTTAGTTTTGTCTTTCTTGTTGCTAGCCAGTACAGCAATGCCAGAAAATAAAGATTCTCACGGAGACAACATACTAATTCTCTGCAACTTGTAGATGCTGCTGATCCTTCAGTGAGTGAGTCCTTCAGTCTCCTTCAGTCTACACAACCACCTTCAGGTTGTGTGTAGAGTCCCAGGGCAAAAGAGGCCGCACTGCTGTTCTGTGGCTGCACAGCTACAGAGTTCCTAGCCCAGAGTGACTGTCCTGCTCTCGTCTCTTCTAAGCAGAGCAAACTTGAGAGGTCCAGCATAAACTCAACCACCATGTTCTGTTCTTCTGCTTCTGAAGTGCTGCAGATACAATCAGAGGACAACAGCCATGAAAAGCTGGAGGTGGTTCTTAAATCAGTGGTGTTTTAGCAGTTCTGCTCAAGCTTGATTTGTCCCAACCTGTTTCCCGCCTGTCTCTCACTAAAGAATGCGTTCAAATTCAGAATTTAAGAACTGGTGAAACAGACTGGGCTTGGTCTCTGTTTCCTACAAACGCAGTGGCAATGAAATCAGATGAATTGACTGTAGGGAAACAGCAGTAGCAAAGAGCAGGGCAAATATTTGAACCACCTTCCATCCCCTCTCTCTTATCATGTGGGTGAGAATGTTTAATCCTTCAGGAGCATTAAGGTTAAAGAAGAAGAACTGACTTTCATCTCATTAGGCTGTGTATTCGTATGATACATGTATTAGGGAACATTATGAGGCAATACCATAACCCAGTTAGGTAGTTTGAGAATGTATGTTTCAATCATGCTTCAAGAGTTCCCTTTCCTTCATGGGAAAAAACCATAAGAAAGAACCATTTTAAGAACCATATCATTATTATCTATCTTTATGTGGTTTTCTACACTGTAGTTGGCTATATAATATTGAGTACAAATTGCATTCTGCTTCCAGTGATTTATCCTATATCTCATTTGCTACTTTCACACATGGGTTAAGAAGTGTCACAACTCAGTGACACCAATTATTACTATTATTATTTTTTTTAATTTAATGGGCAGTTTTAATGTTCTGGAATCAATTTCTTTAACTTAATGGTAGTATTTTTAAGCTGTTGCATAGCATTTAGGTAGTTATTATTTGTTCTTTACTCTTTGAACATCTAGTTATACTGTTCTAGCATCATTGCAAATACAGTTCTACAACCTAAATAAAGGAGGCACTTGTGATTTCATGGATAGTTTCAACTTTAAGTCTTTATTTTTCTTATGTTTAGTCCTAATTTTATAACATTTGTAGTGACACTTCATAATTGGCAAAGCTTCCATTAATTCAAGATTTTGATAAGGCTAGAATTCATGAAATATGCCATTAGGAAATTATTTTATATATGTCAGTATGTTTAGGTCTGCTTTACGGACACCCTGCTTTCAAAAGGTTTTATCTAGTGAAATCTTCCCCCCAGTTAACAGTGGACTTCCAAGTCCTAGTCGTGCAAAGGAAATTTGCCACGCCTATCATTGAGGGGCCTCTTTCCAAGAGTAGAATTCATAAATGTCAACTAAACATAGGAATCAAGTTAAGGAAAGGCTGGGCAGGGACTACTTTCCACCTCTCTTGCCAAAGCTATGTTTCTCCATATTAAATAGAGGTGCCCAAATTCCACCTACATGTCACATGTGTAGATGCTGCATGTTTTCTGGTGGTCTAGACTTAGTTATGTTTGAGATGCCAAACATGATTCCTGCCCCTCACCAACCTCCTCTCCAAGCCTGTTAATACAAATTTGTGTGTCTGATTTAACATATTCTATCCATCCTCAAAAACTCCTAATACACCTGGTCTTGAAGGGCAGGAGGTGAGGTTATTCCTCAAAGCTTTAAACTGATTTCTGGGCTGGATCTCTGCTGCAGACCTTGCTCCACTTGCAATCTCTGTGTTTCTGGATCACTTCTACTTAAGCAGTGAGGACAGTGGCAATGCCATTTTTGTGGCTTATGGCATGAGTACATGTTCATATATTTCATACTTTAAAACTTTATTTGGTTTTCATATATTTCATACTTTAAAACTTTATAGCCTTTTCCAACTTCCAATTATTCTTTTCTTTTTTGAAATAGTCATCCTCTTCCCTGCCCCCCCACCCCAAGGGTCCTATCTCAATTCACAAAGGAAAAAAGGAAACCAGGTTTATTCATGCATTATATCTGTGTTTTATAGACACATTCAACAGCAAATTAAGCCAGCATGGCTGAGTGGTTTCTTACTCGTGGCTGTATGTATTGCCTTTCTTTGGGGAGTTAGTACAACCACCATAGTGATAGCTGAATGGGATGTGCATTTGTTCTTCCACCACTGTTTATAATCTGTTATATTAGTGTAACCTGACATTGGTTTCAATTTACAGTATAATACTGGGCTGTAAACTGCAGCTGTTCAAAAAGTAGATTCATTTCCCATTCAGTCACCTCTCCCGTGAAGGCGATAACCTCCAGGAGTCCAGCAGGATCCAGCTTTGGTCACTTCAGTTTATTATGCATCAGAACTCTCTCTCTCCACATCCCCATCATCACTTCTAGTTTTGCTGCCCACTCAGAAGGTTGGCCAAAAAAAGCTTTGGTCAGAACTCATGCTAGACCATAAGCTAAGAATACTAAATAAATGTGTGCTTATGAGTTAGGAGCTCATGGAGCTTCGGTAGAGAAAATGCTGATATCCAATTCTTCAGAACTTTTCCTTAGTTTTGTATATTGTGTATCTTGTTAGAATAGAGTTTTTGATCATCTAAAATTGAACCAATTACTTCATTTATGAGAGAACGCATTAGATCTACACAGTAGCTTCTCTTCAACAAAACGCCATTGCCATTTAGATGCTATCTAGATTTCCTGCATAAGAGTTGGAACAGAGCCAATCATTACATGACTCCAGAAAAAAAATACCGCTTTAAAATTTTACTTGGCTTTTTAGAGGATGATTTACTTTTTATGAGGTGTGGAGAAAAAAGGAAGGAACTATGTGACAGAGAAAGAGACAGAGAAATTTTTATATTGGGGCATAAGTGAGGAATGTCAGAGGTTTTTTTGTTTTTTTTTTTTCAAAAGCTTTTTTTTTTTTTTTTTTAATCAAAAATGTATTTCATGATGTTTGCTCTATCAAGCTATGCTAAAGGAATAGCAATACGTACATGTACACAATGATGCTGGCTGATATCAGAGAGCTCTGTACAAATTTACTTTGAAATCACAGATACTCTGTGTTGCTACATCTGACTGCAACCTCCTCTTTGAATATTGGGCTGATTTACCTTCTCTATTGTCATCTTATCTCCATTTTGGATTGAGATTCCCTAGGAAAGGAGAAGGTGCTAACAGTACAGAGTGAGTGACAGGCTGGCTCCTTTTCAAAAGATGCTTCATAGCACAATAGGATGGGAACAGCTTTTGAAATCCCATTCTTTCTGGCTTCTTGACACAAACTTGAATTCAGCAGCAGTAAAACGTCCCCTGAGATAGAACAAAAGGCCAGTTGTTTTAGCACAATCTTTTAAAATACAAAGTTGTCCAGACTGTGGGGAGAGTTTGGGCAGGGGAGAACAAACAAGGCATTCTCTCCTAACAGAGGTTGATTTTTTACTCACAACACCTCAGAAGAAGAGAGACTTTCTGCACAAGAGAAGGAGAAACCATGATTCAGATAAGTTATGTGTGCAGTCTTAGCCTAGAAAGTACCACAATATGGTTTGGAGATAAGAGTCAGTGACACACAAAAAGCTGCACCTATTTTTTTCCACGTTTACTGCATTTCTTGTTAACAAATTAAATACAAATTTGAGGTGCATTTGCTGTAGGACTTCCCATGCCCCTAAAGAGTGAAACATCATCAACTTCTAATGAGATGGGATGAGTACTGATGACTCTTGGTATCTTAAGAGTGGTCCAAGGCCAATAGCCCCTGTGTGTAAGGACACAACTTCAGTTTCCATATGGGAGGAACCACAGTGTGACAGGCCATTGTAGTTCAATCTGCAAAAAGTAAAAGTAATATGCACTTCTAATATGTAGTAGAAGTCATCAGAAGGATTGCTGCCAGGACTGTGGCATGTACAAACCCATGTTCTAAATTACTGATTGTAGTTAATTCATTTTACTTTTTATATGCCTTAACTGACATTAATTGTGCCATCTAGTAAAGAAACACTGGACTGGAATATGTAATTTGACTGGACTTCTTTCTCAGTATATAAATAGCAGAGTTTTCTGCTATTTGTTTTCCTTTTTTTTTTTATGTGAAGATGACAATTCTCACAAAGTGTTGGGAGATCTTAAATTTAAAATTGTAAATGAAAGGCATCTTCAAGTACTTCTGTTGTCATTATCAGCACATCACTTATTTATTAGATGATTAAAAACAAGCCAAACTATCAAATACATATCATTTAAAAATAGACACATTTTAGAATACCAGCCATTTTACTAGGTCGTAAAAAGACAGAATACAGATGATGTTATCAAGTTCAGGAATATAATTACTTGGGAGAGAAGATTCAAAAGGGAACAGTTTATATAAACTGCTGTTCTTATAGCAAAAGTTAATCAGAGAGAAAAAAAATGTTTATGATTTTGATAGTTGCCATATAAAAGAGCCTTTAAAAAGTCCCATGTAAAAGTTCAGTTTTTGTTTTCTATCAATGATGCAGCCTGTCACAGGAAAATAACTAAAGCATTTTGGGACCCTGAAGTTGTGGAGAGAGGATGTATGGCAGTTGTTCTACATGTAGATCAGAGGATACAGGTAGGCAATAGAAACAGACTCCAATTGATTTCTGAAACTCGTATAGATTGGCTTCTTGTACAGTCCAGGAGAATACTGAATTTACTCTAATTTGTTTCAGGAAATCAAACAAGAACAGCGTCTATAAAGATCCATTTACAACTTGTTCTAGTAGCTTTCTCAGTAAGTGCTCTCATTTGTAATCACAGACAAAGACCAGAGGATCCCTGTAACCTGAAGAAATGGATAATTGTGGTTGTCTAAAAGCAGGTCCCGTGTTTTTCCTTTCCTTCCCTTTCCTTTTCTTTTCCTTTTCCCTTTTCCCTTTCCTTTTCCTTTTCCTTTTCCTTTTCCTTTTCCTTTTCCTTTTCCTTTTCCTTAAACCTTGTATCATTGCTACTGTGGCAAATTTTTGGCTTGGGTATTACAAATCCATTTTAATTGGCTTTTATTGGTGACCAAAAAAAGGGAGAGGGTTGTGGAAGATGGGTCTTTTTGTGCATGTTTTAATGATGCTTCTAAAGAGGGAAGTGAAAAATGGCATATCTCTTTCCAAGTAGAAAATTTGCTTGCTTTTATTATTGCTATTTACAAGGTGTCTTTCACTTCGTTATTCCACATGTGGTTTTCTTCTGGTTTTAAGCTGCAGTGTTTACCTAGACAACAAGGCAAAGGCAAGCTACCATTACTCCTGTGTGAAAATATTTTCATTTAGCTAGCAACTACTAACAGCAAAAATGTAAACCATTGACTAACTCTCAGTAGTCAGAATTGCAAAGGCAGGTAAAAGCCAACTAAATTTTGATGCTTGGCCACTTGGTGAATTTTTGAGAACACCCAACCATTTGAGGTGTAAGAACATCTGTGACTGTCAGCAGCTCATTAGAAAATTGCTGACAATAAAAAAATACCAGTCCCCTTCTTCCCCAGAGCAATTGGACTCCTGATGGTCTGCCTGTCCTCTGAATCATTTTACTTAGTTCACAGACAGACTGAATTTGCAACAAATTTTTCATCTGTATTTCCCTCATGGTGCAAGGATCTAACATCATTATTCACTCCTTACACCAGATTTGAATATGCCATTGTTTCTTGGACAATAAAAACATCGTTTGCCTAGCAGTCATCACATACGTTAAATCTTTGCCATATGTGTATTACATTCCTGTGTCATATTCCTTGGACAGAGCCTGGGTAAATTCCTTTGGCTCGAGTTTTGACATGATGGTTGTAATAACCGAGAAAGCTTCCATTAATAACTGGTCAGAGCGCTATTTTAATGCTTTATCAGGACACTGAGCAATATTTGGATGATACTGATCTCTAGTGTGGGACTGTCGGGCAGTTTGCACATTAGATGAAAATTATGCTGAAGTCAGGAGCAATGAACAATTTTTTTATGCTTACAGGAAAAAAAAAAAAAAAAAAAAAAAGTTGGCATGCTAGAGCAAACTGCCAGTGGAGAGAACCTAAGGTAGGCTGCAATTCTGTCTGGAGGAACTTCTTGAGCTTTGCAGGTCTGTTGCTGCTTCAGTTCTTCTCTTTCAGTTTTTGGCTGCCTGCAGCAGAATTTCCATTGCTAACATTGTCTCTGTGCCACATAGCAACGGAGGTAGGAGAATGGCCTGCTATTTGGGATTTCTTTCTCACATGTTTCTACAGCTCTCCCATACTTCTTTTCTCATATTTGGCTATAGACCTGAGGGTGAGATCACATGTGTAGAATGAGAGCTGTAGAAACACATTACTTGGCCATTTTTAGTGCCAGCATTTGAAAGTACTAAATTGCTTTTTGGATTTCCATTATCACTTACTGGAGACATCACTGACTACTGTTCACTGCTATTTACTCTTTGCTGCATTTATATCATATTTATAAATACTTTCACAGACAACCATACTTTATCTACAAGATGTTCATGGCATCAACCTATCGTATAAAACCAACATAGAGTCATAGAATCCTAGAATCACAGAACAGTTTGGGTTGGAAGGGACCTTAAAGATCATCTAGTTCCACCACCCCTTGCACAGGGAGGTACACCTCCCTCTAGATCAGACTACCCAAAGCCCCATCCAGCCTGGCCTTAAGCACCTTCAGGGACGGGACATCCACAGCTTCTCTGGGCAGCCTGTTCCAGAGCCTCACCACTCCTGTAATAAATAATTTCTTCCTAATATCTAATCTAAATCTGTCCTTTTTATCTTAAAACCATTACTCCTTGTCCTTCAACATAGGGTTTCTGATCCTTTGGTTCTGAGTTTAGAGACCTCTATTAGGTATTTGAAATGCGCCAATTATAAAAGCAAAGATAGTTTAACCATGACACTTGATCATTGTTTTTGTCTTCAGCAGTTCTGTGTAGACTTTCTACATAATTAAGGGCTTTACTGAGTAAAGATTCCCAGAAGTCACTCTAGAATTGGATTAACAGCACAAGAAATTCCCCCTTACTAACCACATGTTCTTTATATCTTTCCATATACAAGTCCATCTTCAATTTGTTTAAATGAATTGCTGTAATTTGGCTCTGTGGACCTGAAGAAATCTTGCCAGACTTTATTTAGAAGTATAGTGGTGCATAGAGTCTCCATCTTAAATTAGGGCCATGTTGTGCAAGTCATTGTAGAAATACAAATTAAGAGAAATCCTCTACACCGATCAGTTAATAATCTTGGTTGTCAAGACAAAGAACAGGAGAAGGGAGTGGTGTTATCTCTGTCATGCACTCTGGAGGCATAGACTACAATTTACCAAAGGTGATACAGTGATGCATTGCAACACAGAACTGAACCTTGATTTCCTGTATCTCAATATGCTGCCTTTATTAGAAGATTGACTTCTATCTTGCAGTCATTATAAACACTGCAATTGTTTCAGCTTGATACCTTGCCAGGCTATGTATGGTCATGGAAGCAGTATAGCTACTGCTAGATAGAACAGCATTTCTCTTCTCTTGTGGTTGTGTGAAAATAAGTAAATTTTATCTTCCTGAATTGCGAACTACATCTTTGCTATACAGGTAAAAAAGAAAGGATCATTTTAGCATATCCATGTTTTAAATTCTCTGGTTCAGCATATCCAAGCCATTTCCACCCATTTCTAGAATTATCTTTGTGCTAATTATATAAATATATTTGCCCAAGTCCTTCTATACAACTTGGTTGAACTCATTGTCATTTGAGAAAAGCTCTTATTTCTTTAGGCTCATCCAAGTGAGCCAATTTGTTTTTGGGTGTACTCTTAAGCAGATATTTTGGATGTGAAATAGTGACTAACAAACTCAATAGATGTAGGATATTGACAGATATACTACAGGGAATCCAGCCATGGTGTGTAAGTCATTAACATCTCTTTGCTGTCCATCGCATCCATCTGCCCTAGGTTACCAACCCTACAGCAGACCTGACAAAATCGAACATGAGGGTGTGTGCTTCAGTCATTTAAGTGTGAAGGTTTAAATCACACTTAACTTCATAGCTGATATAAGCCAAGCTTTGCACTGAGCCAGCCCTTCTGTGGCATCAGCTCTGCTGTAGAGGCAGAAATGTCACGCAAAGGGGAAGAGGCAAAGGGCTGGCATGGCAGATGGGGACAGCACGTTTGAAACACAGCTAAGGGAAATTTGTTGCTGAGCCCTCAAAGCATCACCAGAACAACGAGCTGTGCTAGAGCTGCAAAGTCAGTGTTAGAGCCTGAGTTCATGAGCACAGTCAAATTCCAAATTGTTGAGGACCACACCAAAGTGTGACATGTATAGGTACAACACTGCTTCCAACTCGATGGCTAACAGTGGAGCAAAAAGTCTGGAGTGTGGATGAGCCCTGTTTATTTGGAAGTCAGGGAGCAAGGCTGTCTCCACACTGAAAACTGCATAAGCACTTTGGCTGCTCTGCAAGACCAAGTGCAGTGCAATCTCTGATAGCCAACACAGCTCCTCCTGGAGCTATTTGAAGACATGCATTGTGAACACTTTCTAAGAGAGCACTTGCAGTCATCATGTGTTTTTTGACACTGTATCAAGCCCAGAGGCTGTATACCTCTCATGCTGTAATTTGTATCTTAATGGTAATGGATTGGGTTGGGATCTCTTGAGACAGACATGATGTTCCTGTTACAATAAGCTTCTAAAATGTTAAATTTTGCTGTGAGCTCTGTGTGATTTGCAGGTCAGAAAAGACTATTGATATATTTTGTATACTGTTAATGGAATTTACAAATGCTGGGTTGATTAGCCAAAAAGAAAAAAAAAAAAAAAAAAAAAAAAAAAAAAAAAAAAAAAAAAAAAGACCTAATTTCCAGATTTGGGGGCTATTTTTGCAAGTAAAATAATGACAGTATGAAGATGGCTCTTTAAATATCTTAGAAAAGGACAAAATACTTCTGCCTGTGCTTGGGCAGTATATGTTTGTGCTTTCCTGGGAGCGGTGGGGAAAGGAAGAGAAAATTGGAGAGACATGTTAAAATGTCAATTCTAGTTCAAAAGTTACACAAGCAAGCACTCTTGACCAAGGTGTTGAATTAAAAAGTTTGATATTCCATAAAGCTAAATAATCGGAAGTAATGCTGCCAATAAAAGACATTCATTTATTTACTCAAGGTGCCCATTGTTAGCACTAATAATACATTTCAACATATTGAAATTGCCAGATAATTCTTTTGTGACTTTTATGCTGGATGATATTGTTATTTAAATGAACCTGCAGACCGCACTGTAATGAAGAAATGCATGTTTTGCCTAACAGTTATCAACCAGCATTCCAGCAAAATGAGAATTTTTGCCTCCATTCATTCTGAGGCGAAGCTGAGGGTCACTGTTTTCAATATGGACCTTTTAAAAGCCTTTCAGCAGTGAATAATTATAAGCCACAGCTTCTGAAATTACCTGTATTCACTGCAGGGAAGAAGAAACTTTAATCTTTTGTAATGAAGTACACTTGCTCATTCAAACTTTGTAAGACTTCCTTAAAATGGCAATTTCATTGTGCTGATTTAGTATTAGGTGGAGTAATAAAAAAAAAAAAAAAAAAATGATTTTTAAGTATACAGATACCCTTGTTTATTCAATTTTACTTTTCTTGGATTTTGAATTCATCTTGACAAATAATACAGATGGAGAAAATGTGTTGAGTTCTTGTGTAAATAACCTTATCTGTACAAATTGCTGTTTACTAAAACAAGTGTTTCTTCATTTTCAGTTTCAAAATCATTTTGCACTTTCATTTGAAGATTGAGGCTTGAAACTGTTTCTGTCATGCCAATTTTTCTATATTAAGTTTTAGAAAAAGATTTTCTTTTTCATAGTTCAAAACTATGCAGAAGATAGGGATTGAAAATGTGTCTTGCAGCAATGGGCTTTGGACTTCTCTCTTTGTTCTTAAAAACAAACAGGTTGGCAATATTCATTGGTGTAAAGAAACAGCAAAGTCATTATCTGGGGGGAGTAATTTTTTAAAAATGATCTACAATAATTTGCTAATTATTGCCAGAAAAAAAAAAAAAAAAAAAAAAAAAAAAAAAAAAAAAAGCATTCAGTTTTACTTCTGAAAATGTGTATTTCATTAATGAAAACATTACCCTGCAGCCTTTGTATAAGTTTTCGGTTTTGTTTTTATTTTTTTCTCTTCTTTCCTTTTTTTTTTTCTCTCTTCTCTCTCTCTCTTCTCTCTCTCTCTTTTTTTTTTTTTTTTTTTTTT
>CM021770.1:27538371-27598371 GCA_011076525.1 Nettapus auritus
TTTTTTTTTTTTTTTTTTTTTTTTTTTTTTTTTTTTTTTAAGCAAGGGAGAAACTGATTCCACTCTTTCCTAAATGAGATTTTTCGGCAAGGCTAATTCAAGCATCACCCTCAGGTAATAAACATGAAGGAAAGGTAAAGGCTGAGAGTTTTGATTTTGAATCGTGCATATTTACTTTTAGAGTACAATTATTATTATTTTTTTAACTAAATGGCAGATTTCAAACTGGTGTGATTGATTGTATCAAAGATGTGTTTCCTCTGCTTTGAACAATTTGGAGACTTGATTTTCCCACTCAGATAGCAGTTTCCTCCCTGTCCTGTATTGTACCAACCCACTTCTGCCAGCATGACTCAACAACCCCATTTCAGTTATAAAACAAAATCTATCTTTGTAAGTAAGAGCATTCCTCAGTAACTAAAGGCTTTAATGCTGTCCGTGCATCTGGTCAGACTGGGTGATGCTGTTGTATTGTTTCTCATACGAGATGGGAGAGGAGGCAGTGGGAATAGCTGCCCAAAACAGAGAGGTAATGTTGCTATTACACTGAGCTTTTCTAACCCCCCAGTCATGGAAGCTGTATTAATGGATGGGTAACTAGGTAGTTTGTAGCTGTATATGTCTATCACCCAAGTTACTAAATATTTATTAGACCAGAATTTGGTCTGGGTGTTAGTCGTCTTTAAATACTGGCCATATGCTCAATACCCTGAGAGGCTGATCCATATTTCATTCAACTGTTTAGTAAACTTTATGTCTTCTGTCCATGTACTCAGGCTTCCAAGCTACGGAAACACACACAAATAGGCGTCTAGAAGAGCAAACATAATCCGTATTATATATCTAGGAATGTTTTTATGCCATGAAAAAGCTAGGATTGGGAGCACCAGACAATGTACAAAGAGAGCAAAAAGTTGCTCCTCCAGAGAATTTACATCCAGATGGCTCAGGCATATAAAGATATTTTCTCAGGGTAACAAGTTGCCTCATGTCAGCTGACAGGAAAATGCATTCTTTGCAAATGCAGAGTAATTCAAGCCTGTTTAGCCCATTCTTCTGTGATAACCTTTATATCCAAAGACAGGAGACAACAGGTGGATATAAGCAGATGGGGAAGCATGAGGAGTGAATAAGAAGGTTGGCTGAATAGGTGGAGGGCTCAATATTGCAGCAGCACAACCATTGTCAAGCCTTTTTTCTGGCATCAGAGTTAAGAGGAGGCTTGAGGGGATTTGAAGGAGGATAACAAGGCAGCTTTGCGGACATGAACAAGGAGCTCTACCCAAGCATGGGGGCAGCAGGGGAGAAAGCACAAAGATCCTGGCTTGAAAAGGTAACAAATGGGTGATGGAGCCTACTATCAGGGGCTGACTGGAGGTGGGAGCTCTTCCCTCTGGAATAAATGAATGAGAATGGGTTGGGAGGGGATTAGGCTGAGAATGCTTTGAAAGAAAAAGCAAGTAGATTATGTTTATATGACAGAAAAAGGGAAACCACAGCAAAGAGGAGTAACAATGGTCTTAGTGATGAGCAAAGAAAGCGATAGTATCAAAAATATTCTTCAAGCTTTTCCAAAGCTGCTCTTTCAATAAGCAGAAGGAAGAGGCACATTGTAACGATGGCTTTGTATGCATCCCCATCATAACCAACTCCTCACAGTTACTTTCTGAATCTCAGGAATTATCACTAGAAATTTTCTAAGCCTGCCATCTACCTTTGAGGTGAAATGTTGTATTGCCTGAGCCAAAAGAATTTTCTTGTTCTTTGTTGTAAAGAAATAGGACAAAAGTATACTTTCCTGCTTGAAAAGAACAGTCATTGGATTTGTCATTTGCATTTTTTTTTAATGATTACAAGAATGGGATTGTTGATTTGTCATAATCATTTAACATTCAGCTTTACAGATTACTCAGTCTGTTAAAAACACTGTTTTTGTTGTGTCCTCAGATGTACAGTTTTCATTATTTGCTTCTGAAAAAAATTACTGGCTTTTTTAAAAGGGTGTTTACTACCAGGCAGTCTTATAGCAAAGCACATATCTGTCCTCAGGCAACCATATTCCTCAAAATCTGGAAGAGCATAACTTCTTGCCATGTTGAGGATATACTGTATTCTTATAGGAACCATCTGTTGTTGATGCAAAGACGACAACAGATGATCTGAACTGGCTTGTTAGTGCAATAGCAGCATAATTCTGTCCTGGGTGGGAGACCCAGGATTTAGCTTGACCTTGTCATGTCCCTCCTCTGTGCCACTGGAGGCTACTGGGGGGCACTGGTGCATCCATCCTCCTTGGGAAGAGCATAGCCAGCGCTACTGCTCATGAGGCCATTGCCATCTTGTAGCCATATTGCTATTTTGAAGGTCATTCCTCAAGTCTTTCCTTTCTGCCTCCAACACAAAAGACACATCTGCAGTTTGTTAGGATAAGAAATTAGAAAAGGTTGGTGTCAATGCCACTGAATGGATGAATTTAGCAGTGAATAGTAAGCAGCGTCTGGATGTTTGGATGTCAGGGGTGGCCTTATTGCTGTACATACTTACAAAGGATTTTATAATCAATTGCAAAGCTGTATGATGATTTTGACATGTGACAGATATACAAGGTTGTGCTAATCACTGATTTAATACAATGTTTAGCCCTGTTGTGAACACTGTCATTTGTTTAGTGCATAAATCATATTAAGCCAACCACCAGCCATAAGTTTTGGAAATTGGTAGAATATTTCTATAAAGAAGCACAAAAGATTGTAAAGATTGAATAAGTTCATTGTCTTAGTGACCAGTTGGGGAGGGGGAGGCCGTCCTCTTTAATTTTTTTTCTTCCTTTTAAAAATACTTTGTGGTTCAGCAGCACAGACACTGCATATCTTTGTACCCCCACACAGTCACCATGTTAATAGCTGTTTGCTAGTTGTGGTCAGTTAATTTAAAAAAGCTGGCATACTGGTATTATAGGTCGCAATAGATTACTCTTGAATCAAATGTCGTATTGTTGCTTCAGACCAAACCCCCACCCATGACAAAATTCACTACAGATCTTTAATTTACAATAGCGTTTGAAAGGATGAACCTGAGATGATATGAAAGGAGATTCAATTTCTTAAAATTTTCTCAAGCCATGCATCATCCTGTTCCTATTTTAGTCTTGCTATATGCATTGACTCAGTAAAGAGTTACTACTGGCTCGGGAATTTAGCACTTGTTTGTTTTCTTGCAAATATGAAAATAGATTATAAAATGTTCACTGGCATAATGAATGTGGATAGAGTCCTAGCGTGTATTTCTCTACAGAATATATCATGTATACAATTCTATTACATATGTAAATGCAAGGGAGTTGATTTAAAATATCTTTTATTCAATGTATTGCAAAGCCATAAAAATATCAGGCCCATCTTTGACTCAGCCAGTCGCTGGAAGCCTGACAATACATCGGAGGCTGTAACGAGGCTCTCAAAACTCACTTATGGCTCTGCAATAGCCATCGTACTCCAGGTGTTGGCTGATATGCCAAGCGGCATCACTCTCTGACAAGGGCTTCAACTATTTTCACACTGGAATGGGGAGTCTGGAGGGGAACTGAAAGCTTGAGAGGGGGTTGCTAGCTGCAAGAATTGTAAGCCAAGTTGGGACACATTAATTTCCCTTTCTGACTCTTATGTCAAGTTAGAGGATACCTAATTCCTACAACTTATAAAACAATTGCAAGAGCAAAGGCTAATATTAAAAACAAAACAAAACCTTTGGTGATCCTGTGCAGAACAAATCTCCTTCTTGGGGCCCCAAAACCTCTATTCCATGATGGCAGTGGAGTGAGGTGGCCAGGAAAAGCTCTGGCCTTCATTTCAGTGAGAGCATTGGGTTAGGGAGGCAGTATGTTCAGTCTTCAGCTCTCTCTCTTCTCTCTGAAGTCCTGAGTCCTATGGATCCTATCTAATTGCTCATTTCTTATCCATCCAAATAGTCATGTGGTTGTGCCTCAGGGAACTGTGGCAGACAGATCAAAATGTCTGCTGTTATAAATAACTTAAATTTGAAATTGTGTTATTCCAGCAAAAGACACTGAGGTGCTGTCCCAGGAAGAGTTACTACATAGAAGATCCAGGTGATGTGTGAAACATGAGTCTTCACTCTAAATAGCGAGGGAGCATGATAATTAAGGGGCCATTGCCTTTTCTGGAGAGGGATACACATGTGCTAATTTCTTCCATGTTTTATCATATAAAAGCAAATGATTTGCAAGCTGATCTGTGCTCGGAAAATTTTTGAACTCTTGAAAACTTGTAGGATGAGGAAATGGATTCCCACCCATTGTTATGTCTGAGCCTGAGAAAATGATCCTATGCACCTTTGCACAGAATATTGTTTGCCATGTGCTGGAAAGCCAGCACATCTGTCCTATTAAACACATTGAGCAATGGAGACATAGTCCTATCACAGGACTTAAGCACGTGTGAGGGATGGAGAAGTAAAATGTATACCATTTTACCTCCCCATGTTTGATATCTGCACACACATAACAGCCAAGTATTATGAAAAGGAAAAATATCAGGCCAGTGAGAAAATTCTCTAATGGTGAAGATTTCTAAAAACACACGGATTGCTTCCATGAGGAATTTAGAATGAAAAATGTGATAAGTTATAGTCAGTCATTAACATTTGTTGAACATTCTACTTATTATTAGTGTTTCGTATACTTCTGGTTCAAACATTTCATGGAAAAAGAGTGGAATAAATGGGGTAACACTAACCAGATGGTCCTGTATGTGGAATTTCTAAAGCTTTTTGTGTACTTTATGTCGAAGATAACAAATCACACAGGTCAACAGCTAGTGTCAGCTAGTGAGAAATGATTGTACATTTTAAGGAAGAAAAGCTCTTGAGGTCTTAGTCACATTGGTGTCAGGGATTCAACTTTGCGATTTTCACGTGGAAATGAAGATGCTTCCAAGTGAGGCACACAGCAGAAGAAATGTTTAAAGAGAGGTTTGTTTAGATTCCAAAAACTAGGTTATCTTAGACACATTTAGGTTCAGGGCATCTCCTTGTTGCTTTTCATTTAATTATATTTCTATTTTACCTTTGGCATCTGTAGAGGATAAAATATAGGAATAATTAGAAATAAAGCTGGCTGATGACAAATTAAGACTTTGCAATATTGTTTCTTCATATGTTGTTCTTAAAGAAAAAAAAAAGGAAATCTGCAGTGTTTTGCTTTTTGATATGTAGCTTCATATGTTTTAACATTTTGAGAGTCGTAAACTTGCTAAGAATATCTGTCTAATCTGTGGCATATCTAAACCATCCATCCCTGTAGCATCTTGCCAGGTCACTGTAGTCCTTCTGAAATATCTTGACACAGAATTTCATTCAAATAAATAAATAGTGTATGATGGTGCCCTCCATAGCCTAGACAGCTCAAGGGATTAGTAATTATTAGTAATAATAACCTTTTACTTAGGGATCGTTACTTAAGATCAGACTCAGGATGTCACTGCTAGCCACAAGCTCGGCAAGTTGAAACAGTGGTTTCTTTCTGATCCTTGCCAATGAGGTAACGCCTAAGACATCTGGGACAAAATAGAAGTAGAAACTGAATTATAATTTAATTTCTAGAAGTTGTTTCTCAAACTCATTTTTATGTAAAGGCAATGGGGCAACTTTTTAACTACTGTCTGCCAGTTCCATGAATACAAATGAAACCAACTTCCAGATACATCAACCAGAAAACTTTCATTAGCATTACATCTACTAAGAGAGACAGGTGACATAGTTTCAATATATATGCCAAGGCTGTTGCATCACAGAAAACAGCATCAGTCAACAGGATGTGCAATTCAGAGCTAATCATCTTTCTTACATAAGACAATCTCCTTCCTATAGCTCAATAGATGCATCTAGATAATGACCCAGGAGCTGTGAAAAGGGAGATTTCCTTAAAACTGATTTTTTTAATGTATGGCCAGCTGCAATATAGACTTCAGAGAAATGCACCATTTAGCCCCACGAGAGCAGCCACAGTCATAACTTTTGGTACAAATTTAAAACTTTGACTGTAAAAAAATATAGCTTTGGTAGAGTTCTTTTCTCTTTTTCAAGTCAATCTTGAGATGAAAAATGCATATAGTCCTGCAAAGGAGAACATTTTGGATTTTCTTCTAGGGGGGTAGGACCTTTTTAAACACAGATATATCATCTACCCTTTGAGTAATTCCTCAGGAAAGGATTGTCCCCTTTACCAAAGACTTGCTGTTAATGGCAGAAGAAATTTCACTTTTGACATAGGCACGGTAAAGCAAGGCAGAAGTTTATTCAGCATGGTATCGTCCAAAGATGCCTAAGCATTTTGCAAAGTGATGTCATTCTCTAGAATCAGAGGTGGAGAACAGTAAAAAAGCTGCAGGCAAAAGAGGAAAGATGACCTTCCCAGTGCAAGTAAGAACGTATTCTTGTGGACCATACTGTGTTTATTAATCACACAAGCACCAGTGATTGTGATGCAGGGTGGGTGGAGAAGTGTGGGAGGATTGTGCTGTGCGTTGTATTATTTGTAATGTGGTAAGTGATATTTGTTATCTATTTCCATTGTCATAAAGTGGCCGTACACAATGCGTATATGGGTTATCATTGCAGTGATTATCCTCATCATATGTTACCTGCTGAACATAAAATGAAGATGTTGCTTTCTAGTAGATGGCAGTACACTCTCACAGAGGCAGAGAGCCTGCATATTATTTGTTAAACTAAGGATCAGTAAACCTATCAGGGTGATACTTCCTTCTAATTCTGTGACAAGTTATAAAATGCAAAGGGATTTTCTGAAACACTGTTTGAAGGAGAAGCAGAAAAACAAAACAAAAACAAAAACAAAAACAAAAACAAAAAACAAAAAAACAAAAAACAAACAAAAAAAAAAAACACCTTTCCCACTGTGTTGTTCTAGGGTTTTTCTCACATTGTATTTTACTGATAGTTTTAGACTTGTGGTAAAGATAGGATTAAGAAGAGCCACATTCTCTTCTCCGTTATGTACATACATGAATAATTTTATGTACATTCATGAATAATATCGACTGTTGTGCACTTACATTTGTGTATCCATGCTTTGGTTTGTGTGTGTGCATGCTTGCGCATATCTCTAACGGTATTTAATTTTTGTTAATTTTGTTTTTTGTGATTCTAGACGTGCAGTTCTCTCTGTGGTATTGCTGTATCTTTTTTTCAGTGTTTCCTTGAAATATGTATAAAAATAGGGCAGGAGAGACCCTGTTTTGCCTGTCATATTTACCTAGTGTTATATTTAGACAGGAGCTGAAGAAATCACTAGAACAGTTACCTGAAAGCTCCTGAAAGTGATTTAGTATGAGAGTTCACATGAAGCCAGTGGCTCGGTGTTACCACTTCCTGCTCACTGATTATGCATAAGCTCTTCTGATGTGTGACCCATTGATGCTGGCAGCTCATCTCTTCTCAGTCTGTTACAGCACTGGCCTCTCCTCCATAATTATCATAGCCAGTACCCTCCGCACACAACACGCACACACCCATTCCACTTGGCCTCTCCTGGGCTTGGTGCTCTCATTCACAGCTGCCTCCAGTGTTTTCTCCTGGTGGGAAATCCCATCAGCTGTGGGGAAGGGACTCGGGCACTGCCTTTGGATCTTGTGAGTCCAGCTGGGAAGCCCCAGCAGGCAAGTCCAATGTTCAACAGCTGGTGTCCAGCAACAGCACCTCCAGAGTAAGGCTGTCCTCTGGCCCAAAGAGCTGGTGTTCTTGGTTGTTTCCAGATGTAGGAATCCACTAATCCTGCCTGAATGATGCATTATTGTTCAATAGTAAAAACTGAGATCGGTGTGTTTGCAGTGTAAAATCTCTTGCTGATTTGGGCCTTGGTCTTGCAAATGCTTACAGTTGTGCTTATTGTTCCATAGATGTGTATTCCCACTGAGTACCCCAAGTCACATACTAAAACGTTTTCCTAATTCTTAGAGATCTGGTTTGGTACGTGCAAGTACAGCATTTGTAATGCACAGTCTCAGCTCTTTCTGAGGTTCTGAATCTCCACCATGAGACAGATATAGCAAGTTTTAATATAAAACCTGTCTAGATTAAATATTTAATATTATAAGCTTGATTTATGTGTGGCAAGAATAGTTAGCTGGAAGATATCGGAAGAAAATGTATCCCATCCATTAGCAAAGAATGCAATAATTAGGAAAGGAAGAGACCTGACTCAGAATGTGTGATATGACTCAGAATTGTGTCCTCGAGTCATTATGCAGACAAAAAACCCCGCCACTCGCTTCAGTGCAAGTTTTGCATGTGTAACAGCTGTCACAGTCAGACCATTAATCAGCTGAACCACCACACAGGTGGAGGATGAGAAACCACCTTCTGTGCTAGAGGTTGAACACAAAAAATATTTTTCATGGGGTCCGTCTGTCTATGGTGCTGTAGCTGCAGTGGTAATCTCCAGCGTAGATCTATTTCTCCACTGCCATAAGTGGAGTTTTTGTACATAGAAGTTTTTGTACAATTTCCTCTGTTAGGCATAGAGGAAAAAAATACAGATTGTAGTTAAGTGCTAGAGAGACCATGATTTTGCTCTGAGCTGTGTTTCTCCTGCTAAAACTGTTGCAACAAAAGGCACACACATTTTATTTTACTTGATATATCGGTGTACTGTGAACTTGTATCAATTGCATACAGTTAGTTAGATAAATATACAGTTTACTTTTGATTGTGTGTGTTCAAGTACCCCAGGTTATTTTGCCAAATGATGTCATTTATCATTCCCCGCTGTGTATATAATGACTGTTTATGACAAATGGAGGTTTTTTTTTTCTCTCCTGTCCACCTCCAAACCAAAAAAAAAGATCTAATTGGAATGAGCACATCCCTTGAAATACAGACACTTTCCAGCACCTCTCATTTTGCATCATGTGATATGGCAAGACATCAAATGATACAGAATATGTATAATACAGAATAAGAATATGTAATGTGACAATAAATGAAAGATAAATTAGAAAAATGTTTAGGGTTTTTTTGATAGACTATTTCTTTTTCAATTTGGATGATAAGAATTTACTCTTAATTTCTGACGTGTTCATATTATCAGCTAAATTTCCTAATTTTAATTATTACAGATAATTACCAACATATACTTATTCTTAAAACTTTATTTGTTCAATTAGAAGGTAGATTTCAGCCTTTATCTTTGTAGGTAGCTGATCCAAGACAGTTTTATGTAAATGGCTTAATTAATTGGTACCCTTCAGTTGAAACAGCAACTTACAAAGGGAGTAATCCTTTTCGAGTGGCATAAGCTGTTTTAAAAAGGCAAAAAAAAAAAAAAAAAAGGAAAGAAAAAAAAAATACTTTTCTCAGGCACCTTGGCATACAATTATAAGTTTTTTGACAGAAGTAAATGTAATAAACTGTGAGGGTTCTTCCTAAATTATGTCTTCTCTATGTAATTAAAATAGCATCAGACTTAAGTGCAGTTACTCTGCAGTCTTCAAATATACATTATTTAGAGACTTAATTATGCAGAATTACAAAACTTTATTATAAATGGTTCAATATGTTGGTGGTAAAGATGTGATCTATGTGGCCTATTTATTAAGCTTACCGTCTTTCTCGAGCAATTAGTTGTTTCCAAGTGTTTGGAGTGTTACTCTCCCTTTCAGAATACACTCAGAAACCTCTGCCATACAAAGCTCTTAGAGGATGTGGTGATGGGACTTCTTTGTAGCCATCTAACGATGGCAGTGATCAATCCAGCTGACTGTCCACTTGCAGTGCTGTTGCTGCTGCAAACAACAAACCGGTGTCCTGATATACAGGCTAGAAAGGAGGAAAAGGAAATTTGGGTATTCTCTCTCCTGTCCTGCACCAAGTTCCATTTGTGTTGGAAACCAAGCCTTTGAAATATTTTCTCCAGTTGCATGCTTCTGTACAAAAGTAAGGAGCACTCCACAGTGGAAGCAATTTATAAAACCCAAAAGAAGATTGTTGAGATCCCATATTCGATGGTAAATCTCTGCCTTTCCTGAGCAGGTCAAAATGGCCTTGAATCTGAGTGCTTACATGCCAAAATGTCTGATGCTTTACCTTCTTAAACATGGTGGAAGAAAATAATATAGGACAGTTTTAAAAAGAACCAATTCTTCATGTCGTTAGTAAGGGAAATGAAAAACTATGTACTGCACCCACTTATCTCTGCTGCTTGCTGTTATACTTGTTTCTGAACTTCATTCCAAACTGGTGATCCTGGGGAAGAGGGGGAGGGATGAGTGGATGAATGAATACATGTCTAGAAATGTGGCAACTTTTCAGTAGAGATGCTCCAATACTATCCTCATTATTGTCCCATTTTATTTGGCAGAGTGACTCTTTTCCCCTTAAATGTGCAAGGGTTTAATTAATACATTCCAGTTGTCAAACCCAGTTCAGCTTGATGAGCAGGAGAGTGTAGAAAAGCTAGATTATTTGTTTGCATCACTAGGCAATGGGGAAATACCTCCTTCATTGGATTTCTTTGCAAGTAGTGACAGCAGTGTTCTGACAGAGACAAAGGGATAAAAAATGTGCTGGAAGAACTAGAAGAATTAATTTGTAATAGATAATTGGATCTGTATGGCAATGATATGAGTTTGGAGGAAACTCAAGAGCAGAATAGCTCTCTAGGTTTTTAGGTTTCATTCTTGTCAAAACAGTGTCTGAATGCCTCATCCATTTTAAAGCTTAAATATGAATATACATATCTCACTTCCTTATTTTGCTGTCCTATCCATTGTCTGACCAAAGGTCTGGATATGCTTATTCTTATTATTATTAAAAAAAAAAAAAAAAATCAAGAAACTAATTTTGATCTTTGTTGGGAAAGTGTTGTAGTTTTGCTGTTCCTTCCCTCTCTTGCAAAAGTGAACTTCACTCTTGCACCAGCCTGTGAGACAACTCTGTCTTTTCAATTTTGCAAGCCCCGTCTTAGTTTCTGACTGATCCTGCAGCAGATCTTTAGAGAAGGGCGTAGTTCAGTGTTAGAAGAGGTTGTCCCATTCAGTGATAGCATGGGTCTTGAATGTCAGGACTGAAACGTTTAGTTGAGTTCAGTTCTGCAGTGAGCCATTGATGACAGTGAGTACCATGGGGATGTACTTGCAAAGATGCAGATTGGGCTGTTGGCATCTGTGCCAGCTGCAGGTGTTTCAGAGTTGGCAAATTTGTCCCTAAATACATCTAGGTGCAGTAATTAAGCCTAGAGGTTATAAATGTAGATTATTATGGCTGGTATCAGAACAACTAACAAGTGTCGACAGTGTATTATTTGAAAAAAAAAAAAAAAAAAAAAAAAAAAGTTTTATAGGAGGATGATCAACATTGTTCCCCTCCTTTTAAAAAGATGATACAGGCAATCCCTGAAATTATAAACCTGGGAGGCACCTCAGTATAAAGAATAATGGTTGAGAGAATGATTAAAGATCAAGTTATAAAGGACCTAGATGAGGATAATATGATGGGGACAAATCAGCACGATTTCTATAGCCTGACAGATTTCTTTGAAATAGTTAACAAATAATGGATAAAGGAGAACCAGTGGATATAATTTATTTAAACTTTCAAAAGGATTCGATAAAGTCTTTTAAAGGAGGCAATTAAGGAATCTTGCTAACAATGGGGTAGGATGTAAAGTCTTGTCATGGATTTAAAACTGATTTAAAGACTGCAAGTTAAAAGTAAGATTAAATGCCCATTTCTTACTGTTGGAAAGAGACAATAATGGGTGTTCAGGAGTGGTAGGAATGGTAGACTTCGTTTTTTTTAATGTATATATTTTATTAAATTGCTATTGTGCTTAGAATATAATTAGGTAATATTCCCTAGGAAATACTGTATGTTAGTATTAAGGATCTGCGTTATACAGACTGCTCTAGTGCGGTCGCACTGTATTGAAAAGGAAAAGAAATAGGAAAACAGAGTGAACAAAAGCAGTATCACTTCCCCCAGAAGATGCTTCTCCACTGGAAAAGTATCAGCTGCTTATTTGCACCACCTTACACAGTGCGATTCATGCAACACACACCAGCCCTGATCCAAGAACAAAGTTCAGCCTAAAATGTCCAGGGAAGGTTTGTCCAGCCTTTGGTGAACTCCCCCTGTCTGCCCATTTACTGTAGGCAATCTCTGCCATGGTGGATTTGTGAGCCTTGCTGGCGTTGGCGTCCTTGCACTTCACTGCCATGATGGCTGGAGCCTAAGTTTGAACTGGAGAGGAAGAGAAATTGTAGAATCGCTCTACAAAAGTAGACTAGTTTGGATAACATGGTTTTGAATAAGATTTTTCACATTAAGAGTAACAGAAATATATGCAACAGATATATGCATACAGTTAGAATGAAATCATAAGCCCTGAATCTGTCATAACTCATCAGGCAAGTGACACTGGTGCCATCCCACTCAGTTCCATGAGGACACCTCCAGGTGCAGTAACTGAGAAAGAGATGGGGAGTTTTGCTCCATGACGGGTGTGTCCTTATCTTCAAAAGACTGTCTAGCCTAGATAACAGGTTTCCTGCCTCATCATCTGCTGAAAATGGAAGAATTTTCAGAACAATTATAAACGTTCAGTAGGAAATTCCAGATGAAAAAGATTAAAAGCTGTGGTTGCTTACTATGGGAAGGAGAAAGATGAACAATTAGCAAGTAGTGTAACAAAGGGTGACCAGAGGCTTGCACTTATTATCCTGAAAGTAAAAAGTCACCTGTATTTAATGGGTGTGTGGAAGAAGAGGAGGTGGAGAACACTTCTCTCCCTGGTAATAGAAATCTCTTGGCACAGGGTATTGCTGCAGACAGCCAGTACTTAAATCTTGTAGCAGTGTCCATTATCATAAAGAGTATCATGTAACAGAGCTAGCTCAGGTCTGCCTGGTACTGAATAACACCAAATAAAATCCTTCACGTTAGTCACTCTACCCCCAAATTTCTACACCTTGAATTTAGTATTCTCCCAATGAATGAGACTATCAGGAACGCAACCGAATGCATCGGACCATATTTAAGCATGGTAGCAGTGGCTGATATTTTGATGGTTAATTTCTCTGATCTTCTGTTGAATTTAAATTTGCCTACAGTGGTTTCCCAATTTCAATTAGTACACAAAACAAACTTTGCGTATTTTCTGAGATTATGTTCTTCATTATATGTTGCTGTAGTTTTATGTGTTGTTGCCAAGAAATCTGCTTTTGACAAATTGCACAGGAGGCATTTTGAGATTGTGATGGAATTGATTGAGTTTAGGCCAAATCCTGTACACTTTTATCACTGAAGACTGAAATACAGATGCTTGTTACACTGAAATACATAGAATTTGCTTTGGCCCTGAAAATCTGTGTCACATTTTAAAATAACCAATTTGGGTACAATTTGAGTTAAGTGGCAAGTAAACAATGCAAATGAAACTGTTTTGTTAGCTAGAAAGTAATTGAAAATCTGCAACTAATTATAAATTGGCAATATACAAGTCTCCAGGAAGCTGAAAGGAATACTTTGCTGATATATTGTTTAGTTATATTCAAAATTAGCTTACCCTGCATAGTTTGTATAAGAGATTTTGCTGCTTATTGTAACTTTACTTTCTAAAAAATGAAACGATTAACAATTTGGATTTCATAGGGGAAAAAAAAAAAAAAAAAAAAAAAGTGTAATTTTTTAATCAAAGATAATTCTTCTTAGGTTGTTTGATTTTTTTTATTTTTATTTCACATGGGCCTTGAGCTTCAGCTTTTTTATCCGGGTTTGAATTTCCTTGGTGTTTGTCAGTGTACTGTTTTGATTGGCACCCTCATTGTGTTTTTCAACTCATCACCTCAACACATTTCTTGTGCATTAATGTAGCTGTACAATACCTTTGAGAAATAAGAATGTGTTGTCACATGCAAGAGGAAATTCTTTGGTTGTATTTGGTTGAAAAAAAGTATGGGATTGGTTGGAAAATATCTATTGTCAATTCCACCTAGATCCATAACAATAGAAGCTAGTGAAAACACCCAGATAATTGTCATGTGGATTTGTTCTGCCAGGATGTGTGCCATATGCAGACATCAGGTTTTGGTGAATATCAGCTTTTATTGTTGAAGAACTATTATTTAATAGGATCATGTATACACAAGTTTGAAAAGAAAGAATAAATCAATGCATGTATTTACTGCAACTCAGTTTTACAACACTTGATGCATCAATCAAAAAGCATTTCACAGAATTTAGAGAGGGGAAAGGTGTTAAAAATATTAGTCTTATAGTGCTCTGAAATGTCCTTAATCCTGAAACAGCAGGCCATGCTGCAAAGCTCAATACTGTCTCTATTTTGGTCTTGTCACCAAAAGCCCCAGCAGTCTTCACAACAGGTAGGGATCCCAGCTCTGTCCTCCTGCTGGAAGTAAACATTTTCAAGCTTATCTAAACTCAGAGTTGTTTAGGTAAGCTGCAGAAGATGCAAAGTGAGCCTGTCAGTTTTTGTCTGGGAGAAGTTAACTGCAGTTATTGTTGTATTATTTTGTATTCTGTAAATAGGGAAGCAAAAGCATATCGAGATTAAAGATTACTTCCTCAGTTAGGTCATCAACAAGAGACATGGGGAGAACTGAGTTACAGTGCCAGGCTATCATCATGAAGTCTCATTCACCCTCTTTGTGATTGCATTCTCCGTATAAAGCACTTCATTGATACATGCTCTCCTTTAGCAGTCCTTGACTTGAGAAATTGCAGTATTGAATTTTTTACAACCCTGTGCTGCTTCTCCATAAAGTGTTGATTAAGTGGATCATCCGTTCTTGTGATATTAAATTTCTAACAAAAAGTCCTCTAGTAGTCAACTACTGGTAGAGAGATATTTTGAAACTCCTGAAAGACCATGAAGAAATGAATCATCTCTGCCCAGTGATACAGTTAGTCCCATGTGGGCTCAGGTGTGATTCCTGAAAAGCTGTGTAATGCTGAACAACCTGGGGAAAGGTTTCCTACGTAGTTATGTGCTGGGGAGTTCTGGGCAGTTTGTCATTAAAAAGCAAACCCTTCAGCCAAGGACGAGGAATAAACCTCTTTTCTCTCTGCAGTACCTGCTTCCAGGCAGGCCAGTCTCTCTGTCCTTGTGGAAGTAGCTCCATTCGTGTCATCTGGGACTGTTCCTGTGAGGACATGTTGCAGGATGAAATCCATAAATACTAGGCTTAAAAATATAAATTTGCACCCAGAGCATTTTAATAAAAAGTTAGCTTGGGTCATGAGGAAAGAGGGGGATAAAGCACTGGGGGAATGGAGAATGTGAGTCACTGCATCCAGACTAAAACAAATCTTTGAGCACAAATCATGATATAAAATTTTAAGGGCTTGATCCTGCCTCTGGCTATGCTGATGTGTATTGTTACATATCCTGTAAAATCGGCTACTGTTACATGTTACATGGTGCTGTGCACCCACATAACTAAGCTCTGAACTCTAGGTTTTTATAGTCTTTATTTTTAAATCCTATAAATACTGCTGGACTTGGCTCTTTCAAATGTTGAACAGATGCAGAAAGATTTTCCTACACCTCCTACCCACTTACAACCCCAAATAATTAGTAGATGTGTTGCATCTTTCGATAAAGACTTCTTAGAAAGCTGTTTGGTGAATAAGGCCACACAGAATGTGTCATTGTTGCTGCTGCAGGTTTTGAGTTTATTTGTATATTATGGGTACTGTATGCCACATAATAATGAAAAGCTATATGCTCTGGTCTGCTAGTTTACTCCGCAGCCTGTGTGATTACAAATTGTTTGAATAACAGTGGGCTATTGAAACTCTATCCAGATGTGTGTGTTGCTAATTATGGGAGTACCCACAAAGGCAGATTATCTCTTTTGTTACCATTTCCAATGCATTTAAAAATGGGAAAGTGAAAAGCATGTAGGCAGCAAATAAGAAGCAACTGTACATGTTGGAGATGAAGACTTTTCATAATTAATTCCCAGGGAAGAAAACTCTTGACCTGGCAGAATGCATTTCTGGAGTGTAACCAGATGCAGCTTACACACAGGAGAGACATCCCAAAGTGGCAGTCTCAAAACAAAAGTGGCATAGGGAAATTCACTGCAGGGAAAGTCCAGGCAGAGGAAGACTACCTGAGGAAAGCAGTGGTGGGCAGGGGAGAACTGAGCTATTGTCAGTTTTCTGTCATACTTATTAAAAAACATTATAATAATGCAATGTGAGATTTTGGAAAGAGAAGCAGAGGAAAATGTGAATTTGTCTTTCCAGAATTTAAGTAGTTTCCATTTAATGAGCTGGAGCACAGTCCAGAGGGGCCTCTTAGGATGATTGCTTCTCAGAGTGTGAAGGACTTGGTATGTTCCTAGGCACCACACAGGTGTCCTCCATAAGAGCTGTCTCCTGGCTTTGGACAAGAGCCTCCATCATAACCTCCATCATAAAGGGACCCCCAGTCGCTTTGTACCTTTGCTTCATTTTATCATTTTTTGAGCTGCCATGAATCACATGGGAGATAAAATGGAGAAGGTAGAAGGAGAAAACGCCAGTGGCAACAATCCGGTGTGGGGTCCAAACTGAGAAAAACAGGAACAGATGAAAGAAAGGGCGTTGAGTGGCTTAGCTACCTGTCTCCTTAACAGTTCATAATGAGGAGATAAGTAGTTTAGCAGCCTTCACTCAAATTCAGAGAAAGCTTTTCTTCCCTTTTTAATTTTTTTATTTTTTTCCCCAAAAAGGTGGGGATTAAACTACAGAAAGTCTGGCTCTTGCAGCTTCTCAGGAAGAGCGAGAGAATGTCTGATTTCAGTTAACCCCCACTTTGTACAGTTTAATTTAAATTAAAATGATGAATTTTCTCCTGAATGATTAATAGTCAAGTGTGGTGACATATAGAAACTGTGAGCTTGACCTTCAAGGTAAAGGATAACTGCTATGTTAAGTTGATTACACAATTTGCCCTGAATAAGTTGACAAGCACCGAGCATGGTTTCCGTGACTCCTGATCTTGTAAACACACACTTACAAATGATTTGCCTATTCCTCTGAAGCAAGCCTTGCTTTATTTGTGACATGTGTTAAATAAATTCCAAATGGCCTAATGTGAGATCTGGAATCCAAGCAGCCGTGGTCTGTGCAAGTGGCCTGGCCGGCCAGGGGATCACAGAGCGTGAAGTATTCTGAACTGGAATCCCAAACCTTCAGAGACGTTTCACATCTCCAAACATCTCACAGGCTTATGAAGTAGGCCAGTGCTTCTCCCCCATCTTCCTTGGACTTGCAGGCTGAAATCTTCTGTGTTACATGGAGTGAACCTTGCTTCCTCTTCTGTCAATATTCCCTTCTACTCTAAAAACAGAGTGCATCAAAGATGCTAAAACTATCTACGTAGTGCACCAGTAGGGTGTTTCTATACGTACGCTATATGTGGAGTGTTTCCTTCACAGACAGGGCTGACAGAAGGCCATAGCCCTCGCAGACACAGTGGATTTGCCCCATGTATGATCAGTAACAGAGAATAAGCAGGCTTCAAGGCAAAGGATTCACACAAGGAAATCTTCAGCTACTTAAAAAGAAAAATGCTGCTACTTGACTTCAAGTTATTGCTTTGGATCAAGCGTGCACTGAAACCAGGTTCAGAAAACCACCTTGCCCAGTTCTTGACCTCTGCTTTCCTTGGGAACCTGTGGTTAGCACCTGTGACTCACTCAGCTGAGAAATGTGCTGTAGAATGATTTGGATTAGAATGAAAATTGTCACACATGCTGCCTCTGTGTTTTTCCTTTGCTTGGGAAGGCTTAGACAATGTCTCCTAACTCTCAGTATGTCCAATGGACCATAAAGCAAGCTTCCACATCCCATGGAGATCCCTCATCATGTGTGCTGCTTACAGTCCCAAGGCCCCTCTGTACCTAGAAGAGGTCCCTTCCCAGCAAGGCTCTCCATCTCCAGTGTACTTCCTGCTCTTCTTTACATCCCTTCTCTCCAGGCTTCAAGCAGTGCTTTGCAATAGCTGGATTGGGACCAAATTCAGCGTATGTCCAGCAGAGACCTTTTGGCCCACTCCCATCTGATTCAGTACACACCCAATTTCCCAGGAGCTGTAAAACTCAGTAAATCACCTCCCACCTGCAAATCCCAGTCCCTTGAAATTAGGGTGTCTCCCTTCAGAATCACTGGCCAGGTTTTGTTTCTGAAGTTTCTGTTTCTGTGCTTTGGAAAGGAAAAGTACTTTGTCAGCAAGTTGGTGTGCTCCTCCCACGGCAAGGCAGTTCAACAGCCCCAAGCGTGAAACTCAGGACACTCCAACCCCAGTCAAGTCCATGACCCATGGACTCAGAAGTGAGAGGAAATTACAAATGCTACCTTTTGCTGTGATGACTCACGATGGGTATTTTTTTTCTCCCTCTCTCTGTTCTTTGTGCAAATAAATTCTTTTTCTTGAAGGATTCAATTGAAACGTTGCCTGTCTCTTCCAGAAGGGAAGCTGCTGAAAAAAGAGATCATCTTTGTGTTATGCCACATGCAGTACAGTAGGTACACTAGGCTGTCTTGTCCTTTCTCTGTGATAAGCACTACCCTGAAGTCTACTGTCATTTGTGTCTGTGTGTGAATATATTTCTGTAATGCAATAAGAGCATTTGCAAAAATGGCTACTGAAGTGCCCAGCCAGTAACACTTACTCCAGGAGAGTGACAGGATAAGAGAAGTGGCAGAAACAAAGATAGGAAAAGAGGTTTTTGCACTAACAAGTGTGAATTGATAAGTTTGACCTGTATAGGAAATGTAGAGAATCCTTAGTACACTTGTCAGGCCAAAATTAGCTGTGTCCATTTGTTTTCAGTGACGCTGTGCTATGAGAACCCCTTATTTTCTCATTTGTGGAAGAAAAAGAAAACTGCTGTCTCATTGCACTCCACTTATTCTTAGCAAGCTAAATCACTTAGGCATAAATAACTTTCCTGGGTGTTGAAGGCCAGGGTACAAATCAAGAGGATCCACAGAGAAGGACAGGGAGGTGTTGTTTGGAGGTTTTATTGGCCACACGGATAAGTTATGTGTGTCATCCAAGCCGAGTGCCTAATCACCTCAGACATGTCATCACAACTGCAACATGCTCAGTGAGGCAGAGGGGAGGGAAGAAAATTCATATTTCTTTCCCAAGCATGCACAGCTAGGAAGCAGTCATCTCATTTTTCATCTTCCTCCTGGGTAGGTGTTAGAGCCCACGTATCTATTGGGGAATGGTGGCTGTATGGTTTATACAGGAGCAAAGTGTACGTGTTTCAAAGAAGAAAATTTGAAGCACTATTTAATGAGTCAGCATAGCCCTTTGATTAGAGTATGGGAATACAGGAGAGAAGCAGTTTGTGCCTGATTCATTTTGGACCGTTTGGAGAAACTGGAAGCTAAGGAGGCAAAGTCTATGGTAAACAAGAGATTGCTGAGGCTCCAATTCTATTTATTTATTTGCCTAATTCTTCCTTGTGGTGAAAGAAGAAAAGATGATTTATGCAGTAATGGCTGACATAGGATGACAGTCTGGGTACATATGGTAAGAAAGAAAAATGCCAGAATTTAGGTGAGAATTAGAGGCTTTGGATTCAGAAGGGACAGTGGTGTCACTGTCAAAGGAAGTTGCTTGGAAGTAAATGAATGGCAGGTCATGAAAAGGCAAATTAAACTGGTCTTTGAGTTAATGAAATAAAGGGGGCTCAGAAATGTCACCCCAACATAGAATGGAACATAACGGAGATGAAGGATTAGAGATGGTGACTGCAAGGATGCCAGAGGAAGCACGCCTTTTGTCTGCTGAGAATCCAGCAAAAAGGAGGACAACAGCAAGAGATGAGCTAATCACATACCCTGCTTTGAGTGAGTCCAGGAGGGAGAAGAGGGAAGCAACTAGTCACGGGTGAAGATGAGACTCAGCAGACAGAGCAGTGATTTCATTAGGCATATGCAAAAGAGCAAAGAGAAGAGGGAGTTCATATTAGGTTATCAGAATTGTATTCCACCAGGGGTAAGCAAACGTGATTCAAGGGATTGGCTGTTAAATTAGAATTTCCTCACATAATTTTATCAGATCTCACTACATCAAGTCAAATCTGGTTCCATTTAAATGGATCTTAGCAAACTGTCAAAACAGACATTGTATCTAACATGGCAATAGGATCCAACAGCGTGCAGAAGGGAACTTTTCTAGGCCAACCTATGATTTTTCTTGTTTTTTTCAAATGCATCCCAGAAAAAGCTTTTGGCCTCAGAGCAATTTTCCCCACCAAGTTGTTTGCTCCCTTTTTGGCAAATCAGATTTGTATTCCTGGCATATTCCTTGTGTTCCTTCTTCCTTGCATTTGAATCCCCTGCTCTTGTTTCTCCCAGTATGAAGTGGGATGTACTGTGCAGGGCTAACTGTACCTGCAGCAGGAGGAGGTGTGTCACAGCAGCCTCCAAGGGAAGCTGCCATGTGGGAGATCTCTTGCACGTCACCATTTTCTTCCATCTGTGGAACTAGCAGGGTACGACTACAGGGCTTTACTGAATAGGGTCTTGGAAAAATCTGGCTGTAAATGCACAAAGCCTGGCTTTGTGTCCAGAAATGGTGTTTCCACACAGTATATCTGATTTCCATAACTACGCTCTTCGAAATACCAGCCAAGGCAAGCCCATGTAACCATGTTAAATTCCTTTCTTTTCTCTTTCTTAAATCAACCAATTTGTGTAAACCTCCAAAGAAATCTATGACAAACTGACACCACTTTGACCAGCATCAATGTTGATTGTTATTAATTACTTAAAACTTTAAAAAAAAAAAAAAAATCACTAAGGCCAGGTCTGTGCTGCAGATTTCTATCACCACAGCTGTTCTGGTCAGACTGACACCTCTCAGTGAGCAAACACTACACATGTAGATGCAATTATACCTCAAAATGGTGCTTGTTTTGCTTGCGGGGATGATTTTACTATACCACTACAAAGAACAGATTTGCCAGTGTAAGTTTACACCGCCCCAGGAATGCTTTGTCTGTTTACTGTGCTGGTATTCCTTTATCAGTAAGGCATTTGCAGTGTAGACATGGACTTATTTGGAGGGCTGGTTTTAATCCTGACACATGCTAAAGTGATTACACTGCTGATTGAGAACTCAATAGAAGGACTCCAACTGATTTGCTCTGGATCAGGGCCTGAAAGCAGAGGAATTATCTTGTGGTTTGAACACAGGGGTAGGAACTCCTCCTGCACGTCCTGGGTTTGATATTGACTTCATTTATTTCTGCCTCTAAAATTGAGGTTGTTAAGGAATTTGTCCTGCAGAAGTTTTGAGAGTCTTGGTTGTTTCATGTTCCTCTTCCAGGACACAAGTAAAACATCCATCCACAAATGGATATTCACAATGGATATAATGGATATAAAAAAAAAAAAAAAAAAAAAAAAAAAAAAAAAAAAAAAGAAAGAGGTCTGGCTACTTAGCCACTTCTGCAGCTGTTGTAATGGCACAAATTGCTGTTGCAGTGAAGGCCCTAGTTCTGGGCCAACCTGTGTGACTGCTCTGAGGAGGCTCACCTGCCTCCTCCTTTAATGAGACCTGTATCACAGTCTGGGATGTGTTGTGCCACCATGTTTTCCATGGGTGTAGTCCCAGTACTCTTTCCTGTTTGTATTTACAGTATCCACAGGCTCTATTTTAAGGGCCTTAGAGCTCTTGGATGTTAAAGCCAAACAAGGCAAGAGCTGCATCATGGGGACCCGTGTGCAGGGTGTTGGTCTTGGAGGTCCTGAAAACCCTTTTGCAGAGGCAGTGTCAACAAGTCAAAGCTGGGGGGCATTTTCCATTCTCTTTGTCTCATCATGCACTGGGCTATAAATTAAGCAGGTTCCAGCTGTACATAGGACCCCCACCTGGTCTCAAACATGTGAGATCACACCAAGGAGCAAATCCCTACAGGAAACAGTGAATGGGAAATAGCTATTAGTCATCATATTCCTTTTTACAAGGAGAGCATCCTTTAAAAAAAAAAAAAAAAAAACAAAAAAAAAAAAAAATTTGGGAAATGGAAAACTAGAACATAGAACAGAAATTGCTATCTCTAAGAGAAGCCAAGTTTCATTTTTTATATGTTTTAATATAGAATTTTTTTGGACTGCTCTTCACTCTGCAATCTACTATCTGTAGCTTGCTTAGTCCGTGGCTCCTCTTACATATATTTTCTAGGCTGTCATCTATTGGCACAGGAGACAATATGAAGAGAAATGATTCCTGTGACAAATTAGTTCATGCAACAAAAAATGTTGTGTTTTGTTTTGCTGGGGGGAGGGTGCGTGTGTGAATCTGTTTGTGTGATGTTCCAGGATGATTGATTCCAGATAGACCCCTCAAAACTCCGAGGAGTTTTTCAGAAATCAGAGCATCTTGATACTGACCAGCTTGATTTAAAGCTATTGGACTTACTCCATTATGTTTTTACCTGATCTGAGGTACTACTTTGCACTGTTGCAGACTGCAGGAGGGAAATGATCCAGGCAAAAATTACTTTTTTTTTTTTATGTACTGCTAGAAGAAAAAAGATGCCGTGTTTGGTGTAACCTTGTCAGGGACTGGTAAAACTGATCACAATTAAGTAAAAATGAGCCTGTGGTGCGTGCAGCAAGAAAGATAGGTCTCCCTGACTGTAACCCACAGACCAATGACTGCAAATCAAGAGCACAGTAGAACTTTTTTTTTGTTTTTAAACCAAGTCTTTGTCAATATTAACAGCACTAACCCTTACCGTGGGTTTTCATTTGAAGAACTTCTGTGCTTTGATCAGGCGTGTGAACAACACTTTGGTTTGGTTGATAACAGATGGCAAAACTGAGGCACAGGGTAAATAAGGGTCAAGGAGTAAGTCAGAATCACAATTAAAAAACAATGTCTGGGCTCCAGAGGAAGCTTCTGAGCCTAACCCTGCAATTTGTTGGAGATTGCCTTGCACACACCCCCATTTCACTGGTGAGTTGTTGTTGTAAGGACTTAGCCAGAAACCCCAGTTTTCCAATGACATTATTTTGTGAAGAAATACAAGGGGGAAAAAAAGTGAAAGGCTTGCTACAGAGCTGGCAACTCACTTTTTAATACATTTCTATTTGGGAAACTCATTTGCCAGTTTCACAAGCACAGCTTTCACTGGCAGTAGCGCTGTAAGGAAGTGTTGGCCACAGGTTTCTACCTCTGACCAGTTCAACTGGTTGTGGGGTTATGCTGTCAAGGAATCAGGCTTAAAATAAATCAGTGGTTATTTTAACTTGGAATAATTTGCAAAATCTGCCATGTAGTACAACTGCAGAAACTCTTGACACCATCACAGCTCAGAGAGGAGTGCTAAGAAGGAATGGTTACATAAGAAACTCTACTTTTTTGATAACTTTGCTTCTAATTGATGTCCAGCTATGAAAGGAAGCCTGGAAGGTTGTTATTAGAACCAGAAAGGAGAAAGAAACATACGGATCCTCATGTCCTTTATGTTTTCAGAGAGGAACTACCTGGGTGGGTTTAAGATCAACTGTTTTTGTAAATATTTTCTACAGCTTTTGTTTTCTCCTACACTGTTTGCAAAACAAACATTGTGAGCAAGGAAGGTGAACAAGTAGCTTTCTGAAGTTGTATATTCTATTTTACTTTACACAGTTCTGAATTAAAACTTCTGGGTTCTGAGAGCCAAATATATATAAATATATATATAGTTAAATACAGTGAGAAATATGGGGTCAGGGTTGGAGGAAGAAGGGATGTCAGAGGGGGAGGATCTCCAGGGAATGTTAAGTACACATGTAAGAGTAGAACATAGGATCCTTCTTTATTATTGTCCATTTAAAACTACAATGTGTTCCACTTAAACTAGACATGCTAATAAAAGAAGAAGAGTCATCTATAGCGGACAAATTCCAAAGACCAAAGTTGCCTCCTCATTTAAATTCTGCTCTTTTGTTAGGGCACCCTACTGACATAATTCTCTATTGTTTCTACCATTATCACTTGCTTAATGCAGGACACAGTGTCGGGAAATTCCTGTCTGGCACTTACAAGGTGTTTCTAAAAAGGGGAACAAAAGTCAAGAGCACACAGGGAGCAGGAGGAAGCTGCGAGAGGAAGTGGCAGGGGAGGAATTTGAGATAGTAGCAGGGGCTGGGGGAGACAGGCAGAGGAGAAGACAGACAGCCCAAGGGAAGGGGAGAAAGAGTTGAGTACAGGCAGAAGGTCTCAGCTTTCCTTCTATGGTCCAAGCTAGTATAGCCAAATCTTAGGAGATTCACGAAACAGCTCAAGATTGGTGAAAATGAGAGATTTCTGAATACGAAGTGGAGCAGAGTCAGGTTACCAGAGCTGGGAGGGCCAGGGATCACCTGGGGGGATCTTCTGGGGCTCAGAGGCTGGGTCGGGCATAGGGAATGGGACCTTGGAAAGTGGCTCCAGAAGGTTCCCAGCTGACGCGATGCTGAGGATCTGTGGTGGCAGGTCAATGGGGAGGGAGGGGCTGTCAAGGCCGTCCACTGCTCCCGTTGTGCTGGATATGACGGGCAAGACTTCCTAGCTTGTGCTAGCCTTAACATAAGGAGATTACTCTGTACTGTCATTTGTTAATAACAATGTCGTTTTCTGTCATATAATTAGAAAATACATCTTGCTTTGCCTCCAAGCACTGTAGCCTTATTGCATTTGCACATTTTTCATAATATTTCAAGCAAACTGACCAGATAACATTAATGAATATATTAGATAGGCAGGCACTTTTAAGGAAAAATAATAAACATACTTGTATATTAAAAAGTTAATTCAGTCTGGAGCCAAACAGGTAATTTTCCCTTCAGCATTTTTTCACTCAACTAAGACAGGTTGGACTAGGAGTGCAGTCACCCTGTCTACAGCACTTGGCTTGGCTTGCATACCAGGGGCGAATTTTCTTCAGAGACAGACAGCAAGATGATCTGATTGGCCTCGTTCCAGAGCATGCTCACAAAGGCCTCTTTGATGGAGGGTTTCTTGGTAAGCCCTGTACCAAAAGCTGCCTGCCACCCTGCTTTCAAAGATACCCATTTACAGTAATTTGGGGGGGGGGGTGAAATAAATAAAGAAAAGTGGAATAGGGGGGTTGCCACAAGAGTAATTGCGTTACTGGGCTTGGAGGGAGTAAGGATGAGGAGGGGGGAGTTATTAAGTAAACTGCTGGATGTTGAAGTAGCTGTTTGGCAACAATGCAAGAACATAAGGCATTTGCAATTAAGCTCATTAAAGCTTCATCATTTTGCTTATCAATCTTTTCTGAAAAGGGTGGGGTGAAGCACCATATATTAAAACATGGCTGCTTCTGCAGATAAGGAGTGATCACTACTTGCTTGACTTTCTGAGCTACGCTATAGTACCCAGGCTGTGATGGCATACAAGATTAACTGATTTAACTCCCTCTTGTACATGGGCAAGTGATTAATAGAGTTTATTGTTGTTGCCCTACACTCCATTGCTGAAACTTACAGTCCAAACAACTGCTACCTCCTTGCATTTATCTCGGTTGGAATGCAAATGTGGTATCCTACTTACCCATCATTTTTGTTCCCATTTGTTCTTGTAACTGTTGCTTTTGGTAACAGCATTTATTGAAGCACCCACACCTTGGGATGGTGAACTAGATTAGGGGAAGGTGAAATAGATTATCAGAGCCATCACTTCCTTGGTTGATGAAGGGGATGCCTTCAGCCTGGAGCACATACTGTCCCATGCTAATCAGAAGCTTGGGGTTTCCACAGAAATAGTAACAACCCAAAGATATATTAATGAATACAAATGATCTGAGCTGCCTGCAGCTCCTGATCTGTTAGCAACATCAGCCTGCATGGCCTGACAATTAACAGGGCTGCTCCAGCCGAGGGACAGTGAAGTATCCCAGTCAGCTGGAGAGTCATCCACAGTGTGAAAACCTTGGGGTAAGAACAGTAGCAACATTGTCTTCCACTACTCAGCTGCATCCCCAGGTACCGACAGTGAGATCTGGGAAGAAATCAGATCTGTCTCCTTCTAGTAAAGTAAAAGTCAGTATATGTCACTACAGTTTATTGTAGATATTGCTAGTACCTGTGCAAGAACAGTATTACAGATGTAGAAACCACTTTTCATCCCAGAGCTCCAGAGCACTGTAGATATGAACCAAGCCGTGCAGCATCCCTTTGTGGGAGGTGAGCCTTGTCTTCATTTTACAGATAGCAAAGTTCTGGCAAAGAGGTTCAGAGGGAGCCCCAGGAGGCACACAGGGTATCTCAGATGCAGACAGGACTGAACCCAGAAGTACTGATCCTCACAAGGTACAGTGTTTTTTTTTCAGCCTTAACCATGTAGCTTCTTTGTTTTTCTCTGTTGTTTAGGTTGACTACTATGCAAAACTTTGGGATTTTCTTGAAAATAAAAAAAAAAAAATCAATCTTTTCTTCTTTCATTTGTACCCAGTAGCAACTCTTTTCCATATATGGTACTTAGTGGCAGAGAGGTGGGACCTCATTTAATGGTGATTCTTCCTGTAGCAAGTTTTTGAAAGACTTTTTCCATAGTGTTTACAATATATTGACTATATAGTGTTAAAAGTCATTTCAAATTTGAAAGAAATGAAAGGAAGCAACAAAAGAAGCTGGGGGAGATGCTGATATGAAGAGAGGTGTGGAAGGAGTAGCACCACTAATACAAACATGTAGGTCATATTGCCATATGGGAATGGAAGCCAGCTTGAACTTTAATTCTTGGTTTGATCAAGGTAGTGTAAAACCAGACCCCAAAGGATTTCCAGTGGAGAAACTGGATTTATATTTTACATATGAGCTGTAGTTGAAGCCAAATGTTCATTCCACTCAAATTGTGTAGGTGGATTACTTTACTTCCAGCATTGAAGTATCATGTTTTTAGCTGCTAATAAACTTAATAAAATCCATTTCTTATTTCCCCTGGTGTATGTGTTCATGAGTCTTGATGTGCCAACACAGCAATGCTGTCCTGAAAATTCATCTGTCAAGAAAGAGGCAAATGATGTGTATGAATAAGTTGAGAAATATATATTTATATATATATTGCTTTTTCAGTGACATTGCTCTTCCCAGAATGGCTATCTTTCCCTTTTCTCCCTACTTAGGACTGGACCAAGGAACTGAGAAAACTTAAGAAATTGTCATATCATCAGCCTACCAAAGAACTAAGATACATACAGGTTGCTTGCTTTTTTTAAAAAAATAAAAATAAAAAATAAAAAATAAATCCGCAATTAAAAATAACTTCCATACCAACAAGCTCCCTGCTTTGGCTTAGCTCCCAGTATCAGACCTGCCTTTTTGCACAGTGTGTGATCAGTCTGAGGGATTCATTGCCACTGGAATTCACTGAAGCCAAGAATTTACAAAACTGAATGAGGGATTAGACATTCATGTAGATAATAAAAATATCATGCATTATTGTAGTTAATACAAACAAACAGCACTGGGAATGAGATAAAACTTCATTCTTGAACGGTTTAAGATAGTGTCTAATGTGTAGAATTGGGGTGAGACTTCCTGAGGGACAGGAGGAGGTAGGTTGTCAAATGGTCCCCTTGAACTTTACTTTGAGAAGTTCAGCCTTGGTTCTGAATTAAGAGAGTAATAACTCTGATTATATGTGGCAATAGCTGTATTTCTAATCAGTGCGCATTTCTGATGTCTCATGCTTAGTTAGGGGAGATAATCCAATGAGAGCACTTTAGCCCACAGTGACAGTTTTAAATTCAGTCACTGGCCAGCAAGAGGTGCCAAGTGAACTAAGATATCAGGGATCACGACTGATGCAGTGAGTTAAACATTTTTCAGACTTGGAGATACAGAGCTGGATTCGAGATATGCTACAGGCTTCCTCTTCAACAAAGGCAAATTCATTTCTTTCAGCCCCTTCGTATCCCCTCCAAGCAATGGCAGGTTACCCCTTCAAAATGTGGCTGTGGCACATTGCTGGGGCACAGCGAATTAATCACTTCACCTAATGGATTTACTACGGGGAGTGAAAGGGGGAAAATAATCTTTTAAAAGATTTAGGGTAAACAAAGAGTGAAAAACAAACCGCTTTATGGGAATGGGGAGTGGGAACCAGACAAGAAAGGAAAGCAGAGAGGGATAAGAAGCCTCAGGTATAGAGGAAGAAGTAAGACGTTAGGTAGGAATCAGAGGGGAGAGACAGGGTTGTGCATATAAACAAAGGGTTTAAGAGAAAAAGCAATATGACTTTTGAAGCTTTTAGTGCACATCTGACCCCAATCATCTGTCCTTTCAGAGTCAGCCCATCACCTCCCTTGTTTAGATTTTATTTTTCCTCAGAGATCTGTAATCCTTATTGTAAAGAACTCCTGACTTGGTGGACATTTGTTGTGTTAGTAAATGCTTCTATTGAAGCCAGCCGACTTGTTAAAACTTGTGCTCTCACTGCCGTGAGTGGGGTTTGCAGTGAATGGGGAGTGCAAGCCCAGTCATTCCTCCTGGTGTGTGTGCAGCACGGAAGACATTGAGGGAGAGGGGGAAGGGTTGTGCAGCTTGACAGTGGTTTTCCCACCTCTCCGTGGGCCCCTCTGCAGGGTTTATCTGTAGGGAGAGTAGGAGTTACCAAGAGGATGGAGTTTTTCTTTCCAGTACCCAAAAACTGTCATTGAGAAATTCCCTTCAGAAGTTAATATAACCCCTGGCAGTACATCCTCTGCACAGATCACAAACAAATCCATGACATATATTTAAGAAAGCACATCAGACTCATCTGAGTGGGTGAAAGGGAGCTGTAGGATCACAGGGAGTGCTTAAGCCACTGTCAAAGGCAGTGGGCTCTCTTGTCTTCTGTCAGACAACATGATCTGAAGCCCAGACATTTAGCTATTTCGGTGGGCACAGTCTCTATCCACTTTGGTAGAAAATTTAAAGGAAGAGGGAACACTGAAGTTGACCGCGTTCTATTTAAAGTTGATCAGCTCTCTTCTGCAAGTGTTTTCATAGGGAAAATGAAGAAGTGCCTTCTAAAGATTACATCTGCATGCAAGTAACTGGTGGACGTAAACTGACTGACCCTACCAATGCAGTTGCAGAAGATAAGCACTTACCAACTTTCTGCTGGTGTAGGGTTTTTGTTTCCCACTCAAGAAAAGTCTGTTGGCTTTCAAGAGATGTTTCGCTTTTCAGGTTTCCTCTTTTCCCACTCTGCACTATCTTCCTGATAGATTTTGTTTATCCTTCATAATAATATTTAATTTGAGAAGAGTACAGCCATGGTTAGGTTTTTGCACATCATTTTCAGTAGTTTTGTGTAGATGTATTTGGAGCAGAAAAAGTGAAGCTGTTGTCATTCTGTGGTCTGATTAGCATGTGCACAAAGGAGATGAAGAGAAAATGGAACCTGCTCTTCACCATGCAGAAGCAGTAAAATCCAGCATCATTTAACAACCCAATGCAGAGCTTTTAAATTGAGCTTTTGCATCTATTTCTTTTTCCCTGAAGAATCTGTTGGCCTGAAGTTATGTAACTCTAATGAAGTAGTTGTGGGGGTCTTTGCTATCCTGGAAAATGAAAGACTAGAAAATTGCAGAGCAAAGCTCATGTTTGCTAAAGTGATCAACCTTAAATAGTGTGCCGGGTTATCTCAGAGTATAATCAGCACAGACGATTTGAATAGAGCTGTCTTCAAAATAGAGATCTGCTGGTAAGATTTGTTTTCGTTTAGGTCTTACTTTCAGCAATAGGATTACCCTGAGGTCTATATATCTATGGGCTTTTGTACAAACAAGCAGCTTAAACAAAACTACCATTATTACACTGATTTAAGGAGAGAGAAAAGCGTTGTTTGGTTTATTGAGTTAAGATCATATGTGTGGCAAATAAAGCCTTCCTTTAAATGTAACTTTTGTCCTGTTCAATAAAATAACAGTTTCTCCAGAAAAAAAAAAAAAAAAAAAAAAAAAAGTATAAAGGCCAGCATAATTCTTAATGCCAATTCAATTTGTCACCTCTAAGTATTAATCTCGTAGGCTAGTGAAATGTATGCTGTTTCATCCAGTCGAGCAGAAAGACAGTTGATACTACCGTATTTATCACCATTGGGGTGATGTAATCAATTTACTAATTGCTTTAGGAACTAACCTTGTACTTCCTTTTTCTACGTTTTTCTCAGTGGCCTTATTAAACTCTTCAGTGCTGATTTATTGCAGCCATAGATAATGTTGTGTTCTGTGCTGCTTCCCACACCAAGGAACTTCAATATCTGTTGTTATTCTTTCTTTTTACTGAGCACATCAAGTTTTATTTACTATTTAAAAGTGTCTTGTAAATAAAATAGGTTGTGAAAGTTCTGAGCTCAGTTAGCAACTTGAATCCTAATGAGGGGTGGCTAATCACTTATGGTATGGATGCCATAGGTCTTACTTCATCCAGTGGCAAGCAGGGCATGCATGTTTTCCGGAGTTCACATCACAGGAGGTGCTGCAACCAGTTACATGGCATTGAGAGCTCCCCATGCAGCTGTGAGCTTCACACTAGTTTGTGACCAAAGAAGGAAAGAACAGCAAGATGGGAAAATGTGGTTGTACAGAACTCATCAGAAAACTCATATATATATGTATGTATGTATATATGCAGCTCAGACACTGAAGTGGAAGCAGGAAAAAGATTGGGGAACTGTTTCAAATTGGCACAAAACAGTTATGGTAAGCTGTTTGGGGCTTGAATTTGAATGAACAGGTCTCCTGTTTCAGTCCAATCATTCTGGGTCAGTTCTATGGGCCCAAGAACCGCTTCTCTGAAGAACTGATGCTAATGGGTGAGGTTGGTAGCTGGGTAACATGCAGTGCCTAAGTTGGTAAACCAGTACAGGAAGACCTTTAGCAAGGCCCTCCAGATCAAAGCAATCATACCAGCAGTGATCATCCTGCTTTTTAAAACAAGAGCCTTTTAAAATATTTAGAATGTTTATGTATGTTCCCTAAAATACTATGCTAATAAGGTCGCAATGCATTTAAACTGTCAACAACCAATGTTGGATCATTGTTTAGAAATACTGCATTTGTTCATTGTGGTCTGTTTGCTGCAGGTAGTTGCATTTGAAGAACTGCAGTGGACTTACTGGTGTCACCTAGCTGAAGGAAAATTTCACCTTCACCACAGAACTCAATTGCAGGTTGCAAATATTACTTACATGGAAATTATTTCTTTGTAAGAAATCTCACAGAAGCATTTCTTTTTTCAGGCTGACTTTTTAATATTTATTTTGTATTGTTCTCCCTTTTATCCTTAATTTGAGGCTAAATTAGATCTGTCGGTGTCCCTTTAAATTTATTCCACACCGACTAATTTATTTTAGCTAACTTGTGTCAGGACAAGCGTAGAATATTTACAGCGCAAAAGAGAAAACTCAGATCAATCTCAGTCTGCTGAGAAAATTAATCAATTTGCAAGTTACATCTAGCTTAATTCCATCATTTAAAGTAGGCATTGAGTTTCCTTTCCCATATTACATGGAGACTGGAAGGTAAAGCAGTCTCCATTGGTAAAGGACTAACTCACTTGCCCCTGTGCTCTGTATAGAGGTCATTAAGACACTGCACTTAGAAAGCAGCTGCTTTTTGTGCATGTGCCAGTATCTCATTTTCCACATATGTAACAGATCAAAACATTTAGATGGGGTTGATCCAGTCTATCACGACGAAAGAATTTTGAAGGAACACAAGTAAATAACAGCCTTACTCGGAGGGAGGATGCCTTTTCCCTGATCCTGAGAAACTATTGGTGGGCGCCACCCCAATTAAAGCAGACCAGGCCATAGCAGCTTTCCACGGATTCTTTTCCAAAGCCAATTAGCTGCAGAACAGTTGATAGAAAGGAACAAATCACTGAAAACTCAGCTCCGTATAATGTTATCATTTATGTTCAGCGCTAGTCCAGTGCTCAAGAGTGTTTCTTTTTGTTATACCTCTGTAGACCTACTGGAAAGAAAGTTTCCTGCTTCTCTTTGGCCTATATATTCTAGAGCCACATTGTTCAGTGTTATCACCTTAAGAAGCAGGTAAGATTAAAGTGAGATAGCACACATTTGGATTTAGAGAAACCAGCCAAAGAATTTGTACAACTTTCAAGGTCTTCAGCCAAAGTACATGTAAGTGTAGGATTGTTTTTCAGAGAATTGAATTAAAGTGGAATTTTTTCAACTGTTCTATATTTCCACTTATATTATTCATCCTCTAAATTGGCTCTTTCATCATAGGGCTGTCTACTACTGGTCAGAGTTCTTGGGCCAGCCCTCAAGAATATGAAAATCAGAGAACTAAAAAGAGGAAGAGGATGCTTTGGCGAGCTTATATTTATTGGTGTATGGGTAGTTGGCTATCACAATGGTACCCCTTGGGATTATCACTTGCCAAAATCTAAACGGGGATTTCAGAGGGGATTATTTCAAGGAGTAAAAACAATTACAGTCTAGCAGGCAGTACTTTGCAGTGTGATGCAATTTATTGGAAGTTCTACCTTGCAGTGGCTGTATGCCTGGGAATTACTGTATTTATTCATGTACAAGTTAGGAAACCCAGGTATGTAGAGAAAAATACTGTTATTTGATTGCTAGTAAGGACAATTGCTACAGTGCTTGAAAATAAGACAATGAAATTAGTTCATGAAGAAAGAATTTTTAGAGGAGAGAGATTTGCATGCAGTGTGATAGACAGGGAAGAAAGAGGCAAGAGGAAAAAAATCCATCAGGTTTTTAGCCTGTAGATGATGATGCCTGCTTACAAAATAATAATAATAATAATTTAAAAATCTGGGATTCCTAAAAGTTACCAGTCTTACTCAAAAATGTAAGTAGGTAGTATAAGTCTAGTATTCCTAAAAGTTACTGGTCTTTTTGAAAACTGTAAATAGGTAATATAATTGCACAGTAGAACAGAATGGGGAAACTATTTCATGCTCTGTGCTTGTCATTGTAGAAAGTTCTCAGTGGAGGAGGCACAGCCAGGGAGACATTGTTGCTCAAATGCAAGGGGTGAGGAAAGGCATAGCTCAGCTGTGCCAGCTGTGTCTGGAGCTAGCGCGGTCGAGGCTAAGGGGGTCTGAATTGAGACGCTGAGCAGTGGAGAAAAGGCAAAATAGCTAGATAGTGCTTTTAAGCTGATAGCCAACATTCCCGGAGATGTTACAAAATGGGAGGTAGTGAATCATTTGTATCTCTGCAGTTGTACTCCTCTGTACTGGTCAGGTACAGAATATGGGCAAGGACTTTAGGAAACTCTGCATTGCTGGGCTTATAAGCAGCTATTTCTACTTCTACATTTCCTCTTCATATGAGTTTCTTAAGATTGGCTAACAAGATTCACTTTTATCTCAGGATCCTTAATGACTCCCAAAAGACCCGGAGCTTAGTTTTAAATCTCATCAGCAAGGCAGAGCTGTTTCCAGCAGTACAGTGCTTCGTGACAACGTGGTGGAGCATGCTGCAAAAACTGGCTCTGAAGGAAAAAAAGATGCCTGCACTAGATTCAGTATTGTTGCTTTTGGCAGGTCCTAGATGCTCGTTCTCAGTCTTCCACATATTGACTGATGCCAGCGTTGCATTGCTCTGTGTGTTGTGTGCTACCACCCATTCTGAGTCCTACTTCTAGGTCAGGAATTGTAGTGAATGTTAAGGTTTGAACTGTATTCCATGAAGTCATTTTTTGCACATACAAAATGAAGGTGTAAGAGTTTAGATAACATTTTAAATAATGTATTGTTGAACTTGTTTGATAGTGTGTTAATGCCAGTTCACTGTAAAAACTGCATCAGCATTTCACAGTGACTGACTCACTAATCGGAAAGGTAGTGAATGAAAGAGTCACACAACACAAGACAATCTCAAGGATGATGAAGGAATTTTTACCCAAACACAGAGTAACTCCATTCTGTACGTATCTTTTCATATATAACACAGGTTTTGATAACAATTTAGGGTGCTGAAATTGACCCTATGAAAGAGAGTTCATGTTTTGAAATGACAGACATTAATCTGACTCAGAAAATGAAGCCTTTTTTACAGGATTGAGCCCTTGGAAACATTGACTCTTCCTCTCACTTACTGTTCTTGTAAATATGGCTACCTTCCCATGCAGCTACTCTATTTGATGCACATGCACCTTACAAATGATGGTATAGAAAGGGATATTTTAAAACAAAGTTATGAGGTATATTTAAAATGCAAAGAAAGAGAGAAGGAAGAAAGGGAGTACTGTTCAGCATCGATGGAATAACCTCAAAATTCTTTAAATAGTGGAATCACTTTGAGGTCTGGTTATAAATGCATAGTGTAGCTTTTTTTCCCAGAAAAATCATGAGTTTTTATGGGGCAGGAAGACTTAAACAGAAATTGAAGACTTCATAGAAATTTCTTCATCAACCCTGAGAACCATCTGAAGTTCCTGAAAACCCTACTTCTGAATTTAAAAAGATGAAATTATGTGTATTTGTCCATAGAGTGGTGGAACTGAGAGCTGTGAAATTAACTTCATCTTTTCCTCTCTGTTGGCACTGAGCAGTACTGAAATGGCCATGGGAGGTCTGGTTGTCTGAGAAAACTCTTCTGATCAGCCTAGCAAGGTGGTGGTGTCTGTCCTCAGGGTGAGATCATGTTCACAAGTGGTGAAAGACACCTCAGAGCATGCTCACACCTCGTTCTCCACCTGAAGCTGGCTGTGCCGTCTGCTTGCTGCCCCCTCCTCAGGTGGGCCGGTTTGGGTGCTGTCAGGGAGCCCTCCCAAACCTGTCAGCAGGAGTGGGGCAGGTTGAACACCTCAGCTAGGTGGAGTAGTAAGAAGTTAGGGTGCACCCACCTGAGAGCAGGTGATAACCTCAGTCACATGTTGGTATAGCAGTGGTGAAAAACTCTGTGCTGCCCTGACTTCCTCACCTCGCCTGTGACAGCAGCTCTGCCTAGGCCTAAGGCAGATCACTCTCATGTTTCCAGGCTAACAGCACGGTGCAGCTCTTCCCAATTGCCCAAGCTTTCCCTCCCTTCCCTACAACTGCCACGAGTCAGCCTTCAGCATCTGTCCCAGCCCAGAGGTTGCACACAATCGCACACCTTCGCTGCGCGGCAAGTGTCAAGTGCCAGGCCAGCTGGCTGCCTGACCCCAGCTTGTTGCTTCCTGTCAGAGCTCTGACCCTCATTAGGAGAGCTGAATGCTCCCAGAAAGTGCCACTGGGGCAACAAATCAGTTGTAAGAGCCTATTGATCTTGTACGTTTGTTTTCAACGTGAAAAAGGAGATTCTTTTGTTCCGGGGCTGGCACCAAGCTCTTGCTACAGTAGGTTTGGCGTGTCTCAGGACACAGAGATGGGGCGCCTCGGAGCTGAGTCTGCAGAATATTTGATTATTGCAGGAGGAACTGAAAGAACCTGGAATTCACTAGTGGTGACCTCTTACTTCTTGAACAACTGTTTCCGCCCCTTCTTTTTGTTTCTGTTTTAATCACTGCATTGCAAACACAATTTAAATCCCCACTGCAGATGCAGGATACGGTAACACAAACACACAACAATCAACATTTACCACGTTAAAATGACTGCACCATGCACTAAATGTTCAGCATTTGCTGGGCTAGGTTCCTTTTTAAATAAAACTTGGAGTAATTAAATGGCCGCAACAGTAATGTGAATGCAAATTTTTGCACATCCAATAATCAAAGGGAGGAAAAAAATAATCTGAAGCTGTTTTTGTTTTTAATCATATTTGATTTTTATTTAAAATGAAAGCACAAAGGTAATTTTTCTGTTGCTCTACCTGTGACTTCTTAAATCATGGTAAACGGGCATTATGATCTTCTTAAAAGAATAAGAACATTCCTTGTTAATTAATTTATACAGCTGTCAGTACAGCTTTCTGTGTTATTCATACTCTAAGTGTTTGACTGCCATAGATTTTCTAGCAGTTCCTGGCAAAGCTCCAGTGAAAGCCTGGGATTTATTAGGCTGACTTGGTGCAAAGTCTATTGATTGTGGCCTCGAGGGTAATAACTAAATAGAGCTGGAGCAACAAGTCAATAACACCATTGTTGCTACAGACTCCATTCACTTGAGCAGTTAGATTGTTTTACAGTGGCAAAGAGTAATCATGAGCAGATCAGCATGTTCAACAGGCTCTGTACCATGTTGGTGCTGGGGACTGTTTTAAAGCTTTCAGCGAGATCACGGGAGAATCAAGGTGGGGTGCAGGGATCAAGAACCTTGTAAACTCCTTCATTACAACTAAAAGGTTTCAGCATTAGCTTTATCATTTTGCAAAAACAACAAAAAGGAATCCTGTGCCTGTAATCATTCAAACAAGTATTAAAATCCTCTGCCTGTGAATCCATAATGGCAGGTTAGAAAGTTGTTTTGAATTTTGGAGGGGATATGCATATAGTGTGTCTGTGTGCTCATGTATGCAGGAGGGCATATACATATGCCTTAGCATTAATATTATGATAATATACTAGATAGCACAAACTTCACCTCGGTGCAGTAATATTTCCTGGCAGTGGCTGGAAAAAGGCTTCTCTTTTCTTAAATTCAAAATGAGGAAATGCTTTTGTTTATTGCTTCTCTAATCCTCCCATGTGTTTATTTACTTTTAGAATTCTTCTCTTTTGCGGAAATATATACAAATCTACTAGAGGAGAGATGTTTATTTCCTGAGAGCTTTATCGTTTATTTGACAGCCTTTGACAACTAGCATTGTATTAAGAGCAGATCATTTTGAAAAGTCAAAATTGTGAAGATGGGAATTTCAAAACCAGAACTGGTTGATTTTGCACACATTCTTGTGTCCATCAACAGGATTTGCCATTACAGCTTCTGCAGAAATACAGAGTAATTAGAATGAGTTTCTTCCTAATACCGCTTAGTAGCAAGACTACTCCCTTGAAACATGAAAGATGGTAGACAAAGTAATAATAAGAACCACATAATATTTAAAAAGGCACATGCAATTATGCTTTGTAGAACAAACTGAGTGGTCAAGCAACAGGCTTTTGTGCATTCAGCAGTTCCACAGACTCTTCCTCCCTTTGCTTATTTGTTCTTGGAAGTCAAGTTTTCTTTCTTGCACATGTTTCTAACCACAGATTTTCAGATAATAGGAAAGAGTAAAGTTCTCTTCCTGAATCTGCAGTCATTGTAAAACACCAATACTTTAGATACACAGATTTCAAGAGAGAGGTTGATTCTTTAGCATGGTGTTGACTCTGACATCTAATAACAGTCTATTCACAACTTATCTGTCCATTTTTTTTCTACTTCTCTTGCTATGTTATAATTTCTTTATAGTATTTAAAATTTAAAGAGGGGCAGAACTAGAAAGAAAATCCTGCAACAAAATATTCAGAGGGTACTAGGATGTCCTTGGCCATGGCAGTCAATTGAATGTTGTAGTCAACATGTGCTGGGACAAATCTTGGAGCAGGAGAGATGCAAACGTGGTGAATGTGTCTGTCTTGCTCTTCTTTTTTTTTTTTTTTTCTTTTTTTTTTCCTTTTTTTTTTTTCTTTTTTTCTTTCTTTTTTTTTTTTTTTCCATAAGTAAGCAGATAGCTTGGCAAGTTTGTAGTACTTACACAGAAGCTCATTTAAAACTTTGAGAGAAGTGAACTGAATTTAAACAATTCTCAGGAATCTCTTTCCCTTTAGGGCTCAGACATGGTCTCCCATGGAAAAGAAATGTATCTGATAATTTATAATCTGTATTCTGTCAAGATATTTTAATGAGAGGTCAGTACATACCATACATTTGGAAGCAAAAAAGCAAAAGCTGGGCCATTTCTTTATGACTTCTGCAGAGTCATCGGAGTAGCTTTCTGTCAGATGCTTTCACTTGGAATGAAGAAATTATATCTAGTCTGCTTAGGTTCAGTTCTGTGAGCTGAGCAATTTTTGACATATCAAGCCAGCCTAAAACTTAATTAGCTGAGGCATAGGAAGTAAATATGTAAAAGAGTCTTTGCAGAAGTCTTAACACTTTTTTCATTAAAAAGAATAACGCTGATTTTCCTGGCTGATTGCAGTGTGATATGCACCATCTGTGGTGATCAGATATGTATCGGAAGCACTGCTTGTGCTCCACTTCCTGTATTTCAGTCAGAAGAGAGAAAGGCGAAAGGAAAAATGTGCAAGTTGACATTTCTTTTGAGGAACAGTCTTCCAGTATGAACTATAGATTCACAGGAATTAGAGGCCAAACAGTTGAAGTATTCCTCTACCCCTCCTCCCTTCTCCCCCCTTTTTTAAAGTGTCTTCATCAATCAAAATCAACATAAATGAATAATGGAGGCTGATAAAATGTGAAGAGACAATAGCAGCCTTGTTTAGAATTGGCGGCCATAAATCCATTGTATCCAAAGGGACACCATGAAGCAAATACCTGCTCTCACTGGCCGCCACTGCCATTTAGCCTGCGATTTGGGATATCATATAAGCAAGTGCTGATGTCTCACTGAAGCTTCAGCCCTTTAACTCTTGCTTTATGTTAGAGCACTAGGGCTACAATGAGTCAGGGGAACTCAGAGGGCGAAGGTTTGGAGTGACAGGGGAGTTTCCCTTCTCCTCATTTGTTAATTTGGGATGACAGAAATAGAAATGGCATTCTCATGAGTAGGTCAAAGGTTTTTATAGAACCAGCAAGAAAACAAGGAAGCTGGTGGAAAAGGAATGACAGAGTGGATCATTTAAAATCTTTAAAACTGGGGACTAGTAGAGGTATTTTCTGTAAGAAAAAAGGGAAAGCATGCCTCCATTGGCCATACAGAGGCATGCACAGGATTGGAGAAGCCCAATGGAAAGCAAAGCCAAGAGGATTATGTACCTAGATTTCAGAAGGCACAGTTTAAGGTGTGGCTTTTGAGTCCTGGCATTTTGATTTAGCTATGATAGACCTGAAGTCCTATGAGCTGCTCTTGTAGGAATTTGACAGAGGGACAAGACTCTCCAGTTGCTCTTTCTCCCATTTTGAAATGCCAGATCTTAAATGGAAACTTGTCTTCCTTCCTTCCTTACTTCCCATTATAAAGGTCCTTACAGCTTTGTGTGTCTTTTGGAAGCAAGACTGTGAGAGCAAGCTCAAATGTGATTCTTAGGCCCAGACCCACAAATTCAAGAGGTTTAAAGTTGCCTTTTTTGTTGTTGTTTTTGTGTCCTCTGTAAGTGTACTTTGTTTGGTAGAGTGTATCAGACAAGGATCACTTGCTAAGGGCTCATTAGCACCGACAGCATCCTGTCTATATTAGAATCTGAATATATCTACCTCAACTTCATTTTCATGCCTTTTATGATTTTCATTCTCCCTACATTAGAAAAAAAAATACAACAAATACAACCAACTACCTCGCAGGAAAGATTGATGACCTTTCTGATAGTACTGAGGAATGTTCTTTAAAATCAAAATCTGAATGAGATCTGCAGTGGCATGGCACCTCATTGTAGGGTGGCTTGAAGGTGCCACTTCTGTTGTGAAAACAGTTTATTTAGTAGTTAGTGCCTTGACTTTTCTGTCTTTGTACTTCTGAAAGATGATCTCTTGCAAACGAGGAACTCTTAGCCTTAACGAAGTACTGATCCCTCTTTAACATTTTCTTAATTGAAGCTTAGAAGTAAAAAAAAATATAGTGTAGTATTTTCAGACTGCCTGTGTAGCACCTTTCCAAGTTTGCATGCCTGTCAACGAGATGTCATCCTGTAAGTGTTAATGAATGACTCTATTTCCAGTTCGAGTTTCCATTCCTAGGCAAAAATAGCACCAAATACACTATACCACCAGAATAGATATCACTTTTTTTTTTTTTTTTAACTTTATAAATCACACAGCAATAAAAAGTAAACTAAGGTTATTTCTTCGTTAAAAATGTTCCATAGGTCCAGCACTAAGTAAAAACTACTAAAAAAAAAAAAAAAAGAAAAAAAAAGAAAAGAAAAAGAAAGGCACTGCTTAAAATGACTGAGTAAAATCACAAGAAATAATTTTTCATTATTTTCTAACTAAGCACACTGTATTTTGTAAGTATACTGATTATATTTAGCATTCCTCAAGGCTTCTGTTGGGCTTTTTTTCCACTACCAGCATGAAGTGCTGAAGCTTTAAGCATCCTGTCATGATGCTGATGTTTTGTCTAAGGAAAGAGTTCCTCAGCAGTTGTATTTACTTCAGCATTTGTGCTTTTTCAGATGACACTTGGCCAACTTTTTTAAATTGCGTAAGTCCCATGTACAGAGTGTTGAGGGCTGAGATTTTTAAGGGCCTTGAAGTATCTAATTCATGGCACAGACTGGCTAACTACCTCCAAAGATCTGATTTTTCGATCTGATTCATTTAGCCTAGGAGTCTCAGAGTCCTAATTATCTAACGCATTGCTTAAGGTAGGATTTGGGCTACTTATTTATTTATTTATTTATTTTTATTTTTATTTTGCTAGCACAAATAATTTATGAAGAGTTAGCAGAATGTTATAATGGTGTGCATTAGGGTTGGATATAAGGTAGAAAGCAATAACCAGGATTATAAGTGTTTGATCTGTAGAATTCTAAAATAGGCTTTTAAATTTGATTAACTGTCTCAGTGTATGGCTAATCACCTAAATCCTTTGTAAACTATTTGTAAATGCACCCTTGACATACAGCATGACTATTTTGTCTGTATTTTATGAAACATAACAACTCCACTGAGGAAATGGAGCAGTATTTCTGCAATATAGTCAATGTAATTGTGAAGTTGGTGTTCCAGATTTTAATTGAGGAAAGTGAAATACTTAGATTTTCTGAATTGTCTTCTGCAAATTTCTTGTGGAAAAGTAGTACAGAGCAGCTACACTCTTACTCAGAACAAAGAATGCAAAGGAAAGTAAAATGAAGGAGAGATATAAAAGTTAAAATATGAAAATGCAATAATTTCAGGACAGTTTGGACCTCCGTTCTGTGATTTGAAATGATCATTATCAACAGTGGGATCTCTTGCCTCCAAAACTACTCACTTCTATCCCTGTGCTGCATCCAGCTGCCCTCTCGTTCTCATGGATGCTTCTGTTCTAGAGTCAGTGTCTTGAAATGGAATTGATCCCCTATAAAAAAAACTCTCCTCTCCCAGATTCTTCTTCTTTTTTTTTTTTTTTTCCTTTTTCTTTTTTTATCCTGGATCAGTTCCTTGATCTGATTCATCATATAGACCCATGAGCTGTTGAATCAGCACAACTAAGGTTGGCATTCTGTAACGTGATGGCAGAAATGAACACCAAGAGGAGATGGGAGCAGGGGGAGGAATGGATGGACCTGATCATGGCTCCTAAAATTAGTATTGCTGCTGGATGCTTTGCATCTTGGAAACATGGACTTGGCTTGAGTACAGGGCATGGAGTCACAACATTTAAACAATAAACTCCCCTCTAGCCTTTGACACCCTTAAGCTTTAGATTTGCCATCTGCTAAGTGGGAATAATGCTAGTTACCTCAGTGATGTGAAGATTTACTACAGACTGTTCAACCAATTAATGCATGAAAAATAGGGGACAATGTTTTTTGCACTCTTGCATTTTGCTCAAATTGCTTTCTCATCATTTTAAACTACATTGTATTTGTAGTAAAATATTTGTTTTCATCTGTGTTCCTCCTATTGGAAATACGTTGCTAGAGCAAAGACAGGTCCCTGTTTTTGTAACCCAAGTATCTCTATTTTTAGTTTTAAGATGTTGGCTGCATCCCTCTCTCTCTCCCTCTCTCTCAAATATGAGTATATATTTATAGCTCTTGCTATTGGAAGAGAATTTCCTGCAAACAGATCCATTTCTGCAGAGCTCTGCTCCAGCACAGAGTCCCATGTGTTCCACTGAGAGATTGCTCCAGAACAAATGTCTGTTCTGGTTGTAGGATCAGCCTTGCGAACTGTAAACTTTATATTGCCTTCAGCACATAATAAATTTGCATGTGCAGTAGGTATTAGCAACTGGGCATCTGATACTTGGCAGAGTTGCATCTGAAGACATGAGTGACACAAGGGATGCAGCCCCAGCATCCTACTGAGCTGTTTCCACTTTGGATAATTACATCTTCAGTTTTCTCTGCTGTTTTAACTGGGAGGGGAGGAATATCTGTCTTCACATTTGAAGACATGAATCTTGTAACCATGCTTCATTAAACAGCTGCTACATCTCAGCCAGAAGGAGGTGAGGGGACCTCACATATGTGGATACCCAAGAGCTACATGGGTACCCAAGAGCAGGACTTGACCTGCAGTTAAGTTTGGTTCACATGGAGCAAGCAGCACTCATTCAGATCCTTTCAGGGATTTCAGAGCTACTGATGTGCATAACGATTGCAGAATCAGGCCCCTAAGGATCCTTAGGAATGAAAGGTATCCTGTAACTGCAAGGTATTATTATGATTACCACTCTGGAGAACACAGAGGTATTGAAGTTGGCAAAATAAATTACAGAGTTAAATATATAAGTAAACCAAGAAGTGACTGATGTTTTTTGCATAGTAATAATCTTCATAATCACTTCATTTGCACAGTCATTTCATTTTAAACTTTAGGCACAGTTTTGAAGCACAACTCAGTGGAGATTTTTGCTGTAAACTATATACTTTAATGAAAGCTAATTGGAGGACAAATTTTAATCTAATTAAAATGTGACTGCATAAAGCAGAAAGGATGAATGAAGTGAAATGCTCTATGGGGCACAGTTTTCAAACAGCGATTGTCCTGAATACTTAGTCAAATGAAGCTTTTGTAAAATGATGATCATGAACATTGCCAGCAACAGAACAACCTTGAGAGCCTGTAAATGAAAGTTTTAATGTGTGCAGTTTAAAAAGTGGACATTCAAATCACAACCAGGTAAGGACTTTTTTAAAAGAAAGTAAAAAGCAACGCATGCAGTCTCATCTGAAAACACAAGTAAATTAGCCAAAGGTGTACATTCCTTCTAAGTTCTCATGATCAGCAGATGCAAATGTTTGCAGTGTGCCGATGAGTTATGAGCCCTAATGAGATTTCAATGCTGAGCAAACAATAAAAATTTATGCATTGCATAGTTTTAGTGGCCTTTGGCTTCATGGTTAGTGTTACACCCTTTCAACAGCTTTGGTAATATAATATCCAGCTGGCTTTGGAGGTAAGGAAAATTTTAGGGGTGAACTGAAATTGTGAGAAATAATGTGATTGATTGCTTTGTCAGAATAGTGCATTTCCACAGCATAATTGTCCGCAGTAATCCTAGCCCGGGTACAGATACGTAGGTTCTAGTTATGTTCGGACACAAATTGCAAAGGATTCAGGTGAAGGATGGCTTTTCCAGCATTTGAGCCAGACCATTTCCTGCGCTAGGTATGGATCCAGAGGTCTCACAAACAGCCCCTCTAACAAGGACATTCCTGTCATAGTCTGGTGAGGGGGAGAATTGAAAAGCTGCACTTTCACCAACTGTCATGTGTCACGGTGAAAGAAGCTGAGCACAAACACAAAAAGAAACACACAATAGATACTGAAATAAATGTATGTAACGGGGTGCAGGCGGCTGGGGGAGGCTGTGAATCGGGGAATTCAACTGGTGCGGTGTGAGAGTGAGCTCAAATGTATTAAATTTAAAAGACCATTTGTGGGTTAGTCTTTTATGAATCCAGAACCTTCATTATAATGATTGCCTGCATTACCCTACATAATATTAAAATCTTAGCATGTGATTAATAGCAGATTCCCTGCATACGTGTCACAACACACATCTGCAGCAAATCTGCTAGTATATTTCTGCACTAGTTTTACTTTGGGGCCATAAAGTAATTCCTGTTTTGTGAATGAGAATAAACCTATTATGCACTAGGTTAGCTACACCCAGTTTCTTCTCTTGAGGGAAAAAGAGCTGCTTATTTGATACGGCATCTCAAATTTCAGTGTTCAGAAGTGAGTTTAAGCCTCTGATAGATTTGCTTAAGCAAGCTGTTGGGAGTTGCCTTCCCTGTTACTTAGTTCTACATTTTCCAAAACCTTCTGTGCAAAGAGTATTGAGAAACTTCTGGACAGCAGTAAACTAGCGGACTTAATTATAAAGTGTTTATTGCTAAATTTGTTAATGAGTCAACATGCAAAAAAGATATACTTATCCCCGTTTCCTCTTAAAATCATAGTAAAAAATAACTTCAAAAAATCTTTTTTTTAAGCTGTTCGGTGATACAGTTTTGCTGTTCACAAAAGCCCTTTTTCCCATCCACAAATAGCTACCTTTCACTTTGCCCCAAGGGAACAGTGCATAGCTCAAATGAAGCTTAAAAAAAAAAAAAAAAAAAAAAAAAAAAAAAAAAAAAGATTTTTTTTCCACTTGTAACTCAAACTCTCTGCATATTCACACACACACACGAAACGAAAGAGAAGATGAAGAAATGTTGCTCTAGTCTGCCCTCTGAAAAGTCCTGCCGACCTGTTTTATTCACCAAAATCAAAACAGAACCCAACAAAAACTACTTAAATGACAACAAGAAAACATTAGGAAAGCAACATCTGTTTTGCATTCTTGGCATCAACTCTGCCCTTGCAACACAGGGTCTGACACAGATGTACAGGGTTATGACACCACCGAGTACCGCTTGATTTAAATTGGTGTAACTGAGAGCAGAATCAGGGCGCTGAATTCTTACAACGTTGTGCAAAACTGTGACTCTTGATCTCCTTTGCAGATGTGGGACCCAAACCCCACTGAAGTTATGGACATCTTTCCATTGAGGGATGTGGCCTGTAGATCAAATTGTATTCCTCTACCAGCAATTTAGAATGTATTATTGACTGTATATTTTTTGTCTGTGTGTTTTGTTTTCTGTATAATTTTTTTACTCTGACGCTTTCCAATAGCATTTCACTGTCTGTAGCTGCATTCAGAGAACCTATCTGTTGAACAGTATTACAGAACTAAACCCTTCAGTTTTTGAGTTAAACAAAATAATAGCAAGGAGAGAGAAATTTAAGGCGGTTCTGAAGAAAGGCAAAAATAGCTCAGAATGTGAATTAAAAAGAACCAGCGATTAGGGAAATTTAGGAAGTCAGAGTTGCCAAGAGAGCAGCTCTCTCACCAGAGGCAGCATGATTACATGAGATGGCACAAAGAGAGCAAATCGCTCTCTGTTTGATTGCCCATCCATAGTTATAACAGAGACAAAATTAGCTCAACTCATACCTGGCATAACTTCAGTGTCTCCAATAGAGCTGTATCAGATGCAATGACATGCTTGCAGCGTTTTCACCAGCCACTAGATGTCTGTGTGTGCTCTACAAAGTTTTTCAGCAGCAGATGCCCCTGATAAACAAGAGAGACAAAACTGGAACACAAGGTGTGGGGTAGCATAATAGGTTGAGTTTATAAGCATAGCATCGTTACTTTAATTAAGCCTCTGTTTAAAGCAATTTATACTGTCTAAAACTAAATTCCAACTTTTCCAACTTCAGACAAATAAGGAAAACGTGCCTCTCCTGGTCCACGTCTAGTTAAGACAAACTGTTTTCTTTATGTCCATGGGAAGGGCTGAAATGTGTCATGTTGTGAAAGTTTTGCAGGAAGTTGCTGAGATGCAAAAGAGGTTAATCTTATTTCTATTCTGAAACAGTGAAAGACCATTAAATAAAACATCTGCTCTGTAAGTGAATCGGTGAGAGCTCGCTATATAATTCCAGTCTGTACAGTCCAAGTCATTGTACTGCTGGAGCCATATTTTCACATATACAACACATCAGCGTATCTGGGTGCACTCAGGAAGGCTGGGTGTCAGATGTCAAGTTTAGTATATCTTAAAAAAAAAAAAAAAAAAAAAAAAACTCCTTGAAGAGCAGTTCTGGGTACAGAAATCTATTTCACAGTTCTGTTTATCAGTCAGTCCACTGGCTGACCAGGGTAGCTGCACCTGTGACCAGCTTTTCTGCAGAGATCTCCAAAGAAAAAATGCAAAAGTAATCAGCACATGTTTGCCTTTCATTTATCTCTGTCATCAGGGAATAAGATACAGATAGTATCAGGAGCAATGAAAAGTACATTCTGATATTATTTTCAGTTTTGTGTCTAGACAGAGAGGAGCAACCACTTGTATCTCTGTGGAGCACACAGCCCCCCTTCACGCTCACGTTGGAGGCTGAAGGCCAGAGGGGGGTAGTAGGCTGTCTATATTTAAAAAAAAAAAAAAAAAAAAAAAAAAAGTTTAAAACCACCACCTACTCATCAGGTGACTGGAGACTGTGGTTGTAAAATGTGCTGCAGGCAGAAGTTCTGAAAAATCCCAGAAAGTGTTGAAAACATCTCTAAACAAGGTATTTTTCTCCTGCACCTTTCTTGCTAAAGGTCCCAATTGCTGCCAAGAAAACTAGTGAGAATGTTAGCTGCCAAATAAAAAATTTATGACAGTGTTTGGCAAAGGATTGTATCACTGCTTGTTTTATACATTTCCACAAGGCTCTTGAAGGGCTGTTGGACACATACAGCTCACTGATCACTGTGCTTTATCTGTTCTTTAATATACGAAAAAAAAGCAAGCTCCAATAAAATACGATTTAAACAATATATATCTTTTTTCTTTTAATAGTCTCCTGTAAGCATTTGCTATGGTAAGAATATAATTTCTAAACAGCATTCCATATATATATACATACATATATATATATAAATTTAAGCCCTTTACCTGACAAAGTTTCTTGTTATTTGAGTCACTTCCATTGTAAAAATACATGAATTTTTCAATTAAAATGTATTGCTCTTGCAATTGTGCTTGTTATATGTTGGAGTCTGGGACAATAAACCTCCTGTTAAAACATAAAGAGGCCCATTCAGTCAAATGTGTGCCTGCCATTTATGTTTCAAAAGCCAAGAAAATAATATGTTGGAATTGCATTGCTCACCAGTATCAATTAGGTTTTCAGCTGTATCATTAAATTAACGTTGGGGGAGAAAATTGTTCCGATGGATTTAGTGGAAAAAATATATTTTTGAATACAGAGTTTGCACACTGACAATAATAATTAAGTTGACCAATGTTGAAGCAACACCCTTAAATGTATTTTTCCCATCTGAAGAAACGAAATTGTCTGTCTATCTCTTTTCAAACCAGTTAGCAGATTAGGCTTCCACCTGATAATTAGTGCTGTTTAACACTGATCTTGTCATTCTGAAATCTCAAAGCCCAAACTGTTTGCTTTTTCTCATTATCATGTGCTCTGGAGGTGGGAAGTTTGGAATACGGAATTGCACCTTCCTGCACCATTTTGTAAAGAGGCAAAGAGCATCTCTTCTCTGCAGTGGCCAGGAGCGGTGAGACACAGTCCTAGTGTACTGTCCCCTTCAAAGGGGACAGCCAGAGCAACACGACCTGGTGCTTTTCCTGGAGCTGCCCCAAGGCAGCATGGCTCTGCACCATGCTTGTTTCTTCATGGCACAGTTGAGCCCACAGCAAATATTTGAGAGCAGCCAACAGCACTACAAATACCGTACGCCTTATATATGCTTGAGTATTTCATGGTATTTGATATAAAGTACTCAAGACAGACCAGCATTAAGAGGATTATTTCAGACAGCATTAGGAGTTAATTTACAGAAGATTAGCTCTAAATCAGGCAGATATCATAAGCAAATTAACATCAGTTGTAGGAGATTCAGAATCAAAATGCATGGTGTTTTTAGTTTCTCCCTGCATATGCTTAGTAGATGGGTAGTATTGTTATTAGTTTCCAAATCTGAGGTGTTACATCTTGAATAGGGAAAGAACAGGTATGCATTTTTTCTAGATGCACACTATTTATTATGATGCTGTTTCCTAGCAGTGAAACTGCTTAATTCCAAGTACCCTTCCTCTGCTAAATATTTTATATTTCATGCCATTTCTTTATTGAGTAAGGTTTTGCTTGGCCCTAGAAATGATGTCTCCATGGTGTGTTACAATATTCTTAAATAGGTAATATGCAGCTTTGACTTCAGATTGACATACTTAATCCTTTTTTTTTTTTTTTTTCCTGTTAAAATGAGTCACATTCTAATGCCAGCTCATAAAAATGAAGGAGTGTATAAAATGCTACGTACTATGGTGAAGATTACAGCTACTTAAAAATAGCTTCTCTAATATTTAAGCTTGTAAATTACAGATTTGTATTATTTCCACAGGAATTATGTTTAATTTGTATTAAAAAGCAGATTCTGTTCTTCAGTCAGTTTTCAGATGTTTTTCTGACTGCAGGCAGACATAAGGCATAAGAAACTACCCAATCCCTTCTCAGTATCACAGTTTCAAAATCAGTTGCCTAATTAATGGAGAGAATAATGAAACGGACTGAACCTCAATATTAAAGTCTATGTCCTGAGTTGTACTTGGGATTCTCAAAGTTTTGAAGTCTGAGAATGGGATTCCCATCTTTGGAAAATTTTGTATTCTGTTCTCCAAGAGAAATTAAACTAATTAGTCTTTGGTGTACTCCTGAGCATCTGTTTTTCTAGCTGGGGAGGGAAGTCTAGGCAGTGTTTTACAATTTTTTCCTTTCTTGATGGACCAAATTCCTCTTGACAAGGTTGGCCTGAGGTCATGAACATCTCCCTGTGTTCACTGAGACAGGAATCTTCACTCTTTCTACGAGATCATGAAAACTTACACCCACTCTAAGCCAGGTTGGGCTTGCAGGTCCCTCCGGTTGCAAGATCTGCAAGTGGTCCTGCACTTTGACTTCGTGCCCTGTAGTTTTACAGAATGCATGGAGGCTCGGTGTGGTTATTAAACCGAGGTGTCTGAGGTCATAACAAAGTAGAGGCATTTCTGCTCCCCTAATAGAAATACTGTAACATGCTGAAAAGAAAATACTCTAATAGTGGCAAGTATCTCCTGTCAACTAATTTGATAGTTCTCTATCAGGTAAACCATTTGTGAATACATCGATTCTTTTTATTTTTCACTGTTCTGTCTTCACTATTCCCAGGTTTTCTCTGAACCAGTTGGGCAAAAATTGATTTTTATTTGTTCCACTGGCCTTGTGGAAAATTAGCTTATGAACTGGTTTTTATAGGAAGACTCAAAGCACAGAACAGGTTGAAAAATAAGCCTATAGCAGTCAAAATTGTTGTCTGAAATGTCTTCAGACTGGAAGGCTGAATTTATTGCTCAAAACAAGTACTAGCAATGTGGAGGTGTGCAGTCCTGCTCATTATCACTGGAAAAGGGGGAACCAAAAAGCACAGTAAAAAATTAAATTTTAATAATGCTAGTGATATTTTCTAAATCCTTCTTGACAGAAAGATTCTCATTATTTTTATCTGTCTCAGAGTAGGCTCTTTTAATGCCATCTCACAAATGGCCTTAGCCATGATTGTTTTCCTTTCTTTTAGAGCATTTGAAAAAAAAAAAAAAATACATACAAAAAAAAAAATCTATCATTCAAGAAGTGCCATGAAATGGTAACATTTTGGAGAGCACATCTCATCTTCAGGAACAATTGCTGCAGATGCCTCCAGGTTTTTACAAAAGAGGTCAACACTGTTAAGACAATTGTAGCAAACTTGCCATACAACAAGATGCCCAGTCAAATGTAGTGTGATGAGGGGAAAATAATATAAGCAATGTCCAGTCTCCAGGTTCATCACACCTAAGACCTGTAGGTTTATCATTAAAGTGAGGCAAGGTGAAAGATGTTACCTTCTGTCATCCATTTAAGACATATATTGTAGTGCTATCTAATGATTATGGAAGTTGATAAAATACAGACTTAAAACATCTTTGCTTTCTTTAAATTGCACACAATATAAACTTAATTATATTTATTATAAAAGCCCATGTGTAATCATGTATGTTCTTGGCGTTTTATAGCTTGCATACATTTCTTCTGCTGGAGAAGTAATTGCTTTAGCTTTGAGGGGGCTGGGGTTAGGGTTTTTTTTTTTCCTATTAACTGTTTGGGGACAAGGGCTATATGCGGTCAGTGTGCTGAAGAATGCCATTATTCTGACAGCTGGGCTATCTACTCTCCCTCAGAGCTCTTTCTAAAGCGCTTGTAATGTTTGCTGAGGCCTATGGTTCTTAGTCATGCTCAGGTGACTAAATGTATGATTTGTTCTTCTTGATACTTCAGTACCCTGAGAAAGGCTGGTTGGAGATTAATGCAACCTTGACTCCTTCCACTTGCAGTTGCCACTGCACACGTGATCTTCATTTAGACTTGCCAAAGAGATCTGCTGTTGCCTCTGCTTTGCATGAAATGAATTAATCCCTCCACACCCCCCCCCCCCCCAGTTTTGGCTGGTGAGTTTCCATGGCCCCAGAAGCCACCCGCTGTTCCTTCTAATGACAGTAATAATCTAATTTGTTCCCTCCATGGAAGGAGAGAACATGGGGACAGGAGAAAGCTGAAGTTGTGTCACTAAGGACAGTGCAGAGAATTGTTCAATGTCAGAGTCTCTCATAAGCGGAAGGGAGCTTTTCATCCTTCAGAAATACCTTCCCATGTGTTCTAAAAATAACCAATGAATAAGCTGAGCTAGTAGATGTATAGTATCCTTCCCTTTGCCTTTTATCGTAGGTTCCACTGTCCACAAGATCCTCTTTCGACTTTCCATATTATTGCATTTTGCATGATGAAGTCTTTGTACATTCGTCTTCCAGTCAGTCCTGTAGATATCTTTCCTTCTCTGGCCAGTTCAGCCAAGCTGTCCTCCACTTCGTCCCCCCAGATTTCTGTGGTCACCTGTGTACTATTTGTACCTCCTTAGACTGCCAGTTCCTTGAGACAGAATTCATGTAAGCTATGATAAACATGATCCTGATGGCCACCAAATAACACTATACTCCAAAGCTGCACATACACTTCTGCTACATTTGGAATGTATTACAAGATTTAAATTCAGAATTAGACATCTCAGTAAGTATTTTAACTAACAAATACTGTGAAATTCAGTTTAATTTTCAGTCTTAATTGTAAGAGTGTTAGAAGGTGACAAAACATAGTTCTTTGAACCTATCTCCTTGAGATAAAAAACATATCTCCTTGAGCCATGGAACCACATTGTGTTTCAGGAGGCGTTCATCCTAGAGAGATCTTTTACTGTCATTCCCATCTCCCACTCCCCCAGAATTCCTGTCAGAGGGGAAGGGGGGTTGATTCTGATCAGAAATTTGTGTGGAAATATGGGATCCTTTAAAGAGAGATGGTGAATCAAGGTATTTACTGGCTAATTATTGATGAAATCTACCACATTACTTGTGAGTTTCACCTCTGTAGTTTTTCTCATTAATGGGAGATTACAGACACTTTACAGCTTGATAAAGCCTTTGATGGATGATTTTGCCTTCAGAGCGAGCAAGCTTTCTCCAAGTCAATTTGGTCACAGGAGAACTGTCACTCTTGCTTGGACCTCATCTCCAAGCTTTGAAGGATAGTCATCCCTACCTAATCTGTAGACACCTAACCTATCCAGCTAACTTAACTGACTAGTTCTCCTGGGATGCATATAAGGACAGAAAAAAGAGAAGGCAGTTCAGAGTAGGCCTCTAGTTCATATACACAGGGAGCTGAGAGAGATTAGCTAGATATAATTTATATGTTTAAACCTGGATAGTGTGACTACCTTCCTGCACCTGTTATTACATGACTCATTCTTTCATTCAGAACCCAGGTGGAAACACATTGATGTGGTTTGAGTGTAATATTATAACTAGAGATTGGTATCCATGTTATTATAAGTATACAGCTCCAGTCCTTAAGACTGATCTTTAAAGCTAGAGCATTTATCTTTGCATGCACAACTCCCCAGCCCTATCAACAATATATTAGTTACCTTATAAGGTCTGTCTCTTAAAAAAAAAAAAAAAAAAGGCTCTTCTAGAAAAATGCCATATTTTCTATTATTATTATTCCCCTTTCCTCTAATTCTGAATCTTTAATCTCATTATCTGTTCAGTTTTCAGCATTTTTTATAGGTTTTCAGAAGAATTTGCACACAGGAAACTAGAATCCCTAGCCCAAAGGCAAATAAATGCTCCTTCAGGAGGGAATTCAAGGAACACAGTATCACAATATAGGCTCCTATTGGAAATGGCCTGTCTCCAGAGTGGAGGGGGAGCCCTGGTAGCTAGGCCTTTTCAGCATGAAGTAAGCCATGGGAAGTCCCATTCTCTCACCCCCAGAGCCTTTCAATCTTTAAATATGCAATGACAATTACAATTGAATTGGTTCTGCTCACCTGGAGAACACAAAAAACTTGAACTTATTTTCAGAGTTTTATGAGGGAGGAAAAAACCTTGATTATTTTCAAGTTCTTCACTTTTTCCAAGGTCGTTTCAAAGTGGTCTAGGGAGTTCTATGCAAGTTGTGCTGGTATTTTTGGACTGATATTTCTTCTTTCTAATTTCTGTTGTTAACAGAAACACATCTCAAGTGAGATACTTCCAACCATCTGTAATTTTTGCTAGACGGGGTTCTCTTACTCTTATTTCAGTAGGTTGTCATGTCCTTATGTTTTGCCACAGCCTGTCTAGTTCTTTTCAGCTGCTTTTATTTAAGAAAAGCATTCTTAAACCTAAAGATTGGAAAGATGAATAGTTACTTGAACAGCCCCCAGATACCCTTAACTTAAGAGATTTATCATTATGTATCTAAGGCTTTGCTTTACCAATCATAACATTTTATTCCCCTATGCTGGGTCTAGTTCTTTGATTTAAAAGCTCCTGATATACAGTAGCAAGTATGTCCTTAGATATAATAATAACGGTGTCTGTCCCAGAAGGTAATCAAGTATAGCTGTATTACTTTAAATCCACATTTACTGATATATATTTCACAAATACTGGTATGTATTTCCTCATGTGACTGGACCTACACTTTATGTTTGTTTGAATCTACTGATTTGCTCATGAATATTGGGTATTTAAAAGCCACTTGCTACTGATTTATATGCACCTATATTTTTGCATGTTATCAAAAACAGCAGGTCATGAATGAAAGAGTACCTAAAAATGTAATTCAAAGTGACCATTTAAAAGGTACTCTTGTATACAAAGAAGAAGCCTTTCTGCCCAGTAGACTGATAGGAATCATTTCTAGTTAAATCTTAAATGCATATATTACAGTGAAACACTGTTGGACAGTGCTCCGTTATCAATCAGTCTGTGTTCTTGAGGACACTATTTTTCAAGACATTTTCTTTAAGAATAAAGAGCTGTGTTGTAATGAATGTGTGCTAACTGGTTCCCCAAGTCGATTGCATTTTTTTTATTTGTATCAGTGTCAGAGTTGAGCTTCTGTAAGAAATTTTTGCTGTATTTTATTTGTAGTTTTCATTATTTCAAGTTAAGCACACAAAACTCTTTAAGCACCCAGAGTCTGCAGTGGTTCATTTATATCTGTATTTAGTTAACATGTTACCGTGATTGCTAATTTTCATGACAATTGTTATTGTACCATCAGTGCTTAATGGCAAGGCATCATTATTCAATGCTGGTCAATCAGGCACTAAGACATGTGCAAGACATCAGGCTGAACCCATATAGATGTCGTGCACTCCCCTGCTAATGAATGCAGTTTTGTAAAAAGGTTTAAACACGGTTGGCATCCTTAATGTAAGGTTTGCAAAAGCTTATTTGGGAACTGCTTTGTGTTTATACGGCACAGATCTAAACATGTCACAAACAGAGTTGGACCCATTGTGTGTGTGCATGTCTGAAGCTACAGAGAGGGGAGAATCATCTTGGGTTTTGCAGTATTGAAAGGCAGCGCGATTTCTGGCATAGGAAACAGATTTGCCAGGGATGTCAGTGTTTGGAAATGGGTGTGGGACTTGTTTTCCAAGCAGTGATCTCTGTGTGCATCCGAGGGGTGATCCCTTTGCCCCCTGAAAGGCAAGCAGACCGTGTGGTCCATCAACTCACAGAATAAAGTTGGCACAGGCTCCAGAGGGAGCCTCTGACCTGCACGTAGTCAGAACAGAATCTGGGAAAGAGGGTCAGATGTTTAGAAATGGGGAGCAGAAGGAAACTCACCAGCAATAGGATGCGCTTTCTGCGCTGATAGCCCAGCAAGTTAGCCTGGTGTGCTCTCCCAGGCATCCTTTAATGTTCCTCTTGCATCTGCTTTAGTTACTGTTACTATGTGGTTTTGCACCCAAATGTTTTGGGCTGCTGTCCATGATAAACTAGATGGAGCTTGGTTTAAAAGCACAGATTTTTTGACTCTTCTAACTAAAAGCAGAATGAGCCCTTGTGCTCTTCGAGTTTCGAGTATGAAAGGAGCAGTAGACATTGGCTGTTAACGAGCTCCAGCACGCCGGGCTCCAGCAGAACTTGGTGTGAATTCAGTGCACAAGCTGCATTGACTAAATGGTTAATTCATCTCATATCAACAGCACTATGATTCATAATGTAAACTCGAGGAATCCTTGATGTTTCAGTCACACATTCCTCTTAATTTGGCCATGCATTCTTTTAAAGCTACAGTGTGCTAACTTAATAAAATGCAGCATGCAAATGCACAAGTTTTTGCCTTCAGGCATTTTAGCCATGGATGTTTCAATGGGTGTCTTCTTTCAAGTATATATTCTTTCTTAAATTATTTACCCTGTAAACATGCTTTGCATTTTCAAAGAAGAATCTGGGCTTCCTCATTCACCAGATTTTGTTGAATTTAAGGTGTAGTAGAGATAAAAGAATATCATCTGCTTCTTGTGAGCATGTTAGCCTTTGGGATTTTTTGTTGTGTTAGGCCCCATTTTCTTCCCCTTTGGTATTATCACTCCCTCTCCCATTTAAATTCCTTGATGCTTTGCCTAGAGCAATACCCACTGGCAGTGTCTGGCTGTGACAGCACTATAGGCTTCTCTACAGATGGGTCCTGCCAATGCCAACCATTGTTCTACCACTGTGAGCTGGCTTGACTGCATAGCACCACGCAAAAACCCCTTTCCTCTTCATTTTTTCTTTACTCTAAAGGGTTGCCCTTGCCTATTGACTTTGAGATGTATTGACACGCAGAACTTGTGTTTGCTGTCTGAGCAGCAACTCCCAGCATCAGGCTTCCACAGGCACTCTTTGCTGTCCCTTCCACAAGACTGCCCTGCTGCTACCAGACCACCCTATCCTTTTTCTCAGAGCCCCATCCTTCTGGCAGTTTGCAGTTAGTTTAATTTTACTTGCTCACTTGAAAGTAAAACAGTAAAACTCAATGTTATTCTTTTTTTAAAGATATAAAATTAATCTTTAACTGTGTGCTTGAATATTAAAAGTATATAATACTTCAGTGTAGGAGTCTGTTGATAACATCCATCCTATTTCATGATTAATTTGTTCCTTTTAATATGATATTCTTTTGCTGCACTGTGCAGACTAATTCAGATTCCTAGAAATTGAACTTTGATATGTATTTCCTAGATTCCCACTGTAAGTGAACCTTCAATTAGCAGATACAGGTGGCAGCATGCCTAGCTCAATGTTCTCTTGACAAGGATTTTAGAGGCATGGACAGTGATTAAATAATCTTGCAATTGGGTGTGTACTGCCAGAGTATTAAAAATAAAGCATTTGGAGGATTTGGCTTTAAAAAAAAAAAAAAAAAATCTGTAATTTTAAATCACAGACGATGAAATGCCTTTTCAGGGGCCAGAGATAGGATGAGTTGATTTAAACACTCGGTATGTTACGTATGCCTTTGCCTAACTATGTGTTAGATTAAGCGAGTTTCACTCACAGTTAATCCTTTGTAAATTAGCATTATGGATGCCTTGGGGCCCACATCCCACAAATAAAATGGTTGTCAAGCCAGCTGCACTGTGTATTACTTAAGGCTGAATGTTTTCAGAGTTTTCATGCTTTTAATCTATTTCACTGCTGAGTTTCAATTTTGCTGAGTGTCTTTTCAGGAGTGATGAGGGTGAGTGAGTAAATATATATTCTGGTTTTCATGCATTTGCCTGGGCAAATCGTTTGTTATCAGGTGTTTGGCAGAGAATGTCACACCCCGCCACAAAAGACAATCTTGTAAGTTCAGGTGTTAAATTGAAGAGCAAACCAACAAGAACCAAAAGCCCTTAATTAGCTTTATTTTGTTAGCCTGTTACACTTTATTTTTTATTTATTTATTTATTTATTTATTTTTGAGTGAGAAACATCCCTCCCTCCTCCTCATCCTTTTGGCAGAGTAAATATTGCCTGTTAAGTTTGAATTAGCTGTCATCGCAAAAGAATTAATGCTGTGGTTGAGCCTTTCTAGTGAGGAAGGGAAAAATAAACGAGACAGATCTTAGTTCAGCTTTAAGTGATAAATGAGGACAAAGCAGCCCATTCATCTCCTGCTAGGAAAGTGGACACAAACACTAAAGCAGTTTTGCGGAAGACGTGTCAGCAAATGTGATCATTTTGTAACCTGTCAGGAGGATAGAGAGCTAGTCCTTTTAGAGTGTCACAGGGGAGGGTGTCTGTCTGATGTGACAGTTTTCATCCATCCATTTGCTTCTTTTTCTTTAGGTGGGGGGTAAGCAGGGGGAGAGCTGGAGTTGGTTAAAACTGCATTTTTCTTTACACTTTCCAATATAATTTATATGTATATTCACCCGCATCTAAATGAAAAACACTTACCAAGGAAAACTCCCCTCTGCTCTCTAGTTTCTTCTCTCTTTCACTGTATGAAATATGCTCAGCTTAGCATGTTACATTCCCTCTGTTCAAGTTTGAGCCTTGTACTTGGTATGTTTCACAAAATAGTTTTACTTCTTTTTACCATGGGTTAGTAAAAGCTTTGTTTTGATTTGTTTAGCAGAAGCATGAGGAAAAAAAAAAAAAAAAAAGAAGAATAAAAAAAAAAAGAATAAAAATAACGTAGGGTTCTTTCATTATTGGTTTTCTTGGTTTGAGATTTTTTGTTGTTGTTGTTTTATTTTGTTTTGTATGCTGTATCTCTCCAATTCTGATGATACGCTTCATGTACAAATATGTTTTGCAAAAGTTCTTGTTTCACAAAGAGCCTATGAAAATATTCTTCCTCCTCTATGAGAATGGAAAAAAAAAATAGATTCTTACAATTCAGAATGCTTCTGTAAAATACTTCAAATTCCAATGTTAATTAATTTATCCATTTTAACTGACCTATTAATTTCAGGCAAAATCTCAAGCAATGTGACATCTGATTTTAGAAGCAGGGATTTCTCACAAAAATGATTGAACAATATTAGGACTTTCTACTTCTTTTTATTAGTACTAATTTCCATTTTCTTATGCTAGATAGTAAGTGTAACATTTGCCTATTACCATAAGTAAAGGTATGCTACAGAGACCGGAGATGCTTTTACAACATAAGCTTCACAGTTTGACACTTGCTTCTTTGTATCATCCTTTTATTCAAAACTATCTTTTATACTTTTCCCTTGGTGTTTTAGTACAAGTAAGTACCTCATTGACATGTGTTTCCTTGAAATGTCGTACCTTAATGATAAAATCCCTTGAAAATTAATAAATTGTTTCTTTAAGCTGTGAAGATTTCAGAATGGCTTTAAGAATGTAATGGTATTTACAACTACAGAGCACCCTGCTTGGATTGCATCAGCTGAGGAGTAATAATTTAATTTGTTTTAGAAGGTTAATAAATTGTAACATTACGTACTTCAGTTATTCTAATATATGTGTATGTGTATGCATAATTAAGAAAAGGCTCATTCTTTCCTGAATGCTAAAGTTGGATTTAATAGCTTCATAAAGAAATGTTTAGAAACACTGGACACTGAAAGAAATGAAAACAATCAAGATATTCATAATGGTGTAGGAAATCCTAAATTTGTGGGCACATGCCTTTTCTCCATAATAGTTTTCTTTGTACCTCTTTTTATTGTTTTATATATATTCTACTATTCTCACTGTTTTTTTCTTTTTGTCTCTTCTGCTTTTTTTTCAGGATCATCCAAAACCGAATTTTGATCGTTGTTCTGGCACTCTTCATCATCCTCACCACCGCGATGGCTATTTATTTTTCTGTCAAGAGACGCTGATATCTTTGTTCTTCACTAAGCAGCAACAAACTGCTTGTTCTGAGTAATTAAGACAAAGTGGTCACATGAATCATTCTCTTGCACTGACAGAGTCTCCCTCTCTTTACCACTATTCAACTCAGGTGCAAGTGGTGTAAAATATTTTGTATTATTGATGGCATAGCTGATGGCCTGTGGGGTTGATTATTTTTCTTATATTTTTTGTCTTTATCTGAGTGTTTCTGGAATCTTAATATTTGTTTGGGGGAGGGCTTGCTCTGGTGTAGAAAGACCTAGTGTGTGTCCAATTCTACCCCAGACAATTAGTATGTAAGTTGGAAGAGTTTAGAGAGGTAAAAGTGGTCTTTGCACTTTTCTTGTGCTATACAGGGTGTATGAATATCAAGCAGTATCTGACCTTATGTGATATAGAATACAAGTAAAACACAGACCAATGATGTAGAAAGTGAACCTGTCTCCTGTGACTAACTCCTGATCATGAATCATGGTAATAGAGGTAAGCTGGTTAAGAACAGCAGGTAGTTTTTAAAAGAGAGTAACCTTTAGATAACGTTTAATATCTCCTGTGAATCCAAAACATTATTTAATTTTTTAAAAAAATTTAATCTTTCTTTTCTGCATATTCAAAACACTTCCATCAAAATTATGATAAAGCATCACTTGCCTAAAAAGGTAGTTGTGACCACTGTTGAATCAGTTTCAAATCTTCCAATGTTGATATAAGTACTGATAAGTGCACACACTAGATCTTTATTAAAGGTGTACAAAGATACTTACCTATTCATTGCTGATTGAAAAGAGATCCTAAATAATAGTTTAGTGGCAAGCACTTGACTACCATTAAACAAAAATCTAGATTTTTCATATTGGCCTATGTTGACACCATGTGTTGAAAATATTTTTAGTGTATTCAATTCTGATGTGATGTTCCACCTTTTAAACAGAAACTGTAAAAATGTTAATTTACACATGCTTTTAGCTCATACAATATATCAGAATTTCATCTTCTAGGCTACCTGCGTGTAAATGAGCTGTTTCTCTTTTCCTGTGGGCTGTACCTCTCCTATAGATATGTGTGGGTTATTTGGCTTATAATTAAGCTTATAGCTCCAGCAAGGGTCATTTTCTGTTGATGTAGTAATTTTTATGATAACTTTTCAACTCATGTATGTAATCCCTTACAAATACTACAGTTTGAGAGGGATTTTATGCTTTTGAATTTAAGCTCTAAAATGCTTTCGTGAAACAAAAAGCTGACAGCTTTCAAACTCCCCCAAAATTAAGGAGGAACTAAGCACCAAATTTTCATGTGTGCCTTAGATCTTTTGGGGTTTCAGTGTCCCTGAGGTTTCTGCCAACTTGCTGTGCTGTCTCTGGAAGTCGATTTGGGGATAAAAACCTGGGAGTTCATTTTGACCCTACATTGGCCCATCTCTTTCTACGTGGAAATTAATAACCCAGCTACAAGGAGGTTGCTATTGATACTTTAGCTAAGACCTGGAAACATGGTGATAAATGGAGAATAAAAGGATCCAGAAGAAAAGTGGTACTCACTAAAACAAGTTGAAGCATGTATGGTCAACTGTGGGTTTTGTGTTTCATGCAACTTGTGTCTAAGTACAAAAGCAGTTTCTACGCCAGGTTTCTCCTCCTGCTCATGTCAATGGCTGTAGGGTTGGGCTGGTACAAAAGTTCCTGGGTAATCCAAAACCACATTTTTGGGAGGCGCTGCTCTGTACAGCACTATTTGGTCATGTTCAGCTACTTACCTCAACAGCCCTGCACTGCGGCAAGGCAATGGGACCCCCTCATCACCTGCATGTCTCTGCTGAGGCCCCCTCTCCTTTCATACTTGCAAGGTGTGTGGTAGGTATATCACATGGCTCTCAAACACGGAAAGATTTGGGTGTTTGTTGCATAGCATGGAGGCTGGCTGACCTTTAGTCGCAACATGC
>CM021770.1:27603371-27616709 GCA_011076525.1 Nettapus auritus
TCCTTACACCTGGTCATTTCCATTGATGTAAAATGCCATCTTTCTGATCTGGTAACATTTTGCACCCACTTTAGACAAATATTCGTGGCCAGCTGAGAAGGTGCAGAGAAGGGAAGAATCAGACCTTTATTACAGGTAATTACAGCCTCACCTAGCCATCAGGTGGAGGGCGTACACCACTATTAGCCAGTACTCCCACAAAGAGAACAAAGGCTGGCTGGAAAGTGGGAGCCACCCAGGGAGCATCCCTGTGTCCAGCTACACCACTCTCAGGCGACAGACATGCTGGGGAGGTCATGACCATAGGCTCCTGCATCTCTCAGCCTCCTGCATGTTTTCCTGGTTTTAATCCGTCTTGACTTAGCATTACAGGTGAAGGCCACGAGATGAGGAGACTAAATGAGAAATGGTTCCATAACCGACGAAATCAGCTCTGAGTTAAAATGCTAAAGGAGGTAGGGGGTAGCTATCAAAGCTTGTCTCAGCAACTAGCCTAATTCTGTTTTCAAAAGCCACTGTTGAGTGCTTTTGAAAATTTTATCCTAGATGCTTGGCTCAAAGACCCTTAACCAGTGATTTTTTTTTCTATATCTGCTGTACGAAAGCTAAATATAAACCCACGTTATTGAACAAAACCCTAACAAAACCCCTGTTGCAGGTCTAGAAAAATCTTTACACAGAAAATTGAATTATTGGAGACCAGCATCTAAAGTGTCATTTGGTTTTGCATGCTTCTTTGTTTTGTGTACACAATTTGGCATAAAGGAAAATGTTATTTCCAACAGCAAATATTTGCCTTCTGTTCTTTTTATCTTCTCCTATTTGTCTTTTCTTCTCCTGCTCTCAGAAAGCCAGGGCCTGAATGTCTCTGGATGGGTAGCTAAAGTTCCTTTTGAAAATGCAGATTAGTTTAATTTATCCGTACAAGTATGTGCATATGTGTGTCTACTGTTTGTCTGGGGAGAGTCTTAATGACTTTCTGCTGATTGGCTGTGGGACCACAAGTAAGTCATAAAGCTAGCCCATGCCTCAGTTTACCTGCTGCAGCTTCATTAATGCTAACCTAGCTCATGAGGTGCTGTAATGTTTAATATATTGTGTGCTCTGTAATCCCTGGATTAAATGTATTATGTAAGTGAAAAGCACCTATTTGATGTATATGCAAATGCCGCAGTATTATATAGGTAGGAGGGTCATTTGGGTGTAAGTATAATACAGGCGCTGGCAAAGGGCAAAAGGGATTCCATTGTATTGACTTATTTTTAAAGAGCTTTTTATTTACTGAAATGCTCCGGACACCCAGAAAGAGAGACATTCCTCACTAAGCATGTCTGCTGTTTCATCTGTCTCGAAGTGCTTTGATAAATGGATTGAAACTTGTCGGCTTTTCCTGTAGTTTCTGAGACTCCCTCTGGAAACCCTGTTGAAATGTTATTATGGTAACTTCTTAGAGTGCTACTTAATGAATTGTAACAGATACCCTGCGAGTCCCACAGAAGCTGTAAGGACTGTGCTTCCTCTCCTGCTTTGGCAGAAGCAAGCCCCTGATCCTTGAGAGCTCTCGTCCTCCTCCACCATGTGGAGATCACAACAGGCCTGCACCATGGAGACCACCACGGGCCAGTGCCTGATCTGCCCCACAACTGGGTGGCTTGTGGGCCTTCAGTGACGTTGAGCACAGTGGGATGTCATCCCTTGGGTTAGAGGGGAATTCTGTCTTTCAACAGTAAACTGTAGGAGGGGTGACAAATTAGCATGGGTTTAAGTGAGCAAGAGTTGATCTTCTCTTTGTTTAGGATGAGGTATTTCAGCTTGACCGTGGTACCTGAGGTATCCTGAAGCTTGGGCTGGCAACCTGGGTGCCTGTGGGTAGTCTGAGCTCTCCCTGCCCACAGATCCCACCTGCAGCCTTTTCTCGGGCAACCATTCATGATGGATGGAGGCCATCAAGAAATGCCACCATCCGCCCACACAAAATGTAAACATGGCAGCTCTTCTGAAGCCTGGGGATGACCCAGCAGGATCATTAGAACTTCCTGAGGTTATCTGCTGAGGAGGCGGGCAGAGTGACTGACTTAGACACGTATGTGGTTTGGAGTTGGAGTGTGGAAGCCAACCATCTAGGGGTCACTTTGGGACCCGCTACATTTTCTACCCTGTTGTATCAGGCAGTGGGGCAATGAGATGCCATGGTGACTTCTTATTTCCTACCTCCAGCCAACTGACAGGACTCATGCTCCTTCTCTGCTTTCCCTGGAGCAGGAGGATGTGACTGGTGATATGGTTAGGTAGGCTAGGTAGCTTGGTTTTGCTGGGTATGGTCAATGATCCACATCCTGATGCATCAGTCACTTGAAAAACTAAAAGTGTTTTTTTTTTTTTTTTGGTTTGTTTGTTTGGTAGTGTTTTGTTTGTTTGTTTTAAGTCTTCTCTGTGTTTTGCTGTTTGTTTGTTAGTTTTTTTAAGAGTATGAAGTTGATATTGCTACTCAAGCTGTCATGAAGTGAGAAATGGCTAAAGGCACAGCTCCAGCAGCATTAACAGCTGTGCCCCTTGCCCTGCCTGGTACAGTTGACACATGCCTGCAGTAGATAGCACTGGTCATCTCCAGCTTGAATAATATCAGCATGCCTTCCTCTTGCCTCCAAAAATGAACTTGGGCCATCTAGAGTGAAGTATGTAGGAAGATGGAGGGTGGGGGGTGTTGAAGGAGCTCCTGTTCAGTTTGGCATTGGAGCAGAACTACAAATAATCTAGGTATAGGTCATCTTTCTGTGATGAGGCCTCGGAGGTGACTCCATTACCCTCAGCACATTGAGGCCATGTTTGACTTATGCAGCCTTTTATTTCACTTTTTATTATCATTTTGCATATTAAAATTTGTATAGACAGCCAGAAGAGAGCAGCATCTACACAATGCTCGACACAATGGAGAGGATTAGGAATCACTGCCTCACTTCTTTGGGACCTGGACTGGGGGGTAAGGGGTGCTAAAGCATCCTTTCTTTATTCTTTGTTTTAAAAGTACTTCCAATTACTCCTTTCTGTGGATCCTCACTAAAATATAATCTATGACCAATACCAATGTCTGATTTCAGCTGCTAGATTCAAAAAATTATATAAAACCAAGGCTACGTTGGTCTTTTTCCTGAGCTGTTCACCTTTGCTTTTACAGTTTCTTCACTTTTCTCAGCTAGACCAAATATTTCAGTGTGCATACATAGGTGATGCCAAGGTATGATTTATTTTTTTCCAAAATAAATCCTCATTTGGATTTTTTTTTTGGTATTTTAGCTTGCATTAAATTCCTCCAATAGTCTAACTCACACTAGGAATGCTCTGGAAATCAAACCTACTAAAGTCATCTCTGTTTATTCCTCCCAAATTGAAATCACCCATATCCTCCTGGCCCTCGTGAGATCCTGGAGGAAACTGTCTGCACACACATTGACACATCTTTAGTGCATTCCACACAAGCCAGTGAAATTACACCAGAAATATGAATTTAGACCACACCGCGTGTGTGCTGTGCTATTTGTATAGTGTATACACACACGCCCCAGCAAACACTCTGATTTAAATTTCAGAAAAAGCCATTCAAGACATTGCTGTGTAATTCGCTTTGTGCATACACTGTACGCATTCCTAGAAAACGAACGTGTATTCTGTGAATGTTCCCACTTTACAAAAATATTTGACTTGGGTTTATTTATTTATTTTTTAATATTGAGGGTTTTGAAATCTCAGTAATTTTCACGATTACCATATGTAATAGAAATTAGAAGGAAGCCAGGGTTTTGGCTTTGAAGCTACCAACTTCTAAGAGTACATTTTTCAAGTTTTCTTTTTAAGGTGCTTCTTCATGCCTCAGCTAAACTTTCCCCAGATTACGTGTTAGCTATGATAGCTGTTCTATAGTTAGATTTTAATCAGCCTTAGTACACAGTAATGTTAAACACTGAAAGAGCTACTAATTAATCGCCTTTCTGTATGTAACAGAGAGATAAATATCCATCCCAGAGGAATTGTAATTTCATGGTTTCTAATGATGGTTAGATTACATTATCTGGATCACTTAGGCTGTGGGTGTCATAAAAAATGCTCAAAGTCATTTATATTCAGTTTAATTTTTTTTTTTAACTTTGTAAGCCTGAGAAAATAATGTGGTGTTAGCAAGTCTGTTTCATATTTTAGTTAAATATACCTTTGTTGCACTGACTGAATGGATTCAGATGACAGTGACAAACTCAGTTCTTTTCTATTTAATATGCACCCTCAGCAATCAAATTAACAATGTACAAATCTTCATCAGGCTTCTGCAGAAGTCTGTTAAATTCTGCAGTGTTGTTGAGCTTTAGAGAAAAAATATATATATTTTTGCATATTCATTTGAAATGAATCTGCTAATTCTTGCATCATTCTGTAAAGTCACAGTTGTCTGTCTTGAAACAAGCATTAACTGGACTTTGGTTTTTAATCAGGCTGCATCTCAAATAAAATAGTGCAATCCAACAACTCTTTCAGCAGTTTGTACCTCTCATTTGCCCCTCTCCACTCTTAACTGATTGGAGTCCATGCACAACTTGTGTGCCTGCACATCTGTGTCCATGACACACTTAAATTTGGTAGCTACAAAATGTTGAAAAAAAAAAAAAAAATCCTACTCTATGTATGTAATAGCTAATAGTTGCATATTTTGAAGTTATACTCATTCATATTTAAAAGGCTGAGGCTTCTTTGAACTGCTGTGTTGGAGGGGGAAGTTAATTGTTTCTGAATGAGGATGATACTCCTTTTCCATATCAATTATGTGTACTGCTCCAAATTATCAATAATGCTCATTTCCAGTCCCCATTGTTTGCAGTTTCGCAGTGGGCGAGTGCGCTTGCAGAGCGCTTCCCGGGCTCCATCCTGCACCCACCGGGAACCAGGGGAGGGAGGCAGCCCTGGAGGAGCAAGGTGAGATACAGAAATGTGATATATTTCCAAGAGAGGGTTTGTCATCAGTTAGCTAAAATTGCTTCTGAAGTTTCGCTGGCAACTGTTTTACATGTCTGACTTGGTGACTAAGGAACTATACTATCTTAATAGAGAACTCCAGAACTTCAGAAGGGTTTCTTCTTGTTTGAATGCACAGCACAATGAATTTGTACCCACAGAGCATTCACCACTTACATTTCAAAACCTACAGCACACTAAACGTGAAACTTTTGTTCAAATTTCAAGGATTTTGATAGCCCAAGTGAATAGACACTGCCTATTGATTTTTCCCTTACAATGACTCTTGGATAACCTATTTTCTCATTTATTTTTAACGACAGCTCATGAGATTTTACAGCAATTCTGCCCAACCTCCTAATATCAAAATCCCTCCTTGACCCTGAAAATTGTAATTCTGCTATAGATCACAGCTGCTGAATATTACCTTTTACTAAGCTGGTTAAATAAAATATGTCCAAATCACTAGATCCCACAGGCCATGACTGCAATTCTAATTATGCAGGGTCTGTATTTCTGCTCTGCCGTACAGAAAAGCACATCTCTCTCTGAGTCCACACCAAAGTGTGGGAATCCAGAATATTGGTTCTAGTTTTGAATTAAAAAAAAAGTTACACTGCTCTTCAGTGATTTTCCTGTAAAACTTTTACAAGGGAACCAAAAGCTTTTGATGTGTTCCGTACAATAAAATGCTGTGTAAGTCTGGAGGACAGAAGCATGTGGCGAGAATTTTCTTGTCACTGGGGGATGGGTGTATTTGATGTGTACCCATTTCAAAATCCAAAAAAAAAAAAAAAAAAAAAAAAGTCACTACTCTTATGCTGCATATTCTGCACAATGGCTTGGGAAACCAATGTAAGGAAACTAATTCTGGCCATTAAACATATCCTCTCCCCTCCCACTGCTTATTCAAAGAGTGATCACATGCTCCCTGCTGCAAGTTACACCATTATAGAATTTAGATATGGAAGAAACCTATTAGATTAGCCGTTCCACCTACTGATGTTGGATTGTTCCCTGGAGAACTTTATTCATTAGTGGATCACAGCCTAACCTTGTGGGCACACTGTGCCAAGACCATCTTGTTGTTTTTTTTTTTTTTCCCTCTCCTTCCCCTCTGATGCTAAGAGAGCAGCTGAGGGTATGGTTTGGTAGGGAGTATGATGGAGAAGATGGGATTCTTTAATTTTGTGGTCAGAGTGGATGTTCAGATGCTTACGTATTTAAGTGGGTGATTAATTTGTGTGCTTTTTAAATTAGTATTCAAGCACGGAGGACTAGATGAGGATGGGAGTGGAGGGAGAGCCTTATTCACTGTAAGACCTTCTGGAGCTCAATAGTCTTTTACATTAAATTGCCTTCATGGCTTGCCCTGATTTTGCAGTATCCTCAGATCTAGTCTCCATTTTGCTTTCTCCATTCAGTCTTTTTGTGAGCAGATGGAGACAAAGTTTTAATTGCTTGTCTGCCAGTGGAGGCAGCTTGGCATTTTTGTGCTTTTCCAGGACAGAAAGTTTTATTTCAGTTATTTTATGGCCTGATCCCATAAAACCCTGAGCTTGGCGTGCTGCATGGTTGTGCTTGCTACTGGGGAGCTTTCAGGTGGATTTTGACCTTTCACATCACCTTCTGTTTGTCTGGTACCTTTTTGTAGCAACTTCTCTTGTCCAGAATCCCTCAGAGGACCTTGGTGCCAGCCAGTTCTGTAACTAGCATCTCAAGCCTGTTCCTTATTTAAGTTAATTTGTTTTTACCATGTGGAAGCTGCCAGTTATCTACTGTTCTGGCCCATGTGGGCATGAGCCCAGAACCCAGGTGCAGTTGTGCCTTTCCTCCACAGGTTATCCATGCATGGACTGCCCCTCAAGGCTTCTGCAAGGTCCCCAGAGGTGAATGAAACCAGGCTCCAGAGAGGTTTGTTCACTAGCAGACATCTGCTGACCCCGGCAGGGACCAGCATGAGTCCTGAAGAGCCCAGAAAAGGCTCAGGGAACCACCACCAAACAGAAGGCCTTGCATCCTTTGGAGATGCTTTCCCCCTTGTCCAAGGGCCTGATCCCCAGAGCTTTCCTTCAGTTAACTGAGACAGGGAAAAGTGTGAGGAAGAGGAGCAAAAGCAACCACTTCTATGCTGCCGATACAAAGCTCTGGTTTCCACCCTCAGAATATAATAAATGGCTGCTGAGTTACTTGACATGGAGCTAAAGTCTGTAGGGTGAATTTTCAGAGCAACGCACGGGAAATTATATGCACAATTACTGTTGTTAACAGAGCCTGGGCATGTAACTCCCTGCACAGCAGGCTGGAAATCTTCCCCGTGCATGTTTAATGGGGTTTGGGTTGTTATATTCCTAGGGCTGTGTCCCTTTTCTAATGCCTAGTGTCCTGGATGAAACAAAGGAAGTACTGAATGTAAAAGAGATTTTATTTTGTTATTAAAATAATATTCTCTTGATCTGCAGTCTTCCTCTAATGCCAAATAACTTCTTGCCTCACTTGGTGATCCCTTAACCTTTCTATTCTGTTAGAAAAAAAAAAAAAAAAAAGGGCTTAATTTATTTATTTCTTCTTCTTCTAGATGTATTCCACATAACCTGCTCATCAATGTTCATACAAATGAGTATATACATGTTCATACAGGCAGCACAGTTATTCTAGTGATGGATGTTGTTGAAATAAGTGTAGGTCGTAACACAGAAAATATTTATCTAAATCTTAATGCATAAATGCCTCTGAGTAAATAATATATTTGCACATCTTCATAAGAAAATGAATAGCATGTGCTATTTCACTAAGCAGTCATGTATTTAAAATGTCTCACTGCTCAGGAGGTTATTAATGTGTTATTTAAACTTTACCCTGTTGTAAACTAGGAAGGGTTTGTAAATGTGGGGTTGTTTTGCTTCCATGCTGTTTATTTAGTTTTATGTATGTCAATTGTTCTTCTTTCCCTGAAGAAGGTTATCTCCAGCACCTAGATCAATTCAAATGGACTTTAATTAAGTTTGATAAAATTTGAATTACTCCTTTAACCTGGTAGTTTTGCAGCTAAAAGGAGCTTATATTTACAGCTGTGCAGTCTTATTGATTGAAATTTTCTCCTACCCAAGTTATGCTTGACTCCAGCTTTCTGCAAGGTCTTGTAGGAAGAAAGCAAGGTGCTGTAAACTGAGACTAGAAACACCAAAGTAAACACACACATCATATATATACATAAATACATCAAATACATATACAAGTTTCTAAAAGGTTTCAATCATTCTAAAATTGCACATGATTGCTCTTCAGCTCCCCAAAACACTTTCATCTATGAGCAGAAAAAAGTGTAGCTTTCTCAAGTTTTAAAAGCATTGTTGGGGCATGTCTAATAGATTTGTCTAACTCTGTATGTCTTGATATATGCAGCATGGTTGGCTGTATTCTCCTCAGCATAGATCTTGAAACTGTAAATAAATTTTTGAAGTAAATAGTCACTTGATAATTGCTTAATGAAGTATCACACACCAGCAGTTTTGAATACAAAAAAAAAGTTCAAAACTACCGTGTGGTGTCTCTTTTTACTGGAAATGGGCTTTTACTTTTAAACTTCTGTTATATTTGGAGAGAAGTAATCCCAAGGAAAATGATACCAGTACTAATAGGGAACATACTATCTTTCATGTGGCTATTTTTTTTCATGTTTAAGGTTTCTTTGTTATTATCTCAGTAGCAAGACTCTCCACACAGTCTTAGGCAGAAAATCAAAATATGCCTTAAAGCAATAATCTTTTAATAAGTATCAAATGTCTTTCAATGAGATAAAAGAATTCTGTAGCATGCTTATATACATGCACGCACACACACTTCACCATAAATCTTATTTTATACCTTTTCAACAGTATTTCAGTGAATATATATATATATTTAACCAAGACTAAGCCCTCCTCACAAATTTGAGATGATTGCATTTCTAGATGCTACTAAGATTCTGCTAAAATTGGTCTCTCCACTTTCTGAGGCTCCTTGTTCAGGGGTCTTTGGAAGGTGAAAGCATCTCCTATGGCCTCGGATGTTCCAGTCAGACAAAACAGGGGCATCACTCCAAACTTCATTAAGATACCACCCTGGAGAATAGAGGCTTTTTGCACTGATTTTTTGGGAGTGCAGGATGGAGTGTATTAACATATCTGCGTCTGGCATCATGGTGCAATGCTCAGCAGCTTACCCCTGGCTGTGACATGCAAAGCGTAGTGCTTCCCTGACACCGATGGAGTCTACGTGCTTTGTGCTCAGATCCTCTCTTCTCTGTGGTGTGAACCAGGAATATTTCCACCCAGTGGAAAGTAAGCTAGAAGGGGAGGAAACAAGCCCAGAAGCATCACTGCAGAGTGCAGAGCTGCTGTGTCCTCCAGCAAGTTAAATGGGGCCTTGAGGGAGCAAAGTGGGAGGGTTGGTTTGTAAAATGGTGCCTCTTGCACCTCAGCATTGAGTGACAGAAAACTGCAGGTCCAACAAGCTGCCTAAGGTTGGGATGTCAAAGGTGTTCTCTTTCCTAATGTTCCTTATGACAAATACTCCTAATTGCTTCTTGCATTCATGCTTTTCTGTGCCTCCTGGCTAAGACATCTGTCCACAGTCTTTATGGTTCGTCCTTTTAATGCTTGCTTCAGTTGTGTCTATGTTTGCTGTTTCTTACTAACTTGACCACCCCTTCCTCATCTCCCTGTCCTTCTGTGACTGCAGAGCCAAACTCAGGTGTCTGACAGCTGCTTTGGAGACTGAGCTCTTCATGCCTTTCCTGGCAGCCAAGCTGCACATTGCACCCCGAGTGAAGGTGAAGCAGCTTTGCTACACCTGTTGCATAAAGATGCTCAACTTTCCTTGCTTTGAGTAACCCAAAGCATGCATGCCACACTGCATATGAAATAGAAATTATATCTGAGATTTCCCAGTTATTGAAGGGAAAATGCAATGAAAGGAAAAAGAAAATGAAACCAAATGTGATTTCTCTTTTACTGAGATGGGCCCAAATTTCCTAGCTCCTGAGACAGACCTCTCTTAATATATATGGTGGTGCTAATTTGAGTAGTGAAGTCATGATTACTTTTTTTTTTTTTTAAAAAAAAAAAAAAAAAAGAAAGACTACATATTAGTGTTGCAAGAAGGAGACTTTGAAAGTCTTTTAAGTATCTTTCTCATTAATTTATTTAATCCTCTGATCTTGCCTTCTTTTAAGTTGTTTATTTTTAAAACAAAGACAAAAGTGAGCTGGGAGGCTTTGTTACTAAAAGAAAGGTTTTTAAAACTGTATGTGATACAAAATAATTAAGAGAATATAAATATAGCTGTAAATAGTACAAAGACATAGTCAGAGTTCTGGGAGAGCTTCCTCCACGGGCTTCAAAGGGAGTGTGGGCAGGGTAGCATGCAGGTAGTAGACCTCGACTTCACACACTGGCCACAGTAAACCTTTCCATCCTACAAGTTTATTGTCTATGTTAAATACTTTTAAATGCTGCAAGACAGCAAAATAAAAGTGGAGAAGGTGGAACCAAATTCCTTATCTGATGGAAGCTTTAAATTTTTCGTACCATTTTTTGTTCTGAGGTGTTTCATGAAATTTTTCAAAAGTGCCCTGTGATTGCTGATTCCTGCACTTCAGGGTGCTCAGCTTGGGATGCATAAACAGATTTCATTTTCAGAAAGAGGTTGCTTGGCCATCTCTAGAAAACAGGTTCCCTCCATGGTGCTTTGAGCTCAATACACACCCCCACCCCCCAAAAAAAACACCTGAAGTAACCCAAATCATTCATTAATTTTACAGATTATTTTATCCACATAACCAGGACAGGGCATGCTTGAATTTTGGATGAAAGAAAACTTAGATGAGCAAGGAAGTTATTCCCCAAGGACTATATCCTTAGTGATACTATGAGCCAGCAACCCCCGTAGCTTTCAGCATCTCTCATGATCAGACTGGATGTCTTTTGCCCGAGGCTGAAAATCTCTTCCTCTCTATAACCAAAGAGATGTTGGCTGTAAGTTATGATTAGTAATAGAGTCCATTTGTGGTGAGGAAGGGGGAAGGGGAGATGATGGACCCAGAATCATAAGATTTTATGTGCTCAGCTCTTTTCCAAAGAACCACAGAGGACTGCCCTGGTCTGGGTAGTTCACTGCTTAAGGATAAAAATGAAGAGAGAGCACAGGGAAAGTATATGGGAGAACGAACAAGTAAATTATATGTAAGTAGTTGAATTCTTTATGAGTGGCATAATTGAAATATAGCAGGTTGAAGGATAAGCTCAAGGAGTTGCACTGGTTGAAAGACTGACCACCTGGAAAAAAGATCAAGATTGCTAGGGTGAAATGCTGTCAGAAAAATGGACCTGAACAAGTGCATTGGCAAAACAGAGTGGGAAGACATGCAAGTGCCTACACAGAGCACCGCCACCCACCTCCTCTCCCCATGGGGCAAGGGGATGGCGGCATGGTGGTGCTGTCAAGAGTGTCAGACATCCACGGTCAACTCTCACTGGCATGTCTGGATGAAAATGTTCCAGATTCAGAGGCCCGGAGAGGGGGTAAGTTGTGTTTGGCCAGACTCTAATTTCATTCATGCATTACTATGCAATTAATTGCTGCTGTGCTCTGTTCGGGAGGACGGAGCATGCCAGCTCCCTCCCTGGGCAGCCCCAGAGGCTGGAGGAGCTCACGGCTCTCCTGCTGGGGGGTGACGGCTTGGACAGCTCCGCAGCTCTGCTGCCAGCCCTGCTGGCAATGCCCGTCTTCCTGGAGTGGTGTGCTTTCCTCTCATGGCGTCTTTTCCTCAGCAGGCTTTCAAAGTTTGAAAAATCACATAGAAAATGTAGGGCAGGGAGAAGACTAATTTTCACTGATTTCATGTGTCTTAGGCAAGAGAAGACTAGAGAAAAATGCTAGCATTGTTTTCAGTAACATTTTGTAAAGCTGCTTTCAATGCATATCTCAAAAGGAGGCAGTGTCTTGCGAAAAATACATAACTCTGTCAAGCTACAGAGGGGGAAAAATAATTTTGCTCTTGCTTTACAGATCTGAACTACACATTCACATCAGAACTGCAGTGAATGATGTGAATAATAGCATAGTAAAGTAACTCAAGTTCCTGAATGAAAGGAAAAGCAGTGTTTAACACCAAGCTGGGATGTGCTCCTCATTCCTAATGTGTCCCTCACTGAGTCCTTGCCTGTTGGGGAGAGATGGAAAGGAGGAGACTGGTCTATGACTCTCGCTATCTGGGATTGCCAGTGTTGGCTGTAGCTTAATCATGAGGCTTGGGGTAAAAGAAGAGGCAGAAGAGAAGCCTCCCTGCTGCCCCCAGTACCAAGTACCAATTCAGTACTTTCCAGACTTGCCTGTTTAACCACAAGTGGGGCACAGCTCTGAGCAGCACGTGGTGCTGGGGCATGATGTAGAGTCGTGCTGGCCAAGCTCCCCAGGAGTGAGGGAGCTTGGCAGCAGGATCATCAAGGATTTTTTTTTCTGTTTTTTTTTCCAAAGTCCTAGTGGGCTGGCTCATAAATTCCCTCAGCAGATTCCTTTATTCCTAGCCATCCTCCCAGTCCCTCAGGGAGCAGCTACTGCACATGACAATTTTGTCAAAGCCTGAGAGTGGCAGACAGCCACTGGCCAGCCCAGAGGATCGTGTGGCCTCCGCCACAGCACATCTGGGTAAAAACAGCATAAACCTGGTTGGGACATCTGCTTTTCAGCCAGCAACCCCACCAAGGGCAGGAAGAGCTCAAGGGCCCTGCACCTCCTCCATTCTGCACCCCTCGGATGGAGCCACTTCATTCCAAAGGCAAGTGGCATATGAAGAACATGTGCTGTGGCCTGCCTTCAGGTGTTCATATGTAGCTAACCTCTTCTCAGTCGTTTGTGGGGATAGGACAAGGGGCAATGGCCGCAAGATAGAACACAGGAAGTTCCACACCAACATGCGAAAGAACTTCTTCACGGTGAGGGTGACGGAGCACTGGAACAGGCTGCCTAGAGAGGTTGTGGAGTCTCCTTCTCTGGAGATATTCAAGGCCCGTCTGGACGCCTACCTAGGCAGCCTGCTCTGAGGAACCTTCTTTGGCAGGGGGGTTAGACCCGATGATCTTTCGAGGTCCCTTCCAACCCCTACAGTTCTGTGATTCTGTGATTTTGTGTGATTCTGTGATTGCCTCCTCTGCCTAGCTGAGCTCTGGCTGGCATTATGGGCACTGAGGAGGGGAGGACAAGCAGAAGGATCAGGGAGGATGTCAGGTTCAGGATCTTCTTTTTCTTTCTTTCTTTCTTTCTTTCTTTCTTTCTTTCTTTCTTTCTTTCTTTCTTTCT